>OX454419.1:19870833-20254341 GCA_949715475.1 Microchrysa polita | reverse complement strand
ATCAAGTCGGTGGCGGAAGAAGTCCAGATGTTAAAGAACGATCTGGAACAGCAAATGTTAACCATCACCAGCAGAGTTCCGTAGTAATTGACGAATTCCAGAAATCAAATATCGATCGAGAAACATCGAGAACAAGTGCAGAAATAAAACCTGACTTGACGATTAAAAGCCTGGAAGCGCCAACTTTCGATGGACAAATGTCTTGGAACATCTACAAGACACAGTTTGAGGCTGATGCGGTGGTAAAGGGTTTGTCGGATAGCGAAGCCGCCACGGCTCTGGTTCTAGCGTTGAGAGAACCTGCTGCTGAGATCCTGCAATCGATTCCTGCTCCACTTCAAACGTCTTACATGGATCTTGTGAAGGCGATAGATGTGCGATACGGACACGAGCACATGAAGCAAATATATCGATCACAGCTTCGAAACCGGACACAGAAGCCAGGAGAAGAAACACTGCCGCAATTGGCTCAAGTTATTGAACGGCTGGCTCTTTTGTCATACCCGACATCGGAACCTGAGCATCGAAACGAGACAGCAGTGGATGTGTTCACTACGGCTCTCCTGGACCGTGAACTATAACAGGCGTTACGGCTAGCTGACAAGCGGACGATCAAGGACGCACTTGCATACAGCTTGACATTTGAAGCTGCGAAGCAAGCCACCTGTAATTGTGTGCGAGTCCGAGAAATAGTAGAGGATTGTGTCTGTCAGCGAATGTGCCTGTATAGACACTTTCAATTTTCATTCGTCTTCATCATTTTGACAATTGAAACTTGAAATGTCTGCGCTATTGAAGAAACGCATTCATTCTTGAACGCGATTGCCAATGTTAAATATTAACAACAATTCATCATCTATTCATACTATTAATGAAAGAATGGCTTGTTCTGCTATCCGTTCTCATAGGGAGAACTTTTATGTTTCCGATATTTTCCGCTATGTGTCCGCTGTATGGCGGACGGTAAGATAAGTGTCGCTAATGTCGTCAAGAAGAACAAGAAAATTCTTCTTGCGAGAGCTGATAGCGTAATGTTCCGAAAGAATTTATAATTTACCCATCCTGACCAAAGCTGATGTTGATAGAATGAGGCATTGATGATATCTTGAAAGTGGATACGAAGCTTGAAGACGAAAGCGCATATGTGTGGACATAGCCAATGAACGCATCAAGGCAAGCCAACGGAAATGCAATTCGGTGTTGTAACTGCGGTGAAAAGGGTCATGTCCGGAGGAATTGTCAACAGCCGAGGAAGACCGAAACATTCCGAAAGAAGTGTGCCCAGCAGGCAAGAAAAACGAGTTGGCAAAGAGCGAACCGATTTCGAGAAGTAACGGATGATTTCGTTTGTCGGAGAATCGGTGTAACGAGACGAGTTGTTAACAGAGGTTCGAGACGATGCTGGAAATGCGGTGAACACGGGCACGTGCAAAGTAACTGTGAACAGCTGAGGAAGACAGGCACACTCTGCAAGAAGGTTGTCAACGGCGATTTAATTCGATGCTGGAATTGCGGTGAAAATGGTCACCTGCGAAGGAACTGTCGTCTGCCGAGAAAGGCAGGAAAATCCTGTAATAGATGTGTGCAGCGAACCAGAAGAATGCGTTGGCGAAGTGCGAAAAACCTGCTCCCGTTGTCTGTGAATCGGGAAACAAACTATTCTACTGGGTGGATGCTCAAGGTGACGTTGAGGAGTGGTGCCGCCGGTGTACGAGTTGTGCAGCTGTCAATGGACGAGCACCGGAAGCCGAGAGCGAAAATTAAAATCATACATGTTTGGTTTGTAAGCATTTTTCAATTCAAGCATCCGAAAACTAGCAGTGATTTCGTCTTCTTTGCAGTGGCGCTGGCGTCTTGGTTTCTACTCATCACTAAAAATGCTAATTTTCTCGTTATATAGCAGGGTTTTCGTAAATATTTGACGCGAGGAACTTAGAGTTCATTTTCCAAATATGTACATAGTTAGAAAACAAGGGTTGGATACGATATCCCCAGTCACAAAATCCCCAAACCAAAATCCCCAAATCAAAATCCCCGTAATCAAAATCCCCGAAATTAAAATCCCCGAAATCAAAATCCCCGAAATCAAAATACCCAAAACCAAAATCCCCAAACGAAATTCCCCATTCCCCATTTGAGGTGTGATCTACACTGAAAGAAAACCTTAAGTCTTATTGATAATTCTTTTTTTCCGAATTGACAAAAGATTTTTTTTTCACGATGAAAGCATTTCTATCTATATGACTGATTCTTTGTTGGTTTGCAATATACTTTTTTCAATTCAACTAAGTTTTTGTCATTATGAATATCTGACAATGCTTTTGGTCGTGTTTACTAAATATTTAGTAAATTTTTATTCAAGTTTTGCATTTTGTCAATAAGAATAATTATTGTACCTTTTTTGTTGACAAAAAATTGTTACGTTCACAAAAGTGCAGTCATATTCACAAATCAAAAATTTATCTTATTGAATTAATTTTTGTTATTTTGATTACATATTTAACAAAAAAAAAATGTCTGACTTACACAAATTTTGTCTTTTTAACAAAACAGTTGTATTTTAACAAACATTTTTGTTTGTTCAATAAAATGTTTGGTAGTTTTAGTAATGTATACGTAAATAAAATTCAATGGTCAGTTCGATTGTGTTGTCCGTAACGACAATTCGCGTTGTGCAATATAGTGAAAAAGTGTAGTGACCTACTATTTGTGCCCTTTTGTGAAATGAGCATTCGGGACATAGGACAAAAAGTCCTTCGGCGAATTTTCGGTGCTGTTTGCGAGCGAGATCAATGGCGTATCCGGTACAACCCAACCATGAGTTGTATCAATTGTACGATGAGCTGGAAGTAACAAAAATTGTGAAGCTTCAATGTTTGCAATGGGCTGGGCATGTAGAACGTATGGACGATAATCGCATGCCAAAGAACGTAATGAACGCACAACGAATTGACGGAGCGAGGTTGCGTGGACGACCGAAAGCTCGATGGGAGAACTCCGTAGGTGAAGACGCCCACCAGCTGCTGGGCTTCCGAAACTGGAGGTCAACAATTCAGGCGGCCAAAGACGTCGGGCTATCGTGCTACATTGATGATGATGTTGATGACATAGGAGATACAATTCATAAACTTAATTTAGATCCAGAAATTTTGGAAAAATAGAAACTGGCTGAATACTTAGAAGGTAAAAATTTCTTTTGGGTTATATTAGTTCAATGAAATAAATTTTGATATGCGTTTTATCTCTAGATAACGTAATGGATAAAGTCGCATGGAAGTATATTCGAACCCATAATTTTCGAAAATTATTTTTCAAATATAGAGCAGCACTGGGTCTAAAAATATTAATTGAAAAGCAAAAACTTCAGGTAAATAATTTTATTACTATTTTATAAAAAATCCTAATGACTTTATTGTTGCAGGAATTTCGCGGGAGCAATATATTCTTCTCATTTACGTTGTAAGTTCCCTTACATATTCATATTTAATAATAGTAAACTTATAAAATAATCAAGGGAAAAAGATATAAAAATTATTTTTACAAAAATGAAAAAAAAAAAACTTTTTTGCATATGTATTCACGTGAAGAAACCGGTTTATGTTAACGTACATAATTATTACATAAAAATTAAAGTGTTAGCCATTTTTTGCAATTAAAAAAATGAAAAAATCCAAGAAATATATATTTTTTACAAGTTGCTACGCTCATAAATATTCAAAATAAAATATAATAGAGAGCTTTTCCATAATTTCACCACTACGTTATAAAACTTTAAGACATGTATTACTTTTTTCTATACAGCAAATTAATATCATATAAATAAATAAATATATATATATGTAATATATAAAATTATAATAATACTTTAATATAAGAATTTAAATTTTGACAAGATGAATTTATATTTGATGTAAAATGTAAATGTGTGTATTCAACAAGACGTTTTTATAAAATTAACAAAAAAATTAACCCAATATTTTGAAAAAAATAAATATTGTTTATGATAAAACAAGTTTGTGTATTTTACTACAGATTTTTTTTCAGGCTAACAAACCCGATCATCTAGGTAACAAAAATGCAATGTAATATTGATTGATTGTTTATCCATATAACAAACACTATTAATTTATTTAACAAAAAGGTTTTGTTATTTCGAATAAAAAGGGCTAACAAAAATTTAGTGGATTTGAACAACCCACATTGTCAAAATTGACAAAAATTATCAACTTTTGTTACGATGATAATGCATTTTTGTTGACGCTATATTGACTACATTTTAGTCACCTTAAAAATTTTTTGGTCAAATAGACTTTAAGATTTCGTTCAGTGTAAGAACGCGCGCGCGTTCTAAGATCACACCTCAAATGGGGAATTTCTTCAGGCTATTGTAGATGGTAAATGATAGATGTTAAATGGCAGATGATAAATGGCAGATGATAAATGATAGATGGTAGGTGGCTAATGGTAGACGGATGGTAGCTTGTAAATGGTTGATGGCAGATGGTAAATGGTAGATTGTTAATTGCAAATGGTGGATGGTAAATAGCAAATAGTAGATGGTAAATGGTAGGTGATTTAGACTATTGTAATTGTAATAGTCCTACTATGCAATAGAAAAATCACCGTCGTGGACTGATTTACAGTGAAACCTCCCTAAGCTGACCATTCTGTAACATGACCACCTCTTTAAATTGACCATCTTTTTCCGCCCTTTTACATTGAACATTACGCTAAACGAGTTTCTAAGTTGACCACTCTTTCTATCTTGATCAAAAATTGTCCGCCCTTGGGTGGTCAACTTGTGGAGGTCTTACTGTATATGCTAATCAACGGCAAACTCTTTGAAGTGACACAGAACAAAATCAGATAACATGCAGGCGAATCAGTTCCAACAATAAGCCAACCAAGTTTTCCGCGAATATTCGTTCGGATGAGGACATGTCTCGACGACGTTAAAGAAAACCTAATATGTTTATAACGATATATGCAAACGTTTATTCAATATAATGTATTCGAACATTTTGTTTGTGCTAATCAAAAAAAAAGTTAGTATCGATTTACGACCCTCCTAGTGCCATTTACCATCTACCATTTAACACCTTCCATCTACCATCAACCATCAACAATTTACAGTCTTTCATCAACCATTTACCATCTACCAGCCATCTACCATTTTTTACTACCATTTACCAGTATATTTCGGGTGCTTGGGGATTTTATGATTGGGGGATTTTGTAAATGGGTATTATGATTAAGGGGGTTTTGAATATGGGGATTTTGATTTTGGGGATTTTTCTACGTTTGGGGATTTTGTGATTGGGGATTTCGTATGGTTCCCAGAAAACAAAACTTACCAAGCTGAAACTGTGATTTAAAATTACGCCGAGCAGTTGTAGTACCGAATGATGTTGGACGAGATAGAGCATATGCCCTTCTTACTGTGGAGCTTTTTTTTCTGTTGACGGCATATGACTTGAAATAGTAGATCCCAACAGCAAAATTTTCAATCAAATCAGCTTCTAAGAACAAAGCCATGATTATGGGATATACAAGCGAAGCATACATTTTTTTTTTTGCAAAAGAGAAGAAAGTCGACGGATGGACAATCTAAATGATTTATTGGATAAATTCGATACGCTATAAGGTGAGCCACGCTTACAGCGGCAATAAAATGCTTCTCCATACCGACAGCGCTTCACTCTATTCATCCCAAAGAAATACGCCCACTTGGTTGAATGGTACCAATGTTACCTAAATTACCGTACTGTGCACACCTCGTGCGACTGCTTTGTCCCCAACATCGTATTAATACAAAGCCTAAAAAAGCTAGAGTACCGCTGGGGAAAGTGCATCGATCCGGAAGCGCTGAATAATAACAACAAAAGTCTGACCACATCTGAATTGGTAAGAAAACCATTCTGGAAACTTTTTAATCCACCCTCGGAACGGTGGTCCATAGCAATTCCGGTCGAGGCTAAGTAGTCCGTATAGACATCTGCGAGCTAGAACGAGAGCTAAACTTGTGGGATGGTCAACGAAACGTTTTGATGAGCCGTCGATCATGGAAAACCTGTCTCAAACAGGTTCCGTTAATGGATCAACGGAATAGAAGGTTTTGCAATTTAACTATCATCTGCCAAAAACAGGCGACGGTAAGGACACTATTGGTGAACTGCAGAGGTAGCGAGTATGCGGCGTGATTACTTCAAAACTCGGCGTCTATGACAACGTTCGACACGAACAACAGCGTAGCGACGCCTTAATTCTTACGCATAAACCCGGACATCCAAAACATCTGTCCAAATTGCGATGGTACTCCTCATGATGTGGGTAATTTGTTTCAATGCCCCGCTTCGCCCACTGATCTTACCCCTATATCGCTGTGGGAAACCCCTATCGCAGCAGCTATGTTTTTGTCCTTAGACCTCACAGACACAAACATTGACGAACCATAACTCGTACCCACATAGATGCACAGAGGTTTCATACCTTTCTGCACCGCTAAAAGAAGAAGGAGCTGTAGGTAGAAAAAGCCATCCGAAGGTGCAACCCTTCCAACCAACTTACAACCTAACGACAAAATTGTTGTTGTTTTGTTTAATACATACTTATGAATTCCTGGACAATAAAATAGAATACTCACCTGTCCATCTTGATCGTACCATCTGCAAATTATGATAACACGTGCTATGTCACTACATAATAAAGTTTGGAAGATAGTAAGAACACGCGTACTAGGGGGCTTCGTCCCCTGCTCGCTACGGTTACCAACCCACCGTTCGCGCTCTACGCGAACGTGCTTGCGAACATTTTTTTTTGTGTTTGCGAGTAGATTTATCTCCTTAAGCCCCGGATAGAGTTCGAGCGGAATGAAAATGAAACGGTAATGAACCGGCATAAAAACCGTGGTGACGGTAATGAATCGGCATAAAAACCGTGGTGAATTTAAAATTTTAGCTTCGAAAATTGATACAAAGGCGTTTTACGTCCTACATAATCTTAAAAATAACTAAAAAAAATAATTTCCCCATTGTCCGAATGCATTTTCAACGTGAAAATGAGTCGACTCTGTAGCATATTCTCCGTCGGGCGTGGTGAGTTTTGCAAACGTCAAACCGATTCACTGTCCACGACGAGTTCATCGCGGAAATTATCTAATGACCGGGGAATCGAAAAATAACACATAAAATGGCAGAGACAAATTGTGAAACCATTCTCGGATTTTAGTTTATGGAATACCCCATCATTTACCACATATTCAACGACAGTAAGTATGCATTTTCATTGAGAAAATCGCTGCGGACAAAAATTTCATTTTCATTCCGCCCGATCTCTATTCAGGCCTTTATCACTAACGGTTGCAATAATGTTACTTACATGCTTACGGCTTCTTTTCGGTATTGAACTTTCCATTTTAGATCAGACGTGTCAAACTCGCGTATCAACAAAAAAAATTGAAATTGGTATGGCGAACAAATTCAGCCATTGAACTCAAGTCTACAAAAATTACTAAAACCCGTCAGGGGCTTGCAAGATTATTTTGGGATTTTTCCTCCAAATACTACCAACAATTTGAGGCTGGTTATTTGATTTTATAAGACAGCTCTTTTTTTGTAGAGGACAATACTAAGTCGTTCTATCCCGAAATGCAGTTAATAAAAATTTGGTTGGCTTTACCGAACATGAATTGAGATTTATTTAAAAAAATGGCAAAGCTTTAAAAACTACGGAAATTTTGGAATTGGTGACTAAATCACCTGGATGTGAAATTCCAACATAATAATTAGAGCCCAAATGCCTGATTTTTTTACCTATACAGGGTGGCCCAATTGAACTGCAACTTTTGGCATACTGATTTTTTTTATTTATTTAATACATAATTTCATTGAACATAAGCAAAAAATTTTGAAATATAATTATATTTTTAAAATTTAATTCAAATTTTCGATGTGACCACCATTAGCGCGAACTATGGGTTTGAGTCGGTTGACAAACGAATCGCACGCTGCACGAATGTGAGCCTCTGGTATTTTTGCCTACTCACGGCGAAGAGCTGCCTTGAGCGCATCAATACTCTGGTATCTTTTGGTGTATGGACCTGCAAAATCCCCCATATGGAATCGTCCAGCGGATTCGCATCCGGTGAATGAGGAGGCCACTGTTCGATCAAAATTAATTTTGGATCATTGTTTTTCAATAAAGGCCTGAATAGACCTCGGGCGGAATGAAAATGAAATTTTTGTCCGCTGCGATTTTCTCAATGAAAATGCATGCTTACTGTCGTGGAACATGTCGGAAATGATGGGGAATTCCATAAGCTGCAATCCGAATATGGTTCCAACATTTTTTTCGGCCATTTTATGTATTATTTTTCGATTCCCCGGTCATTAGATATTTTCCACGGTGAAATGACCGGGGAATCGAAAAATAATACATAAATTGCCGAGAAAAATTTTGGAACCATATTCGGATTGTAGCTTATGGAATTCCCCATCATTTTCGACATGTTCCACGACAGTAAGCATGCATTTTCATTGAGAAAATCGCAGCGGACAAAAATTTCATTTTCATTCCGCCCGATGTCTATCCAGACCTTAAGTCTTGGTTTGCGCGTACTTTGTGTGACGGTGCAGAGTCTTGCTTAAATGTCCATTCTCTTTCAGTAAAATGTCTGCGTGCCCACGGCTTCAAAGCACCTTCCAAAACAATTTCTCGGTAAACATTCGCATTCATCTTGATGCCACGATCCAAAAACACTAGCGGAGATCGGAATTTTTCTCATCGGAGAAAACGATATTTGGTAATTGGCCACGTTCGTGCAATCGCACACTGTTACGTTCTACTTCCATCACGGATAAAACGTTTTTCACAACACAGGCTCAAACGCTTGCGGATGCTTAAGCACAACAAGGTGAACTGGCGTGGAACAAAACATGAGGGCGCTATCATTAGCGGTTACAGATTTACAGTTACCTACATTCGGTTGCAGTTCAATTGTCAGCCTATTTTAGCCTATTTTAGCCACTGAACTGCTGAAATTAATTTATTCTGGCTATTTTGCCTCTCAATGTTATTTTGGGCGACCTGGATGACTGGTGCTAAAAAATGTTTATCATCTGTCCAAAATTTGGCGCAAATCATGTAATTAACAAAAAGTGGTTACTTGAAGATCAATTATACTATCACGTTTTCGCTTCTTGTCTTAAGTTTTTAATGTTCTTAAAGTACATTCTCGAAAGGAGGATAATCCCGAAGCCACTATAGTGATCCAGACTCTCTGCCATATTTTAAAAATAATATTCTTTAATCAACTTTCGTAATACGATTACATAAAAGTTTTTGAAATTTTCCTCCTGCGGCCCACCCAAACCTGAGGAGAGTTTTGAGTTTGACACCCCTGCATTAAATGATACGATGATTAGATGATGGTGGACTTACGGCAACTGCCTCTACTGCCCCCCCGGCAGGGGCCCTGAAGGTTCGATGCAGGAAGGTTGTGTTTGTCCGTGTATATGTGTGGGTGTTTTTTCGTCATATCGGCGCGGCTGCTCTCAATCTTACTAATTCGCGCCGGTGTTGAAACAAATCCAGGCCCAAGGGTATGGATTTGTAGTGTCTGCAACCAACTAATCGGTTCGAATGCCAGATCAGTGCAGTGTAATTGCTGTTTCGAATGGGTTCACTTTAGGTGTTCGGGTTTACGAAGACAAGGGCAACACTCCTTAGCCTATGTTGCGGCAGGTTGTATAAACTCTGGGCAACCCAGGGCTGCTCCCAGCCTACCTTCTCCACCACTGCCCCCTACACCGCCAAACAATATGATAAGGAGTGCCAGACCCAGTCTTACGCCTGGCCCTCCTCCTCCATATTACATATATTACAGTTTAACTGTAATGGTATCCACCGAAAAATCGCCGAGATCATACACTTTTTGAGTTCCAACAGAATTGTCATCGCCGCCATCCAAGAGACGCTGCTTCACGCAAACTTGTCTCTAAGCGTCCATAGCGAATATGTTATACTGCGGAAAGATCGACCGGCCGCCACGGATGATTCTCACCCTGGAAATGGACTTGCCTTCCTAATACACAAGTCCGTACATTACTGTGTATTAGATGAATTTGCTGACGGTATGGCGGAAATTCAAGCCATCTCAGTTCCATCAGGGAGTACTAATATCGAAATTTATAATATATATGTACCACCTCACTCTAGTTGCCCTTCTGGCTATCATTTTGATATTGGTCCTCTCCTTTCCGGAGAGCACAGGGTCATCCTTGGCGACTTTAATGCGCACCATGAGCTCTGGCATTCGGACCTCAACAACAATGCCAGGGGTATAACTATCGTCGAATCACTTGACGCCTCAGAATTCTGTTCACTCAATGAAGACTCGCCGACTAGAGTCGTGGGCACTTGCAGTAGTTCTCCTGACATAACTATTGTTAGTGCCAGCCTAATCGCTGCTTCTCGATGGGAAGTACGTACCACCCTCAAATCAGATCACCTCCCAATCATTATAAAAATTGAGAAACCAGCGAACCTGACTAAGTCTGAGAGGCGAACGTTTGTCAATCACAAGAAAGCCGATTGGGACGGTTTCAAAGCTTACTCGTCGGCGTAGTTCATCGAGCTACCATCACCTACCAACATTCATAAGGCCGAGAAAAATATTAGGAACGTCATTACCACAGCCGCGGCACGTTTTATTCCTGCAGGACGTATCCCGAAAGTTCGGCCTAACTTCCCCACTAGTGCCGCCGATGAACGTGATCAGATCAGAAGCGCTCACCCTGATGATCCCAGAATTCAGGAGCTTAACTCCGAAATCGACCGACAAGTAAAAGACTATAGGAGGGCGAAATGGAATCAGCACCTCGGTGAATGTAACCTCAATGAAGGTGTCAGCAAATTATGGTCTACCGTCCGCGCCCCTTCCAATCCTCGGAAAGAAAAGGGCAATAACGCCATTGAATTTGGCGACACAAAAACCGGCGATCCTCTTCAGTGTGCTAGCCTGTTCAATAAACAATTTATTGAACATCCCAAGTCTGACGGCCTTAAGCGCAAAATTAGAAGACGGATTCGCAGCCGGAATGTTGACACCATACCATCTTTTACCGCGGACCAGGTTAAAAAAGTCATCGAGAATGCTAAAAACTCCAAGGCCCTCGGACCAGACGGCATTTCGATAACCATGTTGAAACATCTCGACCTTCCAGCCATTGAGTATCTCACGGCCGCCTTTAACTTGTCGATGTCCACGCTTGCCATCCCTGAAATCTGGAAAACAGGTCGAATTGTTCCCTGTCTCAAGCCAGGGAAGAGGGCAAATCTCGGGGAATCCTACCATTACGATACTTTCTCCTGTCGCAAAGACGCTGGAGGCTCTTATTCACCCCACTCTTGTTATACATGCGAAGCTAGAACCTCACCAGCATGGCTTCAGGAAAATGCATAGCACCACCACTGCCCTCGATGCGATCACTACACGTATTCGTGATGGGCTAAATCAACGCTGTCGTTGTCACAGAACCATTCTGGTTGCAATTGACCTATCAAATGCTTTTGATAAGGTCAATCATTCAATGCTCTTAGCAAACCTGTGGAATATGCATCTTCCTGCAGAAGAGATTCGTTGGATTGCCAATTATCTAGCTGGTCGACACTCCTTCACCGAGTTTCGAGGCAAACGTTCTAAGCTTAGGAGAATCAAATTAGGTGTTCCACAGGGAGGGGTACGCTCCCCCACTCTGTTTAACAACTACATGTCCGGCCTTCCTACAACACCTGAAGGAATCGAGGTGATTTCCTATGCTGACGATTGCACCGTACTCGCCACAGGGAACGATAAGGATGAAATGCGCCTCCAAATTAATCGCTATCTAGGACGATTACAGGCATTTTTCCAAAGCCGAAACCTCACCATCTCTGCGTCCAAATCCTCTGCGGCTTTTCTAACCACTTGGTGGGAGGATAAAAGATGGGAGATTCATATACGTATTGGCAACAATTCTGTTCCTACTGTAAAAAAACCCAAAATTATCGGGCTTCACCTAGAGAACATGATGATGTCTGCGAATCATGCAGCTTCAGTTTGTGAAAAAATGCGCAGTAGGAATAACATCCTAAAAGCTCTAGCTGGTAGCACCTGGGGCAAAGATAAAGAAACCATGCTAGCTACTTATAAAGCAGTGGGTCGAGCGGCCGCTGATTATGCAGCCCCAGTTTGGACACATAGTTTATGTGACACAAACTGGTCCAAAGTTCAGGTCTGCCAAAATGCCGCTCAACGCTTCGCGACAGGTTGCCTTCTGATGTCTGCCCAGGATCACTTACATCAGCAGGAGACAAAATTGATGCCAATACGTGACCACAATCTCCTGCTCTCAAAACAGTATCTTGTTGGTTGCTATCGTGATGATCATCCCAATAATCATCTCATTAACCGAATTCCTCCATCACGACATGTCAGGCGTGGTTTACGAGACCTTGAGAGAGAGGTTCAAGGATACAAACGGGACCCTTACAATGAAGTTACATACCGAGCCGCCATCGCAGCGATCCACACTGAAGAAGTGAATCGGTCTATTGCGAGCTTAGGTGCGAATAGAGTCCTCTCAGAGCGCCCACGACCAATTTCGCCTGAGGAGATTAGGCTCCCGAGAGCCACTAGAGTAACACTAGCTCAACTTCGGTTGGGCTTTTGTTCACGCCTTAATTCGTACCTTTCTCGCATAAACCCGGACATCCAAAACATCTGTCCAAACTGTGATGGTACTGCTCATGATGTGGGTCATTTGTTTCAATGCCCCGCTGCGCCCCTATATCGCTGTGGGAAAACCCTATCGCAGCAGCTATGTTTTTATCCTTAGACCTCACGGACACAAACATTGACGAACCATAAATCGTACCCACATAGATGCACAGAGGTTTTCACACCTTTCTGCACCGCTAAAAGAAGAAGAATGATTAGAATGAAACCCGTGCGGCACCTTATTTGCCTGTGTAAATGGTTACTGGCTTTGGCTATTCTGAGTTAAGCTGCACACTATTCCAAGAAATATACATACTTCGTGCCTATCCTCAAGGAACATGCTTTCGTAGCTTATCAGATCATATGACATACATATTTAAAAATCGTTTCTGTTTTTGTGTAAATACAAACATTTTATATTTATTTTTGTAAAATTATAATACGAGTATGTAAACGAAAAAAAATGCGTTACATAGTGAAAGTAGTTTAACTAAAAATATTTAGGTCCACCACCGCTAAATTTTCTGTAGAATGCGGAAAAACCTTCTATCTTCAGTAACTCTATTCTTATATTGTTCCTACCCATGCATAAACCTAGACCAGTGGTTCCCAACTCAGAAACGTCTGCGGACCACTTAGCCTGGAAATGGATCTCGACGGACCACTATTCAGTAATAATGAAACAAGTTAAGGACTGGAATTTTTTTGTAGAGGTATTGTATTGAAAAGCTCACGCTCTATTTCCTTCGCATAAACCGATTGTCATTGGTCATGATATTTTATACTAAAACCATCTTGTTGTAGGAAGCATGATTTTAAGATGTGCCATGTTTACGATAGGTTGAAAGAAGGGAGAAAGACTGTCATGCTCGCGTCAACACTTGCCTCACCAGCTGAGGAATAGGTGTCTTCGGGTCTCGAAATGCTCACTTCGATTATTTTATAAATTATAAGGCAAACGGTATAGCTCAGTCTTTAGACTCGGATTGTTGACAATGTTTAGCGCGAAAAACCTTTTGAATTTTTTGCCATCGAGTTCGAGTTTTGATAATTAGAATAATTCCGGAATTGAGCTATCTATAAGCAACCAACCTAAGCACACCATCACCTTCCAATAACCACAGACCATAATCACATAGCAAAATATTTACTGGATGATCCGTTACATGATAATGAGAGCGCGTGTTTGGCATGTGACTTTAATTAGTCACATGAAAATAAAATATAACTTTTTTGTAAGAAGTGTCCAGAGCCTCCCCGCGGACCACCTGTTGGGAAACAGTGACCTACCCAGCCAGCATTTAACACATTTGTAATCATTATTTCATGCAACACGCGTAAGCACATATTGCTTATTCATTCATCACGTTTTCATACAAGCAGTATATGACGATGTCCCCCTATTTCATGTATATACGCATTTGCGCCTTATTACGAATAATCATTATAAAATCGTTATTCGTAAGCATTATGTAATAGTTAAGTATCATATATATTCAATGCATCAAAGAATAATTAAAAAAAAAGAAAACGGGCGACGGAGAGTCTCGAATTCATAACCCTAAGCACCGAAGGTGCGCGCCCTAACCACTGCTCTAGCCAGACTATATGAATGATTATGTTTTATTCGTGAATCTAATCACCCCAGCAACAAAAATCACACTTGAGGAGAAAACCATTATATTTCCTATATGCATGATCCGTCGACATTCCTTCAGCTGACCATCATGTATCTAACTTTCAATGCGTCCTATCGATACATAATGCCGATTCGTGATTCATGAAGTAAAGCTTATTTGTGGCTATGTTCACGGTATATGACGCCGATGCTGGCTGGGTAGACCCTTGACAAAGTCATAACAAAGTAATGCGCGTGAATGACCACATCACATCAAAAATAATGAAATAAACTAATTTTTTTTTTACAAAACATAACAATCTTTATTTAGTTTCTTAGGACTCATTTTATTCATCAATATGAATAACTACTCGTATCTGATCTCGATCATAGTCCCCAGGACTAAAATGCACCTTTGGTTTTTATCACTCTGTGTGTGTGTGTGTGACTTATCAATATAGGATATTAGTTTAATTTTTAATGTTTTGTTCGCTCTCGACTCTGTGTAGATCTCTCTCTATTTCTTTTCCATTAGCTTATGCGATACATTTTCGTACGTCACAAACGTAATCATCGTTGCCGGTACAACTCTTATCAGATTTGGTTTTATGCCTTTATAGAATCCTTTCCATCCTTCAAATCTATGTAATGCCGATCATCATATCAATGAGCATATTTATGCATACATGAAAATAAATAGAGAGAGATATATAAATTAGTTAAGATTTATTATTTTGGCCAAATAATAAGAACGAAAAGACAAAGTGAATTCCATAAAAGATTATTTTCGATCGCGTGAAAATGTGTTTAGCGCTTATCTAAATTTGATATTACTAAATAAGTTATACAATAGACAAAACGTATATAAACAATAGCCGCTGTAATGATTGACCACCCGGACAACCCTAATCACAATGGACTATGTGTTGTTGATTCAAACGTGTGGACATTTAAGTCAATGTTAACATCCAAAAGTTATTATACCCAAAAAAGATACCGGTGTCTTTTATTTAAGCTTTGAAAAGAAAGAGTCTAAAATTAACTTGCGATGACACTTGAGAGTTATGGTGATGGGAAATGTGTTAAATTAACTATTGTTTAGAAATACCTCACACTACAATAACACAAATGACGATAATCTTTCAAACAATAGACTAGATATCACATTTTAAGTCAACATGAAAACCAAGAAGAAATCGTTTTTACTTAAAAAAAGAAATCCTGATATATTTCCTGATATTTTTGTAGTCTGGCTGGTCGAGCGGTTAGTGCGCGCACCTTCGGTGCACAGGCTCATGAGTTCGAATCTCACCGTGTCCCATGGTGTTTTTCGAACTCACGAGCTTGTGACGGACTATGATCCCACTCAGATGTTAAACGAGTACCCATTTATGGGGATAAATAACACTGCTGAGCGTAATGCTGATCTCATTACCTCATCAAAAAGCAGATAAGATCTTGGAAATAGGATGTCACTAACACATCCTGCGGCCTTAGTCCAATGCTGGATTGTCGCGCCTGTTATTTTTTGATATATTTTACTTTGTCCTAATGCAGTGCTTCGACATGCTCTTCTGCGTTGTGTAATCGTCTCAATTTTTAGACGATTTACCCGTACCATTTACCTCAAATTTTCGAAAGAATAAGCATTTCATCCTGGTCGCATCTTTGGGATGCCAATAATTATCATGCTGCGCTCTATCTATAAATTTTGTTCAGTTTTGTAAGAGTATAAAACAAAGTCCATAGCCGGACGCGAAATCTCACTCTCCTGGATAGTTGGGTGAGTTTGCTTACTTAGGTAGCATTGTTGCTGGCGGCAGAACAGGACGCTTTAGATGTATCCCACTCTCAATTTGGTTTAGTTTTTACAAAAAGGTAAAAGGTACTCAACCGAAAATATAGAGACATTTTCGTAATATCATTGGAGTTATAAAGGTAAGCTATAAGGATGGCTGCACACATACACAAACTGAATTTATTAGCTCTCATCGTCATCGTTACATCGTATCAAGAAAAATTCCCTCTCTGATGAATAATAAAAAAAGTTTACTTTTGCACCTCCTCGTGGACTGGGCTCAAAACTTCCCACAGTGATATGGTGTAAGGGTCAGTGGGCGCTTCCCATGAAGCGTACCATCTCAATTCGGACAGATGTTTTGAATTAGAGATGCCGCGGATAGTTATTTGGCCGGATAACGAATATCCTGCCGCATTCTCGGCCGGAGCGCCGAATATCGAATCGGCGAAACATTGCTTCTGAATTTCTAGCCCCTATTCAGACGAAAAAGCACTAAACCTACCTACCACCAGGGCCGGATTTCCCATATGGGCAACTGCCCGGGGCGGCAAATTTTGAAGGGCGGCATATTTCTGAAACTTTCAACCTTCCATTGAATTAATGTTCTGTGAAATATACACATTTCGATACTTCAGGAGACAGTTTCAATAAATTAGAAAAAAAATTAACCGAACTCCGCAAAAGTCGTTCCTTTGGTCAGTGGCGGACTTACATATCTGACGTCAGTAGGCGTTTCGACTTTTGCCGTCCTTGCGCCTTATTTTGACAATGTAACGATTAATCGATTGTGATCCTTGACTCTCAAATTGTTTCAATATGACTGGCTAACGAACTAAGCGAACACTTCTCAAATTGGAATAAAGTCTGATCACTGAACTATTATTTTTTTATCAGTGCGCGGGGCATTGAAAATGCCGCCGTAGGCTTCAGCCTGCCAGTTCACCACTACCTATAGCTTTGGGAATCGCCCGTGGCAGAAGTAACATACACTCAGAACCAAGAAAACCGGATACTTTTACTTTTTTTGTTACTTCTACCTTATTATAACGAAAGGTCTTGACCACCAATGAACAGAGCAACTCCCTGGATTCACTTTCTTTCTCCGGGTATAGCATACCCCACATCCTCCTCCCGGAAACTACGATTTCGGGCTGGTTTCATTAAGTATTGAAAACGACCATTTAATTTCACAAAACGTTACGGAAACTTATCACGTACTGAAAACAATCAATTTGGTGTGCTGTAGCGGGAGAACGGGGGTCACTCCGGGCAAAAAGAGTTCACATCCGCTCCTAGGGCGTCAAGACCTTTCGCGATAATAAAATAATAAATATCGAATAAAGAAGTACCCGTTGGCACCAAGTGTATGTTTTTAAGGAATTAGAGATTTTTCGTCAGTTCGAAACAATAGAGGCAATCAATTAATTAATTGATCAGCTATAAGAAGATAGCGAGATCACGAATGCGCAAGGATAAAAAATGATCTCCTCCTACTGAAATTGAAAAAGTACAGTTTCGTGGAGGCACTGCTCAAAAAGAGCCAAACTTGACCTGAATGTCCGAGGGAAGGAAAATATTTTGTACTTTTGATCCAAAGAATCCCATTTTCAAAGACTTCCCTTTAGTCTTAAAACATCAAAAGAAATAACATGTTTTTGGAAAGTCTAAACTTACTCAAGCGAATTCGTTCACCTCTGTAGGTTTACCAGTTGAATGTACCGTTATGAAATTATTGTCAAGAATTTCCGGAGATTTACACAATTTTAATTTAACGACATAATTTTCACAATTTTTGAATTACTTTATTTGACCATTCAATAAAATATAATCCTTCCATTTAATTTTGCTCTGTGGTAACGATTGAAGGACGCTCAGGACCCACGAAGCGGAAATCTCAAAGCTCATGCGTGCGCACGGATTAATGTGCGAGGGGGAAATTAAGCATTAATTAAATAAGGGACAGTATTGAGTACTTATTTAAGAAGCAACGTATTAATATAGTGTTCTTTTGCACAACTGATTTTAAGGAACGGAGGTCACCCCGGGCAAAAAGAGTTCAAATCCGCTAGGGCGTCAAGACCTTTCGCGATAATAAAATAATAAATATCGAATAAAAAAGTACCCGTTGGTGGCACCGAGTGTATGTATTTAGTTTTGCCTAAATTATCATATTTTTTTGAGCTGTGAGGAGTATCCGCTCCTCCATGAGCATCTAATTTCACCTTCAATGGAGTACCTATACATATTCTGAACATTAACTTTGATTAAAAGTTCATTTTTTCATTTCTAAGAAGTGAATTAACCGCTATTTTCACATGAAGTTCTGCTACTTCCGAAAAAGCCCGAAACAAATGTATGCTAAAAAAAAATTGTACAGCTCACATTAATGCTACTGATCTACTTATACAGCTTAAACTAGTGACGGAGGGCGGCAACTCGGTTACTGCCCAGGGGCGCTACAGAGGGTAAATCCGGGCCTGCCTACCACTACCATTTATCCATTCCTTACAACGAGTTGGAGGTTGGAGGTATTGGAGATGGTAGCAGCTGCGAGACGGATTGTCACCTATTTTAATCACTCGGGTGTAGCACAAGAAAAACTTAAAATCCATTCTTCAGGAACTTAATTTTCCAGATCACAAGCTGGTACAAGATGTTAGCACTCGCTGGAACTCTACCTTTTATTTAATGGAGCGTTTATTGGAGCAGAAACGAGCTGTATCCTTGTATACAACAGATAATAAATGTATCTGTAAATAATTTGACACTGTCTCAGTGAGATCTCATGGAACAATCCATAAAACTGGTCAAGCCCTTCGAAGAAATAACGAGGATAACAAGCTCTGGTCTTTCGTGCATTTCTGAGGTAAGTCCACATGTTATAACTTTGACAAAATATCTGGGAAAGGAGGAGACGACCATTACAACACCTGACTTAGTACGAATGAGATCTTCATTAAAAGCAGAGATAGAAAAGCGTTTTCAGTTAGATGAAAATGAGAAATACTCGACTGCAACTTTTCTCGATCCGAGGTTTCAAACTAGGTTCTTAGGAACGGTTTAAATGGTGAGAGGGAAACAAAAATTCCTCTTAGAAGCTTTTAAAATGAACTGTGATGAACCCGATGCTGAGGTTGCCTCTTCCTCAACACCTAATAAACGGACAAAAAATGGAAATGATGAGTCCACTGATGATATAAGCGACAGTTACTGGACCTGCTTTGATGAAATCGGCGCAGAAAGCATGCCGAGTGAGGATATGCAAAAAAGCGATGCTGCAATTGAGCTTAAAAATTATATAAAAACTGCTTGCCTAGATCGGAGGGGTGACCCTTTCAAGTGGTGGTCAGCGAACACAACACTATATCCAATTATAAAGTTTTTTTCGGATTTATCTATCATCACCTTTTAGCAGCGTATTCAGTGAGCGGTTATTTTCTTAACGCAGGAACACGAAGCTCCACGTGTATAAAACCATCATCCGACCTGTGCTATGCTATGGCTGCGAGGCATGGACCCTAACCCAAAACACTGAATACCTGTTGGACACATTCGAGCGAAAGGTTCTCCGAAGAATCTTCGGGGCCGTTCGTGAACGAGGTGAATGGCGCATCCGGTACAACCTTGAGTTGTATCAGCTGTATGATGAGCTACAGGTGTCGAAGATCGTGAAATTGCAGCGATTGCAATGGGCGGGTTATGTACAAAGGATGAACGACGATCGCATGACCAAAAAGGTGATGAACGCGCAACGAGTGGACGGAGCCAGATTGCGTGGACGACCGAGAGCCCGATGGGAGCATTCTGTATGTGAGGACGCCCACCAGATGCTAGGCTTTCGGAATTGGAGGACAAGGTCGCGTGACCGCGACAATTGGAGGTTTTCAATCCAGGCGGCGGCCAAGGCCCGACGTCGGGCTATCGTGCCATAAAGAAGAAGAAGGTATTGTCTACGAAGATAAACAGAATCAAATACTACCCACAAATGCCGAGAAACTTGTCTTCATTCATCATAATTTGCGACTAGTGGACTTTAATTATTAAATTTCAGGACTCAGGAGTCTTAATAAAATGGATTACAGAATTTCAATTAAAATGCGTAAAAATTTAAGTATTCGGTATCCGCCCGGATAGTGGCTTCTATCCGGCCTATACCGGATACTAAAAAAAATGCCGAATAGGCCGGATATCCGTGGCATCTCTATTTGAATGTCCGAGTTTATTCGAGATAGATATGAATTTGGTCGCGATCGAAAAGCCGACCATAGATGAACTCATGTCGTCCTGTTGAAATAGGTGGTGGCAGTGCTGAGAGGACTCTATTCACACCTAATCTCAAAATAGGCCGCAATATACTCCCTACGTGTGAATTAATGCAATGGCGGCCCTGTATGTCACATGACCGAAGAAGTTAATCTTGTATCCATGATACTTATATTTTAAGTTCCCGAAGCCAACGCCAGATATTACTTGGGGCGGGGTTCAGTCCATGAGTTGCGATGATCCCTTCAATAGCAACCACCAAGATTAGATACTATTACGCTTTATCTACTATCTACTGAAATTTTATAGCCTTGTTACCTTTATCCTTGTAGAAGTTGGATAAGGCGAGGACAGCACACTATTATTTACTGACGCCACAACCTTAGGTCAATGAGGTGCTCATTCCATTTCGCCCTCCAGTAGTCTTTAACTTCTCTTGTTCTAATTCCTTACTTAGAATAGAATTCTTGTATCACATGGATTGGTGCTTCTAATAGTGATCTTTTTATCTGCTAACCTAGGAAAATTTAGTATACATATATCCTTCGGGATACGTGCAGTAGAAGAAAAGCATTCCACTGCTTTCACAATGACGTGTCTTATGTTCGGTTTCGACTTTGTTAGAATAGGTAGCTCGATGAACTTCAGAAGCAGAAGTGCAGTATGAAATCCTCCCAATCTGTTTTTTATTTAAATTGTGTTCTGACTTAGTCAATTCGGTAGGTTTGTCAATTCCTATATTAATAACACTGTCAACACTGTCATTTTTCGACCAGGTGGGTTTCGAGTGGAAATCGCATCGGTTATATGTATACGACCCCCAAAACAAGGAGAGCTTGATTGGCCTGTGGAAATCACCACCACAATGGAAAAAGTTGTTTCACTAAAAAATCTCACGGGCAAAACGATTCACTCACAGCGACACAACTTCGAATACTAACTCAGCAGATGTGTTTCTAACTATTACCTATCAAACATTAGTTTTCCACAATCTCCCTCTTCACCTCAGTTCAATTTCTTTTACTTTTTGGTCCTCACCGAGTGGTCCGTTATGATTAATTTTCAGACGAAGTGGTCCGCAGTTATTTGTGAATTAGGAACCATGGAGTAGACGGAATCTGAGGCGTCCAGTGCTTCTGCGATTGCAATACATCTGACATTGTGATGATCCATATTGATGGAGTTTTGTGTCTTGGATGAGAGCAATCAGCAAAGCGGGAATTAAAGAAATGGATTAACTCGCCTATTTTCTGGAGAATGCCATTGAAGTTAAACTGGATATGGTCTACGACTGGCCCGCATTTTGATATCCCACAGCAATATATGATGAATCATAGGTTAGGTACAGGGGCCGCCAGACTTGCACCCAGCGTACTTAGACCAGAATTTGGCCCATTGTGATACCACCGCGACAATCATGCCTCTACTAACCGTTTATGCTAGGAACCAGCCCCTGCTAACAATATATTTGTTGAGCAGTATTGGGCTCACACATTGGTATCGTAAAAATACCTTCAGCCCACAAAACGCCTCTTCTCGGCCAGGGCGGGACAGTGACAAAGTATGTGATGCACACTCTCCTCCTCTTATTCATCATCACAACTTCTGCAAAAGTCATTGTGAGGGTTTCGGAGTCTTCTAGCCTGCTGCCCAATAGGACAGTGCCCCCCACCACACTGCGAATAGGCTTTCTGTCAGTAGCATGGTAGAACGGACATTGTCTTGCCCAAATCATCCTTGTCGTTGCGCGAGTCCAGCCATGGATCCATCTTGCGTTGATCGTGTGTTCTGCAGCTGCTTGTATTATCAATGCGCAAGCAATAATAAGTGTTTTCAAGTTGGCGCAGCCGTCTTCAACGCCTGCTGACGCATGTCGGGCCAAGTCATCTGCATTGCGATTACCTACAAAGTCACTATGGCCCGGTATCCAGCATAGTGTAATGTTGAAGAAGCGACCCATCTCTCTAAGTGCTAAATGACATTTCTCAATAGTTCTTGATGTGGTCAGGACTGAATCAAGTGATAGAATTGCAGCCTGACTCGCAGTAAATAAAAAGACGTCCCTACCAGTGACGACGTGGCAACTCAGCCAAGTAAGGGCTTCCAAAATCGCTGAGCTCTCCGCTTGGAGGACGCTACAGAAATTAAGTAGGCGGAAATTAATATTCAATTCATCCGAGTGGATTCCTATAGCAACTCCTAAATCCGCCTGACCAAGTAAGTGCCTGTTACTATCAAGCTACAATGGTTCCTACCAGAAAAGTAATTGGGAACAATGTAGTCAGTCGGTGGGGCAGGTCAAAGTTGCGAAGTATCGCTGAATGTTCATAGTCCAGCGCTCGACACAGGCCAGTTTCACGTAGACGCAAGGCCGGTTATGCAGCCATCCGTTGGCCGAATATGTCCAATGGGAGCAGTCTCATCACCATATCTAATCCGAATGAAGATCTAGTTCGGAAAGCTCCTGTTATGAGAAGAGAAGCCAATCTTTGAACTTTGGCGAGCAAATTATAATAGGTAGTGATGCTGAGTGCCATCCACCAGACACTAACTTCATACAGTAAAACAGGCAGCACAATAGCGGTATACATCCAATACAAAACTTTTAGCTGCAAGCCCCAGGTCTTACCGATAGCTTTCCTACACGAATACAGTAGCTTTATTCACCCTTTCTTTGATGGTGGGCTTGCATTTTAGTTCCTTAGCAAAGATAAGACCAAGAAATTTCGCGGTGTCAGAAAACTCAAATTGATAGCCTCCTAGTAGAGGGAGGTTAAAGTAGGAATCGTACGCCTTCTTGTAAAGAGGACTACTTCCGTTTTAGATGGATTAATTCCGACGCCACTGAGATCTGCCCAATCCGTTAGGATAGCTAGGACGGTCTCTAATAGCCCGCTAAGAGTTTCAGGAAATTTGCCTCTAACGGCAATACCAACATCATCAGCATAGGCACAGCCTATTCCTTCCAAGTTCAAAAGCAATTTATTTATATATATTCCACAGTAGAGGGGATAAAACCACTCCTTGTGGGCTGCCTCTAGAAACATATCTACAAACAGACGAAGTACCCAAATTGCTGTGAATACGTCTAGAGGTAAGTAACATATCCACGAGGATGCAGAGGACCTTCAACCTGTAAATTAAGAAGAGCATCAGTAATCGCTCTGGGTTTAATATTGTTAAAAGTCCCCTCAATATCTAGGAATACCACCATCGTGTACTCTCTATGATGAAGAGATTCTTCAATATAACTGACCAGCGAGTGTTAACCGACCTTCCTTTGAATAATACTTCCCATTCTGCTCGGGCAAAAAATGTGCAGCAACAAAAATGTACACAACATATCGACACATATACACAGACAAACATAACCTTCCTGCGTGAAAACTTCAAGGATTTTGCTTGAAAACTTGCCAAGATGGTAAAGACAACTCTTGACCGCTGTTTTCCAATAGGTAGGTTCCACCGCGCGGCAGGCTGTCGTTGAACCCTGATAATTGCCATCTTCATGACTGCCATAGGGTAGGCCGCCCCCGCCTGTCTTCTTTTTTTTCCGGTACTTCCAACAATCAGCTAAAATCGATACACTCGAACATCTTTACTAAATCCACCTAGTTTCGAAAATTTTTTTGAGCTTCTAAGCTAATTCAGATTATCAAATAGCAATATTTAAAACTTTTAGTTTTGCACTAAAATTGGTACCATCATACAATATGGATGCGGTCTACTGAATTTCCCTTCTTAATAACTAGAAGTATGTTATCTGCAAGTAATTGTTGCGACCTCCCACTACACGCTTCAGCTCGTGCTGCAGAAAAATGTACGGAATCATATTTTTTATTTTTTTGCGGGGAAACCTTTTTGTTTTTTCTTGGTTTCTTCGTTAGCTCATTCCATGCTGGTATATAACGATAACCGCATATACCCATGCGGAATAACCTAACGAAAGAAAAAACACGAAAATTGCAACAGCCAAAGTTGTTTTCGCGTCATGAGTATGAGTCACATGAGCATCACATACAGCCCCTGGCCATTGAATTAGGACCACTCGCAAAAATGTGGGTTTTCCCTAATTATTATTGCGAAACGAACAGTATATGATCCTTACATAAAAAATAGTTTATGACAGTAGAAGGACAATTATATATGCATAGTAATTAGTCAATGAATTTTTATTTTTCCTGTTTTTAATCTGGGTACGACGACTAAACCCAATTTTTGTCATATGGGGGTATAAACATTAAGTCGTGATAAAGTATATAAAGGGTTGCATTTTGAAGCGTACATCATGCGTTTATTAATTTCAAAGTATACAGCAGTTATAAGTGAACTTGCTAATACACAGATACTGTTTTTTTGCCAGTTAGAAGGATTTGTTGTTGTTGTTTTAGCAAACGACGTATGGGAAACCAAGAAAACCAAAATGGGCAAATATAAGGACATTTCCCCTGAAAATAAAGCCTATATTTGCGGGCTAATCAATAGCGGACAATACGTCTTTCAAGAAATTGCCAAAAACGAGGGATTTTCTCACCAAACGGGGTCAAGAATAGCCAAGAGCAACAAGGAGAATAGTCCGTGGACATCAAACAAGCGGAAAAACTTCCGCCGAAAACGGATAACGACTTCACGGACTGATCGGCGGATCATTAAACGAGCAACTAAAGGAGCGTAATATCGATATAGCGACGCGGACGTTGCGGAGACGGTTATATGAAAATAACATAAAATGTTGTTGGCCTGCCAAAAACCAAAATTGACGCCCAGGATGTAAAAAACTCGTTTAGAATGGGCTCAAGCACATAGCAGCTGGACTACGGCAGACTCGGAAAAGCTAAAATATAAAAAAAAAATTGAGAATATATTTTTTGTGCTTAATTTTTTAACATAGAATTCGAGGACTAATTTTTGAGACCTAACGTTCATTTTTTAGGTACTTTTTAGTGATGAGTCCCGATTGAAAACCGTCATAGAAAGAGCGCAATTTGTTAGAAGAAGGCCTCAACAAGGATTTAACGAAGATTGCGTCCAAAAAACTGTGAAACATCCGTCAGCAATTACGATTTGATACTGCATTTCGAGCGAAGGACCGGGTTCCCTATATTTTGTCAATTGAACTATGGACGCAAAGCAGTATCAGGATGTCTTAAAAACGGTTTTATTACCATATTATAAGACACTGAATTCTCCGAGATGCAAATTTACTTACATGCAGCATGGAGCACCTTGTCACAGGGCCAAAACCGTAATGAATTGAATGTCTGCAAGGAAGATTAGAGTATTGCCGTGGCCTGGCAACTCCCCGGACCTGAACCCTATTGAAAATGTATGGAACATGCTCAATTCGATCGTGTATTCAACTGCCAATAATAATGTGGCCGATTTTAAATCGAGGATTTTACAGGTTTGGCAAAATGATTATAACATCAAAAACATGATACGGTAATGTATTTGGAGTATGCCCGAAAGAGTCCGAGCTGTCATTGCAGCAAAGGATGGGAATACTACTTATTAGTTTATAATGATTCATAACAGTATATGTTAATAAGTTTTTAAGTTGAAATTGATCGTTTGTTTTTCTTCGTTGAAATAATGCGGAAAATGTTGAAAAATTGAAGTGGTTCTAATTCAATGGCCAGGGGCTGTACACTAAGTGCTGTTAAAACCTTAAATATTGCGAACTGTGTTTTCTATATATATTTTCTCCGTAAATGAATTATGATTGCTTAATTTTTCTTTTATTGTGAACAGGATAAGTGCTCAGAATTTGAACAACCGACCAATTTGAAAACTGAGACAACAAAAACTGAAAAAAAAACCTAGAGAACGTTAATATGTTGTTTTGCCGAAACCTCCTCATTAAATATTTTTCTGCGTACGCTTTTGCTCAATACACAGTAGGAATAACGTCCTAAAAACACTGTCTGGCAGCTCCTGGGACAGGGAAAAAGAAGCCACGCTGGTGACTTACAACGCGATAGGTCGAGCAATCCCTTGCTACGCAGCACCGGTATGGTCACAAACCGTTTGTGACACAAACTGGAATAAGATCCAGGCATGCGAGAATACTGTTCTACGTATCGCTACAGGTTGCCACCTGATGTTGACCCATGATCATCTTTATCAGGAAACATACCAGTGTGTGATCATAATCTTCTCCTGTCTCTTCAATATCTAGTCGGTTGCTGTAGAGAGGATCACCCAACCCATCATCTCATGGACAATACTTCCCCTCCACGAAATGTCAGCAGTGGAGTCAGAGATCTCGAGAGAGATGTCCTGAGATACAAACGGATATCTCCCGATATATTTGATGACGCAGCATACCATGCGGCCATCGCAACTTTGTGAATCGGTGAATAGGGAAATTAGGTACGAATAGAGTCTCTCATCGCCCCCACCACCGATTTCGTCTGCGGAGACTAGGCTCCCGAAAGCCACAAGAGCGACACTAGCCCAGCTTAGGCTGGTGTTCGCGCCTCAATTCCTACCTATCTCGAATAGACCCGGACATCCAGAACATTTGTCTGAGCTGCGGTGGTGTGCCTCACGATGTGGACCACCTGTTTCGATGCCCCGCTGCACCCACTAACCTCACTCCGAGGGCGTTATGGGAAAATCCTATTACGTTCTTGTCGCTTGAGACAAGGCGAGAACAACGACGAAACTTAGAGCACATCCACAGACATGCACAGCGGTTCACGCCTGTCTGCACCACTATAAGAAAAGTTTACTAACAAAATTTTACTATAAGCCCCCAGCACTTAAGTTCATCATTATGGACTTTCTCTCACTCTGGTTCCTTTTAACCCCTAGTGGGGCATAGGGCATTGACTACGCCTCTTTTCCACCTCTGCCAATAAGCAGCCATCACCTTTAGCTGGTCCCACGAGTTGCCTATAGATTTTCCCTCTTCCTCAACAGATCTTCTCCATGTATTTGGGTCGTCCCACACGACGGCTAGCATTGGTTCCCTGAGGATTCCAATCTAGACCCTGATTTGCAATGTTTTTGGCTCGTTTCAAAGTGTGTGACCTATCCACTGCCACTTTCGCCTTTTGATGTCGATGCCTATCCTATTTTGGCGAGTAATTTTGAGGAGGTGGTTAGATATTACCTCGGGCTGCGAATTCGTAGGATACGTCGAAAGTGATTCACGAAAGTTTGCAGTTTCGTGGTAATGTTACTGGTCACCTTCCTCGTGGAACACCCATCTAAAAGCACATTGGTTTCGAAGATCCGGAGTTTCGTATTTCTGGAGATGTTGTGGTTTTGCCAGAGAGGAGTCAAACTGAAAAATACTGCTCGGGCTTTATTTATGAGCGACTCTACATCGGCATCGGCCCCACCATCCGCTGTCACTACGCTTCCATGGTAAGTTAAGTTCTCGACTTTTTCTATCGGTTGTCCGGAGATAGAAATGGTGTTTTGCCCTCCTTATGACAAGCTCATGTATTTAGTCTTAGTGGCATTAATTTTTAAGGCAGCACTTCGACTTTCACGATGCAAAGCATCCGTCATTTGAGCCAGATGACCTGGTGTGTTTGAGAGAAGGCAAATGTCGTCGGCGTAGTCCAGGTGCTGAAGGTAATCGAATAATTTCCACTTGATACCTTTACTTTTAAGGTCCATCTAGATTAGTCGCCAAATGGCGTCACTTGCATTTGGTTGCACGTGTTGTGCTGTTGTCATTCCATCCTAACTGATCGCCATTTGGGTGTGCGTCCAGTTTTGATATTCAACCAACCGCTTGTCAAATTCAAAGTGACAATTTTGCAAGTTTTGATCGTTCTTTTGTGTGAAATTGATTAATTCTTGAATGACCGTGTAATAATTCAAACGCGCAGAGTCCGATTTTGATAATTAAATTTTCTGTCTCCATTTGGCTGCTAGTATAGAGGCTAAGTAGCGGCCATTTGGCTGCTAGTGTAGTTGCCAAGTAGCAGCCAAATGGCTATTCGTGATGCCAGTTTTTGGACGCGCAGCCATTTGGCGACTAATCTAGATGGACCTTTATGGTCGCGTAGAGAATCGCAGATTACGTCGTTGATGGTAATAAGGAACAGCATTGGTGCTAAAATACAGCCTTGTCTGACTCCATTATTCACCTCAAAAGGACTGGACAATTCACCCTTGCGCAAGACATGACATGGGGCTCCATTATAGGACTCCTTTATGATGGAAATAAGTTTCTCTGGTATGCCTCTCCTACGTAAGGCTGTCCAGATATAAGCCCGGTCAACGCTGTCAAACGCCTTCTCGAAGTCAATAAACATACGATGTAACGAGGATCTCCATTCAGCGGATTGTTCAATTATAATTCGGAGGGTGTTGATATGATCGCTACATGAAAACCCCTCACGAAAACCAGCTTATTCATTGTTCAGAGTGCGGTCGATCGTTGTCTTGATCCGGTCCGGTTATTTTGGCCATCAGTTTAGAGACTGCAGGGAGGAGACAGATTCCACGCCAATTATTGCAATACTTGAGATTTCCTTTCTTAGGGATTTTAGCAATGACGCCCTTCTTCCATTCTTGAGGGAGAGTCTCGGTTGTCTAACACTCTTGGATCAGGGGAAGGAGAATATCCGCTGTAGCGTTGATATCTGCTTTCAAAAGATCCATGGAGATACCGTCTGCCCCGGGGCTTTACCAGCTTCCAATGAATGAAGGGCCTTAGTTATTTTCAGCTTGGATGGTACGCCAGTATTAATTCTGACCATTTGCGGGAGACTTGCTGCTTCCGGTGGAGGTGGGCTTGAAAGGTTGAAGTTGAAGTTAAGTACCTGTGGACTTTATGGGGGCTCTATTAGAATATTAGCCCCGGACCCTAAAAAAAAACCTAAAATCGAACTTGCACGCCATAATTGACAAGGTAATTATTTGTTTGAGCAGAAATGCCATCAATATAATTTTATGGAAATCAACTAAAATCACGACTTGTACTGTTATAAATCTCATAATCAATAAATAAAAAATCACATAAAATGACTTCTTCATGGATTCAAATGTCTATGTCGCTGCCAAGATAGAGATGTCCAAACTTTAGAGAGATATCAAAATTGATTTTTCAATCAAATTTCAAACAACAATTTCATTACGATACTTTTAACTCCCAAATCTGCAAAGTTTGCAAAAATCGCTTCAAGTTGTTGTCTCTCTAACGGTTAATTAATTTTTACATTTAAATCTCAGAATTTTGGAAGTACCTATGTACAATTTGAGCAGATAATCAAGTTTTCTTACTTACATGTATTTGGCGGAAAGATGGGGAATTTACTAATATTCTGAGCACATTAAAAAATAGACACGAAGCACAATTCAAAATGGAAGGTAAATTGACTCAATTCTTCATTTACGAGGATACTTAGTACTTATTTATGATATAGTTAGTATTCACCATGTCAAGTCCATATTTCTGCTGCGTCGATTATTTGGCGATGCACTAATTTTTAAATTTATGTATATATGTGTATGGACTATGCATTTACATGGCATGTTCCAAGTTTACAGCTTCCTTATTGGGACAATTTTGTAGAATTTACGTTCGAGTGCACTTAATATGTAGTGAGTCTAAAAATCGTCGTCCATATTCTCATGGGCAGTCACGTGATCACAGCTAGAAACTAAGTTTACTAAAACCATGATACCCACACCAGTTGAAAGCCACTGAAAATGTGCAGCTTTTATTTGTTGTTTTTTATTAATTTATTATATTTATATGTTATTCAATGTACTATTTGATTTTATAGGTAGAGGAATATTGACATAAAGCAATTTCATAGAAAATTGCACAATAAAATCTGATAAGGTGCATCATTACGAGAAGGAAACCAGTTTTACAATCACAATTTCTCTTTAGCACGTTTTCGAAACGTGTCTATTTATATTTGAGAGTCTAATTAAAAAAAAAAGGCATTTTCAGTTAGAAAACTGTGTTCCTTTACGTAATGTCTTGTTTTTTTTTTTTGGATTGGAGAGAAGTCACGATGCTCAACATCATATTAACATTATTCCTCTCAAAAGTGTCTAATACTGTTTGACATTCATTCGTTCAATCCCAACACTACTATACTCTTATCCTAATAATAATAAAAAATCCTTAAAACGATTCAATCGTTTTTCTATTATTTTGTTGTGAAGTACATTTGTTTGCATTCAATTTCACTTTCATTTCACCGATCCTATGTATATGCTTTGCATTAACTAACACATCAAATCAAATCACTAACCATACGAATTGTTCTTTGAAAAACAAAAAAAAAAATGTTTGAAATTAAAATCTAATATAAATAAATTTTCAATCAAGACTTTTTAACTATGTTTCATCACACACTTGGCTATTTACATTACAGTTTTGTTTGTTTCGTGTTATTTTTTCGTTTTTTTTTTGTTTCTTTTAAGTATTCATACAAAGCTCTTAAGTGTAAAAAGTCTTCAATTTTCTTTTTTCTTATTTTCTCATCTTTCTTTGGGAAGATGAACAAAACAACATGGAGAAGAGAGAAGATTAAAGCGTACAAGAATAGGAAATAAAACATACATTTAAATTGTATATATGAAATGGAATAATAACAAAAGCGTATAAAAAATAGCATGTTCCTTGAAAAAATTGAACAAAAATCATTTTTCTTTTCGTTTACCTAATATACATACTTTGAATATTTTATTGTATAGTAATGTTCCCTTTGCTATTTCATATTTTATTTTGTGTTTGTTTGCTTCAAGTCTTTATCGCTTTCTTTGTATTCGTTTTTTTTTCTTTTTCGTAGTTTACTTACATCTCAATCAAGTCTTTCAGTGTGAGTTTTGCATTTTTTTTTATATATTTCTTATAGATGATTATAAGAATCAGAATAATTTAATCTCAAAATGAATTTGGTTGATTTATCTACTTGGTGAATTTCTCCCATATCAACATGACCAAACATATGTTTGGTGTGACGTGAACAAGATACGGCACAAGACCTTTATAAAAACCTGGTAATCTTTCGTACCTCCATGTTTTCCTTATGCAATCCCACACGCCATCGTACGAATGATGTTGATCCTGCAATCGGGCTCGTATCACTTGATATGGATATGTTGCGGCGGCTGCTATCAATTTTGAGACGGCCGCAAAAGCTAAGTACTCGGATGTTCGCTGCAATGTGCAATGAAGACGGACGAGAAAGAAAAGAAGCAAAAATTAAAATTAAATGTAGTAGACGCGCGCTAAATTGCTAAGTCACATGTCAAGATGGTTTTTTATCAGTTGTTGTGCTTCAAGTGTTTGTGTGGTGTTTTCAAATCAAAATCACACGATTCGAGGTCAAAACTAGATCTAGAATGTATGTAGATTCGAGCAAAGTCCACGTTTACGAGTTAAGGAAATGATCAACGTGTGCAACACTTTGGTTGATAGAAGTCATTAGAATTACTATTTTTAAGCGATTTATTCTTTAAAAATTCAACAACAAATTTTGTTTATCAATTTGAAAATTCGCGTTCAAAATGCAAAACAGATAAATTCACACCATCTGAATGTGACAAACCAAACACTTAACACCTATCGATGACAACTTACCAGTTTTGTGTCAATTGGCAATTTTCTATACTCATTGTAGTAATTTTTCATCTCTTCGTATGTCATAAATTGCAGAGCACCATGCGACACTCCAAAAATGCCAGGAATAAAACCCTACAAATGGAATTCTCAATTTGTATACAAAAATTCCTGAAATCCATCTCTTACCCTATAAAGACCCCTAACACCCTCTTGCCGATAGATTTTCATCAGTGCGTCTGTCATACCGCGATATGCATCCTTCGAGCCCACCGGTTGTGCTTCGTATTGTAAACAGAGTCGTGTCTTCACCACCCAAATTGGATTGGTCATAATCAACGTCAAAACGCCAGCCTCTGATGCGGCCAACATGTGCAATGTTGGGCCAAGTGGTGTGGTGGTGTTGCCTCCCTGGATCCATGTCTTTATTGAATTATAACTGCATGCAATCGAGAAATGGATTTAAAGTAATTAGATTGATGAGAGTGTGTTAGGAATTAGCTTGTCTGTACTTACAACATAAAATAAAAGCCCCACGCACTGCCGGAACCCCATACGTTCGGTGTGACACCTTTGTACAGTCCACGCACACCCTCCTGTCGGAATATTGTTGTAAATGCACTGGCCAGTCCACGATATTGAGGTGCTGCCGTTGTCCTGCCATCGTTCACTGTTCGAAAAGAAAGAAAGAAATGGAAATGAGGTAAATTGCATCAGAGGAAAATTACAAAAAAGAATATTATGCAAGTCGCGTAAGTCTATTGTGAAGTTCAGCAGTATTTTTCCAGAGTTAAGCTGACGGCAATTAGTGCACTTAGCAGGAATTATGGATTTCGATTTTTGTGAAATGTTTTGTTATAAATTGTTTGTAACATAAATCACTGCCGTAAAGAACCACCCCATGTTTATTCCACATGTATGTACATTCTATTATAGGGTGCAACATTAAACTGACTGGCAACACTCGCTGACAAACGTTTTGTGAATGAGAAAATCAGAATTATTCCTAGGGATCAGTTGCCTAGAGCTCGTGCTCGCTTGGTCGCCACACGAAAAGGCTATGCCCCAAAGGCGTTTGTGTGAATAACTTGTGCTGAAAATATAGTATGCACATGTTAGTGTTTCTGTTAAGGCCAAAAGATGCGTTTTCCTGTTTTTCTTCAAGTCTATTTAAATTTCTCTCAAAGAAATTACCTTGTAAAACCCACACATTTAAAACCCATATTGTCTATTTCTTAGGGCACCATTAGACTATGTCATATTGCGGGGAGCTTCAACGCGTGGGAAGGGAAATAGAGCTGCCGTGAAACAAATAAGCTTGGAAGGATGCTCCTCTACACTTTTTAACAGCTTGATATTGTTCTTATGAACACAGGCGGTGCTAATACCTTTAGGAGAGGTAAAGTGGGGTCTGTTATTGACAGTGGCGTACATGTTTCTAAAATATCTTGTGTTCGAAAACGAAATGGGGACCCCATAAAATATAATCTAAAAATAGTTATTGAACAATTTTACAGTTCTGCTGTACAGTATAATAAATATTTTTTTTTGTGTCTAGAAATAACATAATTGTTATATTTCTAAATAGGCCTTTAAGTAAAAGAGTACGAATTGATACAGATTGAAATTTAACACTGTCGTTTACCAAAAAACTTTTATCCTGTTAAAAATAAATGTTTTAGATAACATTTGAAGCTGTAGTTATCAAATTAGCTATTATTTTTATTGCAGCACTCGTATCCTCTTTTTTATAGAAGCAGTGGCCTACATAGCTTTTGGAAGAGAGAGGGGATCTTTGACCAGATTTTTTCTTAACAAGGAAAACGCAATTTAAAGATTATGGGGGATCGTGTATAACCTGAATTCTTACACTGACTAGTTTTTGCACAAATATTGGGGAGAATTTGTTTTTCACAAAATGTAGGCTCGCAATACATTGTGCAGACGTTAATATTGTACAAAAATACAAGTCTGAAGAGATTTTTGTGCGGCCTGAGTCTACGTAGATTAATCGATCGTACTTAATTTTTATATAAATTTTTATGAAAAAAGTTTAAGCTGAATTGTTGCACAAAATACGTCATCATCAATGTGACACGAAAGTCCATCGTCGGGCCTTGGCCGCCTGAATCGTTGACCTCCAATTGTCGCGGTTACGTGACCTTGTCCTCCAGTTTCGGAAGCCCAACAGCTGGTGGGCGTCTTCACCTACGGAGTTCTCCCAGCGAGCTCTCGGTCGTCCACGCAACCTCGCTCCGTCAATTCGTTGTGCGTTCATCACTTTCTTTGGCATGAGATTATCGTCCATCCGTTGTACATGCCCCGCCAATTGCAAACGTTGAAGCTTCACGATTTTCGATACTTCCAGCTCATCGTACAATTGATAGTTGTATCAAATACGCCATTGATCTCGATCGCGAACGGCCCCGAAAATTCGCCGAAGGACCTTTCGTTCGAATCGGTCTAGCAAAATTTCGGAGGCTTGGGTGAGGGTCCAGAAGGCTTTCTGCATCACCCAATCTTCGAGACATGATGTTGATATCGTCGGCGTACGCTACTAATTGAGTCGACTTGATGAGTAGCGTTCCGCTGCTGTCCATATTCATGGCTCGAATTACATACTCCAAAGCCAGGTTGAAGAGCGTCGGCGCCAGCCCGTCGCCCTGCTTGAGTCCAGTACGAGTTTCAAATAGGTCAGTGAGTGGGTTCTGCACTTTGACCTGCGAGACGGTATTAGTCATTGTCATCCTTGTGAGTCGCACTAACTTTGCCGGTATACCAAAGTTCAGCATAATGTTGTACAGTACACTTCGGTCGATACTGTCGTATGCCTGCTTGAAGTCGACAAAGATTTGGTATACGTCGATGTTATATTCCCAGCACTTTTGGAGTAGTAGCTTCACTGTGAAAAGCTGATCGGTCGTTGATCGACCAGGTCTGAAGCCGCCTTGATACTCGCCAATGATTCGTTCTGCGTACGGATTAATTCTCTTTTCAAGAATTTTAGATAATATCTTATAGGCCGTACAAACTAATGATATGCCCCTGTAATTCTCACACTTCAGCTTGTCACCCTTTTTGTGGATTGGGCAGATTATGCCTTTGCGCCAATCTTCGTCGTTCCATATTTTCAGCAGTAGCACATGTATAGCGTTGGTCAGGCACGTTCCACCATGCTTCAGCAGTTCTGCTGGGATCTCGTCAGCGTCCGGCGCTTTATTATTTTAAAGCGACTGTATGGCAAGACTCACCTCCTCTACTGTTGGGGGTAGAACGGGAGGGCCTAGTTCGGCTAACTGCTCAAGAGCTGGCTCCGCGGGGGATGTTGATGGTGCATTGAGCAGCTCTTCAAAATGCGAGGCCCATCGTTTGTTGACGCTTTCGTTGTCGCTGATGATGTCACCATCCTTGTCCTTACATAGGCTTGTCCTGGGTTGATATCCGTTCTTGATATTATTTATAAGTTTGTACGTCTGTCTAATGTTCTTACTGGCTAATCTTTGGTTTATTTGCTGTAACTGCTCGTCAAAATGTTTGCGTTTCTTACGTCTAATTAACCAATTAGATACTCGCCGAAGTTCGTTGTATCTTTCTTTCTTGGCTCGGGATGCGCGTTGTGTGTATTGGCGATAGGCTTCATTTTTCGCCTCAATCGAGGCCCTGCATTCGTCGTCGAACCAGTCTCCTCGTCTGCGCTGGCCTTTATAGCCCACGACCTCTTCTGCGACTCCTTTGATTCTGTCTTTGAGCTCCTCCCAGAATTCATGGATGCCCAAATTATTGATGTTATCAAGCATGGACGACAGTTTTACCACAAGTGCTGTAGTATACGCAGCCGCCGTGGCATCATCAATCAAATGGTCAACCTCGAAGATATTGGCAGGGTTGATTCTCGTTAGGTGCACCGAAGAGATTCTGCACCTGTAGGTCGTCTTCACCAAATAGTGATCGGAGTCGCAGTTGGCTCCTCGATAGGATCGAACATCTAGGACATTAGAAGCCCATCTCTTGCTGATCAGTACGTGGTCGATCTGGTTCACGGTGTATTCATCTGGAGACTTCCAGGTCTGCTTATGGATTCGTCGATGAGGGAAGCATGTAGAGCTTATGACCAGGTTTCTGCCGCTCGCGAAGTCGATAAGTTGCTGACCGTTGTTGTTGTTTTCGTCGTGGAGGCTATGACCTCCAGTAGTTCCCCTATGCCAGCTTTCGTTTCCGACTTTGGCGTTAAATTCTCCTAGCAGCAGCTTGACGTCGTTTGATGGAAAATGCGAGTGCATTCAAATATTTTTAGTGTTCCTGGACCAATACTTCATTGCTTCAAAATTCAAATTCAAATATTGCTATTACTCTCCTCTCTCATTAATGATGCTAAATTTTCATCATTATGCGAATTCCACAGTATAAATTTTGCTTCTCGCATTGCTTTCGCCTCATACAAGAGTTACCAACCATTTTACCATTGAAAATTTGATAAATAGTTTTTTTTTTGATTAACCTAATTGAGTCCTGAAATTAAATTAACACCCTTTTCTCCAAACAGATCGCATAAGCTTGCGAAAAGCAAAAAAAGCAAACACGACTGTTTCAAACAGCTCTGTGAAAATGCGAACATTGGACAGAAAGTGCCTCAAACAAATACCGGACATTTGAGTTGTTACTAAAAAAAATAGGGTTGGATACGATATCCCCAGTCACAAAATCCCCAAATCAAAATCCCCTTAATCAAAATCCCCGAAATCAAAATCCCAGAAATCAAAATCCCCGAAATCAAAATACCCAAAACCAAAATCCCCAAACGAAATTCCCCATTCCCCATTTGAGGTGTGATCTAAGAACGCGCGCGTTGGGGAAATGGGGAATGGAGACTTTCTTTAGGCTATTGTAGATGGTAAATGATAGATGTTAAATGGCAGATGATAAATGGTAGATGGTAAATGGTAGGTGGTTAATGGTAGACGGATGGTAGCTTGTAAATGGTTGATGACAGATGGTAAATGGTAGATTGTAAATTGCAAATGGTGGGTGGTAAATAGCTAATAGTAGATGGTAAATGGTAGATAATAAATGGTAGGTGCTTTAGAATATTGTAATTGAATAGTCCTACTATGCAATAAAAAAATCCCCGTCGTGGACTGATATATATGCTAATCAACGGCAAACTCTTTGAAGTAACACGGAACAACAGCAGATAATGTGCAGGCGATTAAATATGCAATCGGTTCCAAGAATAAGCCAACCAAGTTTTCCGCGAATATTCGTTCGGATGAGGACTTGTCTCGACGATGTTAAAGAAAACCTATTATTGAAGATGTGGCCCTCCTACGACTGGAAAAGAACGTCTGAGATTCTGACTAAACCACGTAGAGATATTGCCAAGCTTACTGCCGTTATCACGAGGCACTGGCCAATAGGGCTACATGCTGCCAGGCTGGGCATCCCCTACAACGCGCATTGCCGCAGCTGCGGTAATGTAAATGAGAGGGAAACCCTGATTCACTTTCTGTGTGAATGCCCGGGACTTGCCAGAACCCGGTATAGGACGCTCGGTATGGCTTTTCTGGAAGGCTTGGAGGATGCAGCTAATGTGAAATTAGGGGAGCTGCTGTACTTCCTAAACAACACTGGCTGGTTCAAGACACCTCCCCACTCATAAATTCATTACCTACCTACCTAACCTTCATCATATACACTAGTTAAACTTCATGGAGTTGTGGTTTCAAAACGGCGTTTTATGCGCTAATTGGGCTTTGGCTAGACTCTGCCTAGGCCGCCACTTTTACCAACCAACCAATCAACCAACCAAACCTATTATGTTTAGAACGATATATGCAATGGACTCGAATATTTTGTTTGTGCTAATCAAAAAATAAGTTAGTATCGATTCACGTCCTCCTAGTGCCATTTACCATCTACCATTTAACACCTTCCATCTACCATCAACAATTTACAGTCTTTCATCCATCAACCATTTACCATCTACCAGCCATCTACCATTTTTTACTACCATCCATCTACCATTTATCTCGGGTGTTTGGGGATTTTATGATTGGGGATTTTGTATATGGGTATTATGATTATGGGGATTTTGTATATGGGTATTATGATTATGGGGATTTTGAATATGGGGATTTTGATTTTGGGGATTTTTCTACGTTTGGGGATTTTGTGATTGGGGATTTCGTATGGTTCCCAAAAAAATATTGTCTCTACTTTGTTTTCGCAACATGAAATAGAACCTGGAGAAGCAAATCCTGGCATTGATCGACATCTAATCAGTGCTAGATTAGAGGTGCTAGAGGATGGTAAAGCGCTCGGTCCGGATGGTGTCCCTAATAGTGGTTTGAATTCTGGCGACGCAACGCCCAGAAGGTTCATTGACGTCTTTGGAACCTGTTAAGGAGAACGAACTTTCCCACAACTACATATATGGAAGAGACAAAAACTTTTGCTCATTCCAAAAGCAAACAGAACGTAGTGAGACGAGACTGATGCTGCTATAAGAAAGAACAGTGATTCAGTAAGCGGGAGAATTTGTTGTTGTTGATATGGATCTACAGAGGGAGAAGCGTAGATGAAAGGCTAATGGCTGATTAGTTGAAACTGGCTCTGTGAAGCAATACTAAAATGGGGTCCTGCAGGCGTATAACGATGACGGAAGAGGTATTTAGGTTTATTCGGTAAGAATACGAAATAACTAGCGGTGCAGAAAGTTGTGACACAGCTGTGCATCTATGTGGATCCGAGTTATAGTCCGTAATTGTTTTCGTGTGAAATAGCATAGACCCAGACAGCCAAAACATCTTTCCTAACTGCGCTGGTGCGCCTCATGTTGTGGGTCATTTGTTTCAAAACCCAACTGCGCCCACTGATCTTATCCCTTAAGTTTACTCGATCCATAAATTTTTATACCTAATGAAATCGAGTAGTCTTAAGGATATGATGATAGAAATACGACAAAATGACGCGTAGTATAATGAACCCCTTAGAAGACTTTAAGAATACAAATTGTGTTGTTAGAGGCCAGCGCAAGCAATAAAACTGGTGTTTTCGACATCATAAATGGCGAGTCCTCCGAGAGCAGGGAGGGCGGGATGTCGGCGAATGTCAATACGCAATTTCCGCCTCATGTATTGAGGCTGCTATATGCTATCCGTTCCCATAAGGAGAACATTTCTATTTCCGATACTTTCCGCTATATGGCGGCTGGTATAAGGTAAGTGTCGCTACTGTCGACAAAACGAAGAAGAAATCTTTCTTTCAAGAGCTGCTAGCGTAATGTTCCGCTCTTTCTATTCGACTTTGTATGTCGCAGTCACAGACTAAGAAAATAGAGGACAGAGTCATAGACCAAAAATGTGGTACCATTTGCTATCTCATTCATTCATTCAACCAATATACTGGAATGACTAAAGACGGACTAAACGAGACTAACAATACATATGGTAGGATAGAAAGAGAAGGGGAACACCGAAATTGGTCCCCTTTTCGATAGTCCATCTTAGGGCTTGGACTACTTCCTTTTCTTCTTCATTGGTCGCAGTGAAAACACATGTACATGAAGTAAGCATATTCATTTGTTCTTATTATTTTTTGTTAAAACTTCTGTGATTTTTTTAAGGAAATAAACACGTCTTTAAGGCCGTTAATTTCGTAAACAAACCTGGCGTATTCTATTTTTTCGACCATCGCTGCGACCACATCATGTCTTTGCCGTGACATTATGCTTCTCCAAATAAGAGCATCTGAAAACAGCCCAAATATACATATGTATGTATGTATCTCGTAAGTTTTGACTATGGCGTATTAAAACCAGCTTACAAGGTGTTACAGCAGCAAAAATAAGAACAAAAATAAGCAATATGCACTACAATCCAAGGATAATATTCACAGAAGTTACGTAATAATATTTAAAATCAAATGAATCAATTAGATGCTATACTCATTGTTGCATTGGCGTCTACAAGTTGATACGACGCGCACAACAAATTATCGTGATACACTGAAAAAAAATGGTTTAGACTTTTTATCTAAAGTGAAATAGTTGACTTAAATTTAGATACAGGCGTCCCCCGGTTATTCGCCGGGTTAGGGACCGGAGAAATGGCGAAAGGCGGGTTTCGGCGAAAGGCGAAGCGGAGACTTTTCAGTGCATATGATGCCCTAAGAGCTATAATTAAAATTCGTATTTTATATCCAAAAACTTCACAAATCCAAAGTAAACAATAATAAAAACAAAATTGCACAAAAATTTATTTCAATCACTTCATTTATGTACTAAATCGACAAGTTCATTCCATGTGGTTAGATGTGGTTGATAATGGCTGAGTTTTTGGTTTAAAATACGATTCAAAAAATCCTAGGGCACTGAAGAATTATCTAAAAGCAAGTTTACCACTGCACTACCGGTGGAACTCAAAGGCATGGATGGCGGCCGAATTATTCCAAGCATGGTTTAAGGAGTCATTCATACCGAGTGTGGAAACTTTTTGTAGGGAGCAAAAAATCCCGTTCACTTCACAGTCTTACTATTTATGGATAATGCTCCCTGTCATCCGAAACAATTAAGTGATTTATATGAAGAGATTTGCCTTCCGCCAAACACGTCATCCATTTGCGGCCAATGGACCAGACGTAATTGTCACCATCAAATCTTATTATCTACGGCGCACTTTTTCAAAAGCGATAGCGGCGATAGACCTCGATAGTTCTGATCTAATGTGCCAAAACACAACAAGCTGAAATCTTTTTGGAACAATTAGAGATGCATGGAAGGAAATCAATGAACCAATTTTGAAATGTGAACTAATTTATTAATCACTTAACTCATACATTAATAAATTTTATATGTTAAAGAAGCGCCACAGACCCTCCGATCGATTGGCGAGATTTTTTGATTGCGTTCTCAGTTGCTGGCTTTTTGACATAACCCTGTGGTCGTTCTTCATGCTGTGGTTGTGGCGGTCATTCTCCATCAAAAGTAGCAACAGATGTCCATCTTCCATCGCCAAAATCGGTATAATTTTCGCTATTTCGTGTTGTGTCTTGTGGACCGTGAGACTGTCAATTTCAGATTGCCCGATAAGTTGCCTAGTGTGTGCTGTACGGGCGGCAGATCGATTGTGCGCAATCGATTGACCAATAAATCGCTAGGTATGTGGCGCCCAAAAGGCGCATGGAAAAAACTACAGTGGATATCAGCCGACATTGAAGCTAGTGGGAATCTTGTGAACTATGCAACATCTGATGTTGTAGTGATGGCGAGACAGTTGGATTTAGATGTTTATCCGGAAGATGCGGAGGAGTTGCTTTCTTGACAAAATACAGAGTTAACTGACGAAGATCTTATGTCAATAGAAGAGCAGCGAAGATTCAATGAGGAAGAAAGCAACAACACCGAGCTACGAATCTTAACAATCAAGCAACTGGAGGAAGATATTTTAAAGGTTGAAGACGCTATGGCATTTTGGGAAATGCTGGACCCAAATTTTGAAAGGGGCTCAAAAGTCAACAGTGGCCCCCAAACCAGATAAGCTGTTATCGTGAGCTTCTGAGGGAGAGAAAAAACAAAGCGACGCAGCAAGTTTCCACACTCGGTTTGAACGACTCCTTAAACCATGCTCGGAATAATTCGGCCGTCATCCATGCCTTTGAGTTCCACCGATAGTGCAGTGGTCAACTTGCTTTTAGATAATTTTTCAGTGCCCTAGGATTTTCTGAATGGTAAATCATCGGTTTTAAATCCATATTGCCAACTGTGTTGGCACACAGCAAAAGGGTCAACCGGCTTTAAATCCTGGCATCGTTTTTTCTTCCTTTCAAATGAAGGTTCTGGATGGCATTTTTTTTTCCAAAATAATGCCGTCTCGTCCACATTAAAAATTTGTATTGGCAAATATCCCCATTCATCCATAATTTGTTTTAGTTCCGCGGAATATGCCTCGGCTGCCACTGTATCGGCACTATCCGCTTCCCCATCAATTTTAATGTTATGTAGATTGGAACGCCCCTTAAATCTATTAAACCTCCCCTTGCTAGCAACGGATGTTTCTTCCGTCTCTCCTCTTTCATTCCTTGGTGTTAAAAAGACTTAAAGCCTTGGTCTGTATAACTGAGGTATTCAAAGGAATATTGTAATGAGTCTGGTCCTGAATCCAGATGCTTAAAAGCATTTCTATTTCGGAAATTATACTGTCGTTTATTCCTATTATTTTTGAATGGACAGGCGTGGAATTTTTTATCTCGTCCAACACTTTAGTTTTATTTTTTTTTATAATTGTGCCCACTGTTCTTCGAGGAATATTTAATTTACGGCTGACAGACATTCCTCCTTCGGCGAGCTTTATCAAATCCGATTTCTCCTGCAACGTTAGCACTTTATGAGTTCTTTTGACTCTTTCTTTACCACGATGCACCTAGTAAAGAAAAAACACCGCGACTTGTCGATTCTAAACAAAAACAAAGCGACTCGCGACGTAAATTTGTCTAAAACAAAATTCCTTCACAACTAAACAAGAACAATTTTGCAACGCGATTCGAAGAAGAACACACAGTTGTAAAAGAAACTTAAGAGTGTTGGCTACATACTCTAACATTAACCGCTTACTATAACCCAAAAGTGCCACCAAGGCGATTTCTAAATCGATTTGAATTCCCACAATTCTCAGGAATACTCGTAAATACGAAAAAACCGGCATTCACAATGCAACTCATCATCTGGAGATGGATTCTGTTTAAAAACCGATAATGTTAACCACCAAAATTTATTTAAACGGAATTTATCTCCAGATGATGAGTTGCATTGGGAACAACGATTTAAAAGTTTTTGGTATTCATTCCTCAAAATTGGCAATTTTTAATTATGGCGAAAGAGTGGAACTTGTGGCGAATAGACGAATTGTGGTGAATTTTGAAAAGCGGCGAAAGACCGAATTGGCGAAAAGCGGAACGGCTAAAAAGCGGGGGACGCCTGTAGTTTTACCAAAGAAGTAGCTGATTTCTCTACTCTGCGCAGCTGAAAATACTATTAAATTCGTTCATTTAACCACGCAAGATTAGAAGAAAAAGTTTAGTCAATTCTTCCACAAAAGTTGTTGATTGTACTATTCAAATATAAAATTTAACTACAGACAATCGTTCTTTTATCTTCAACACAATTCTTCAATGTGGGGTGAGTGTAATAACACAAGGCTCACAGAAGTCGAACAGGAAATGACCGCATACAACATCGCTATACTAGGACTGAGCGAAACAAGATGACTCGGATCGGGGGCGACTTTATCACCAAGCTCTCACACTGTTTTGCTCTACTCTGGAAGTGAAGACGATAATTCACCTCGGCAAGCGGGCGTCGGAATCCTGTTGACTAGGAATGCACGCCGATCCCTTATCGACTGGAAACCTATCTCCGACCGTATCATCACAGCCAGATTCAAATCGAGAGTACGAAACATTACAAATATATTTAGTGCTACGCACCGACTGAACCTGCAGATCAATCCGCAAAGGAGGTTTTTTAGTAGCGACTAGGCGACATCTTTGATAGGGCTCCCAGGGGTGACATCAAAATTATAATGGGGGATCTCAACGCCAAAGCCGATACTGATAACTTAGGCTTGGAACATCTTATGGGCAATCACGGGCTTGGCGACAGGAACAACAATGGTGAAATGTTCGTGAAGTTCTGTAACTCTCGCCAACTAGTCATTGGCGGAACGTTGTTCAAGCATAAACCCTGCCACCTAACAACTTGGGTTTCTCCTGATGGCAGAACAGAGAACCAAATTGACCATTCTGCTGTTTGTAATGCATGGAGAAACTGCCTCTTAGACGTCAGGTCGAAGTGTGGGGCTGATGTTGGCAGCGACCACCATCTTGTTATCGCGAAATTTCGCTTACGAACGGCAGCGATTCAACGATCTCACAACACGCGAATCTTGCCACGATTTAATGTACAAAAGCTAGAAAATTCCTCAACTAGACGTGCATATTCGACCGCCTTGCACGAAAAAGCTTGATAGATAGATGGAATTTTGCAAAGGATTCTTTTATTTCATGTGGCGAAGCGACTGTGGGAAGATTAGATCGAGGTAGAGACCTTTTATCAGTGATGCTACTTGGTCTCTTAACTCAGCACGCACAAGAGTTAAGGAACAGATTAACTCTGCTGATGATTCAGCTAAAAATCAACTTCGAGCTGAATACCATTCACTACAAAAAGGCGTGCAGAGAAGTGTGAGACGTGATAAGCGTACTTACATCAACGCTTTAGCGAAGGAGGCAAATTATGCATCTTACCGTGGTGAAAGTGGTATACCCTATTTAAGCTAATTAAACCACTAATTGGTAAATCGTTCACAACGGACCATCCTGTGAAAGATAAAGAAGGGTTACTGCTTGTTACCGACGAACAGCAACTTCAGAGGTGGAAAGAGCACTTTTTTGAGGTCCTTAACAACCGTTTTGGGCCTGCAAGTGCATCTTCATCGGCAGGAGAAGACGTCCCTAAAGTAGCCAGTATTAATTCCAGACCACCTTCTAAAACGGAATTAAGCAGGTTATCGAATCTATGGACGCCGGTAATGCCCCGGGGATAGATGGAATTCCGGTTGAACTATTTAAAGCGGATTCGAATGCTACAGAGGATATTCTGCTTCCCCTCATCAGAGAGTGTTGGGAAACCGAAACTCTTCCAGTAGAAAAGGGCGTAATTATTAAAATTCCGAAGAAGGGTAACCTTAAGGATTGTAATAATTGACGCGGTATTTGCCTATTATTGCCTATATTTCAGGTGTCTCCAAGCTGATGCCTAAAATTATTTTGAACCGGATCAAAGATGAAGTTGATCGCACTTTAAGCAATGAACAGGCCGGCTTTCGTGAGAGTTTTTCATGTAGAGACCATCTAAACACTCTCCGAATTATTATTGAGCAATCCGCCGAATGGAGATCCCTATTACACCTCATGTTTATTGATTTCGAGAAGGCGTTCGATAGTGTTGATCGGGAGTATATCTGGAGAGCTCTTCGTAGGAGGGGCGGGGCATTCCAGATAAAATAATTTACATCATCAAGGAATCTTATCAGAGAGCCCAATGTCACGTTTTGCACAAGGGTAAGCTTTCAGATCTTTTTGAGGTGCACAGTGGAGTGAGACAAGGTTGCATTTTGTCACCTATTATTTTCCTCATAGCCATTAACGATGTACTAGTGAGCGCGCTTCAAAACCAAAGAAAAGGCATCAGATGGAAAATGTTTGATTACCTGCAACACCTGGACTATGCTGACGATATTTGTCTGCTTTCAAATAAAAAGGAGGATGTAGCTCAAATGGCCGATGCTCTGCATTGCGAAAGTCGTAATGCTGAACTCAAGATAAACGCTGCCAAGACCAAGTACTTGAGCTCCGATCCTGGGGGACAAAGCGGAATTTGTGTTTCGGGCCAGGCAGTCGAAAAAGTTGACGAATTCTGCTACCTCGGAAGCAGCAGACGGCGGCGCGGACGCTGATGTACAATCGCGTATCAATAAGGCTAGGGCAGCCTTCTTCACTTTGGCTCCTTTCTGGCAAAATAACAACATTTCCATCTTCAATTCTATTGTAATATCTGTGCTTCTTTATGGCTGTTCAACTTGGAAGGTGACCAATGAGATAACAACTAAGCTGTAAACCAGTGTCTACGGCGCATCCTACAAACCCGCTGGCCGGAGATTATTCCCAATGATGATCTCCTAAGTATCACAGGCACAGGCCTGGATTAGATAGGCACTTCTGTCAAAAGGCGAAAGTGGCAATGGATAGGTCTTACTCTCCGAAGAGGGCCAACAAATATTGCAAAGCAGGCCCTAAATTGGAACCCTCAAGGAGCCAATGCTAGACGCCGTGTTGGACGACCAAGAAACACGTGGAGAAGATCTGTTAATAGCGAGGCTGCTTCATTAAACAAACAGTGGTCACACCTAAAGACGATGGCACAGAACAGAACGAGGTGGAAAGTAGGCGTAGTTGATGCCCTATGCCCCACAAGGGGTTAAAAGGAACCAGAGGTAGGGTGATTAAACGTCTCCTTTAGGAAATCGACAGGAACACAATAAATGTAAAAAATGGATAAAAAACAAAAATACATATCTGAAAAAAATAGTGCTCTCCAATTTAATTTAACAAAAGTTCTTTTGCGCCTAACAATTCCAATAATGAATTTAAGTTTTTGAATCTCTGACCGAATAAAAAACATCCAAGTATTTGGGGCTCGTCATTTACGTCACATGAGACTTGAGATGCGAATAATTGAAGGAAATTCATTATCATAACCGAATATATTTACTATGTACTAGTATGTACATGTTTTGAAAAATATTTACTATTAAACTTGATATTAATCTTGTTTACAAATTTATAATACGTCCTGCCTTCGTCAGTAATCTTTTGTTTTTCTTTTCTATTGTTCGCTTGAAATTTTGGAGAAAAAAATCATAAATACATTATAATCTTTAGGTCACTGAATTTTTATCACATTTCTCTTGAAATCAATTCTGAAGATCATTTAGGGGTAATGAAGAAGATTAATTTTATATGTACATAAATAAATGTGAGTAACTGGCTTGAAATTTATTACAATTGTAGCATATAGCTATTAGTACATTACTATCATACAAGCAGCTACTTAAATTCAAGATTTTTCTAAAACATGTTTTGGGTATATTTCGCCTTCTATATTAAAGATGAAGTTGACAAGCATAATATAATTTAGAGAGTTAATAAAAATGTACCGTTATATGAGGCTACATGTCACTCATCCCGGAAACAAATCAAACTTGCAAAGATAATTTCCAGCCCTGATGGATAGTCCCGCCATACAGTCGCTCCACAGTAACAAAGCGCCCGGCGCTGAAGAGATCCCAGCAGAACTGCTGAAGCATGGTGGAACGTGCTTGACCAACGAACGCTACACACGTGCTACTGCTAAAACTATGAAACGACGAGGTATACCCGAAGATTGGCACAAAAGGATAAATTTGCCCAATGCACAAAAAGGTTGACAAGCTGAAGTGTGAGAATTACAGGGGCATATCATTGGTTTGTACGACCTATGAGATTTTATCGACTATTCTGGAAAAGAGAATCAATCCGTACGCAGAACGAATCATTGGTCGTTCAACGACCGATCAACTTTTCACAGTGAAGCTACTACTCACAAGGATGTCGACGACTAATATGTATCAATTGTACGATGAGCTGGAAAATCGTAAAACTTCAACGTTTGCAATGGGCGGGGCATATTCAACGGATGGACAATAATCGCATGCCAAAGAAAGTGATAGAAAGTGATGAAAACAAATTGACGGAGCGAGGTTGCGTGGACGACCGAGAGCTCGCTGGGAGAGCTCCGTAGGTGAAGACGCCCACCAGCTGCTGGGCTTCCGAAACTGGAGGACAAGGTCACGTAACCGCGACAATTGGAGGTCAACGATTCAGGCGACCAAGGCCCGACGTCGGGCTATCGTGCCACATTGATGATGATTATTTATTATTTATTCGTGACGCGGGCACCAGCCGTATCGAAGTTGAGCTAGGATGGTACGAGTTGCTCTTGGTAGTGAGTTTTCATCTGGAGATATGGCAGGAGGTTAATTGCCAAGTACACGGTTGTTCGCGAGACTTTGAGTCGCTTTATGAACTTCGGATGTGTGTAAATCTGCAATGGCCGCCTTGAAGTCGGAGTCATCGAAAGAAACTTTTTTGTAACGCTGGACTTCACGCTCTTTGTCCCTGATCGAACGTCTGATTCGGCGTGGAGGTGGTGTTTTGTCCATGAGTAGGTTGTTCGGGGGGTTCCGATAACATCCGACTAAATATTGCTTAGTGAGAAATTCATTATGGCTCCTCAAAGTCATTATTTTTGTTTCCTGATGTAGATAATCTTGTGAAGACATCTTAACACAGCCGGTGATGGTGCGTAGTGCTGTGTTTTGGCAGGTTTGAATGTGGCTCCAGTTTGTGTTGCAGAGACCATTTGTCCACGTTGGTGCTGCGTAATTGACTAGGGGGCGACCGATCGCTTTATACGTTTCTTTATCTGTGCCCCATGTACTTTCGGCAAGTGCTTTTAATATTTAATTCCGGCTCCTGAGTTTGGAACATATATTTTCGGCGTGGGTGTTGAATTTGCCGGAGTTGTCAAGCGTGACACCAAGGATTTTGGGGGTCCTGGTTGTTGGGATGATGTGGGTGTCAACGTAGATGGGCAGTTGTGTGTTGTACTCTTGGTTGAAGCTTGTGAATAATGTGGCGGAGGACTTGGGCGCAGATAGCTTCAGATTTATTGACGAAGAAAGCGTTGAGAACCTGCAGGTATACGTTGATTAGATCGCACATTTCGGGAATGTTGTTACCAGTTGCCATGATGGTGCAGTCGTCTGCGTATGAGATGATTTGTAATCTCGTTGGTGGTGTAGGTAATCCTGCCATGTAGAGGTTGAAGAGAGTGGGGGATAAGACTCCACACTGGGGAACGCCTTGTTTGATTTTCCTGAGTTTAGACTTCCCGTTTCTAAACTCTGTACAGGATTGACGACCGACAAGGTAATTGGCGATCCATTTATGGATGTACGGTGGTGTAGTATTGCGGAGATCTGTTAGCAATAGAGTGTGGTTGACAGTGTCAAATGCTTTTGACAGATCGAGAGCAACCAGGACGGTACGCTTGCATGGTTTCGGCTGGTTAAGTCCATTAAATATGTTGGACGTGATCGTATCGAGAGTGGTGGTGGTGCTATGTATTTTACGAAAACCATGTTGATGATTGGCAAGCTGTATGTGCGCTAAAAGTTTCGGCAATACTAGTGCTTCCAGTATTTTGGCCACAGGAGACAGGAGCGTTATTGGACGGTCTTTACCTGGTTTGGGTATTGGGTTTATGCGGCCTTTCTTCCATAACTCAGGAATGATGATTGAATGAATGAATGATTTTAACGATAGATTCATGGTGGCAGCGATATAATCAATGGCCGATGAATCTAGATGTTTCAGCATGATCATAGCAATGCCGTCAGGGCCGAACGCTTTGGAATTTTTAGCATTTTTAATTGCAAGTCTTACTTGGTTTGAGGTAACCTGAAGGTGTTGATCGGTGGTGCTGTTGCGGATAACTCTTGTAATGGTGCGCTTGAGCTTATCTTTTTCGGGATGTTCAACGAATTGTTGATTAAATTTGTGAGCGCATTTGTCGTCGTTATTGTAGGACTTATCACCGAACTTAATGGCTACCTTACCTTTGGGTTTAGTGGGGTTAGATAACGCACGTACCGTTTTCCAAAGGTTGCTTACACCGGATTTTATGTGGCAGGATTTTAAATGCCTGTTCCATTGTTGTCTTCTGTGGTCATTTACTTGCTGGGTTATCACATTATTTAGGTCGCTGATACGAGGATCACTGGGGTCTATTGCTCTCAATTCATCCCTCATTTTTGCCAATTCTACGGTACTGGATGGAAAATGTGGTCTCAAGATTGGTATGCGGCCGGAAGGGATGTATCTATTAGCAGCATCTACGATAATCCGTCTCAAATTTTTTTCAGCAATACGTACGTGTCGGTGGGAATTGGTAAGGCAGAAAACGTTTCGCTGGTATATGCTTGAAAGCCGATCCAGTCTGATTTGCTGAAATTTGTGTACGTTTTCTTCTCGGTGTACGCGAATTGGGACGGTTTGTCGATCGTGAGGACTATTGGCAGGTGGTCTGACGAGAAGGTGATGAATGGCTCCCATGTGGTGTTGTTGATGAGCCCGGGACTGGCAATAGATATATCAGGGGAGCTCCTGCATGATCCTGTAACGCGTATTGGTGAATCATCGTTCACGGGACAGAAATCGGAGTCATCTATTTGGCTAGCGATGAGGTTGCCTCTGGTGTCGTTGTCGAGATTCGAGTGCCATAGATCATGATGTGCATTGAAATCACCAAGTATTAAGCGGTATTGTCCAGTGAGTATTGGAGAAATGTTGGCCTGAAAACCAGTGGGACAACTTGAGGCTGGTGGTATATAGATATTTAGAATATCTATATCAACATTTCCCGCCTTGATGGAAATCGCTTGGAGTTCGGTGGTATTATCGGAGGCGATGATGTCAATTTTTGAGTATGGCAACGAATTATGGATCAGTAAAGCTAAGCCTCAACCTGCGCCGGTGGGTTGATCTTTTCGGATGATGTTGAAGCCTCCGTATGAGTTAAGCGGTGAGGTAGCTTTTAGCTTAGTTTCCTGAACCGCAGCGACTTTGATGTGATGTCTGTCCATGAAGTCAGTGAGCTCGATGATTTTGTGTTGAAGACCATTGCAGTTTATTTGGACAATCTTTGTGGTAGAGTAGTTTACAACTGGCTGTGGTAGTGCTGGTGTTAGGGTATGGCGTGGTGCATTGTGTTGGGCGGAAACTGTGGGGGTGACAGGTGATGATTGTTGGCCCTGATTATTGTGATGTTGGGAAGTCGATGATGTCTGCTGTCCACAGATTCTACAGTTTGGTGCTAGAAAGGTGTTAATTGTAGTTGTTGAACGTAGGTCTGAATTGTTTAGCCCAGAACTATTCTTAAAGTGGCACCATTCTCTGCAGCACGAGCAACGCACTGAGGTTTGAACCTTGGAGTAGATCCTCTTACCACAGACGCAGCATGTCCAAGGACCAGGATTAGTTTCGATGCCGGCACGTAGAAGTAGGATTTGGAGCAACTGGACCGGCTCAGGTTGCTCCAGTAGTATAAAAAAGATGGTTGTGAGTGTGCAACTTTTCCTGTGTTTTTCCGAATGGGTCGAGGGGGGGTTTGCGGCCATGCATGATTGCATGGGTGGTTCCGGGACATAGACCCGGCCGCGATAGGAACCTAATTTCATCGGTTTCGTTGGCGTCATTTGATAAGTTACAACCCAGATAGTTGAAGTTGTCTATATACTCGATATTAAGGTCCCCCACTGTGATGCTTGAATTTGCTAGCGTCCTTGTTTTCGATGGCATCATGGCCTTTGTTTTGCTTTCGTTGATATGTAGTCCAACTTCCTTTACGGCGTTATTGAGGTTATACAGAAGGCTTTCTGCATTACCCAATCTTCGAGACATGATGTTGATGTCGTCGGCGTACGCTACTAATTGATTCGACTTGATGAGTTTGAGTAGCGTTCCGCTGCTGTCCATATTCATGGCTGGAATTACATACTCCAAAGCAAGGTTGAAGAGCGTCGGCGCCAGCCCATCGCCCTGCTTGAGTCCAGTACGAGTTTCAAATAGGTCAGTGAGTCGGTTCTGCACTCTGACCTGCGTCATCGTCATCCTTGTGAGTCGCACCAACTTTGCCGGCATACCAAAATGCAGCAAAATGTTGTACAGTACACTTCGATCGATACTGTCGTATGCCTGCTTGAAGTACCAAAGATTTGGTATACGTTGATGTTATATTCCCAGCACTTTTGCAGTAGTAGCTTTACTGTGAAAAGCTGATCAATTGTTGAACGACCAGGTCTGAAGCCGCCTTGATACTCGCCAATGATTCGTTCTGCGTACGGATTGATTGTCTTTTCTAGAATTTTCGATAAAATCTTATAGGTCGTACAAAGTGGTCCTACTGGCAACCATTGCATATTGCATTTTGCAATTCCAGGCTCTCCTCTCCGGGGCGGACCACACCCAGCGCCCGCTCTAAGGGGGGGGCAAGCCGGGCGGTCGCCCGGGGCGCCAAATTTTAGGGGCGGCTTTTTGGCTATGGCGCTCGAAACAAAAAAATTAAAAAGCCAGAAGTAAAAATTAATATTAACTTCGATTTAGTGAAAACGGAACCTTCAGATGGAATAAAAATAACAATAAAATATGTAAGGCATAAAGATTTTCTTTAAGTAGAGAAGCACATCAATTACTTAATAAAAAAAAGCGTTAAAGATTCATTTATTTATCAATTCTATCATTAGTTCTCCTTTGAAAGCTGTGTTTATAAGACGCAAAGTCCTTGCGAAGCTATGAACAGCCCACAATTATTATCAATTATGGTGCTAGTCGGAATCTGTATTTCGAATCCTAAAATGCTAAGTAAGGGTTGCGTAAATTGTACGTCTGTGATTCTAGCACCCGCCCTCTACTTCCGAAAAGCAAAGTGGGTCAATTCGCTTAGTTATGCGCTAATCAATTTTTTCCTTAAAAAAGAAATTGGACAATTATGTGCTAATTTCGTCCTCTAATTATATAATCTAGTACCTCTTCTTTTGGCCAGCATTAAGGATTCTAATTGGACCTGCTATGCATGATTCCCAGTTCTTACCAAAGGGGAGGTCCATCTAATTTTTGAATAGAGGACGAAATTATAGAACGTAATTTTATTATTGAGTTTATTTTCCTTTACAGAAATAAGTTTCCAAATTTTAGTTTAGTATATTGAATCGTTGGAGAGCACGCCCCTTAAAAAAATATTGGACATTCGGAGAAATTTATATTAAATGAGAAACAATGAGTCGCATAAACACTAAGCGCATAATAGCGTTTAAAACAAACTCTCCTGTGAAAGATGTAATTCCCAAAGGCAAACGTTTTCGAGAATTTCCGTAAACATTTGGCAGCAATATAACTTCAATTTGCTCGATCTCCTCCTTGACTATACTACCTATACAACAAAAATTTTGTTAGAAAAGTGGTTCCAAATTTGAGCAATGGCAGTCCAGAGCGACTTTTGTCCTTATGACGATAAATGACGTCTGCAAATGTTTTACTCCTTTTACTCCTGAATACAACACATGCTTTTGTCATAAAATTTATCCCTTTCAGACAAAATGTTGAAAAATCCATTGAATTCCCAGAGAAAATTTCGTGTGACGTATCCCTTATTCTAACGGTAAAACATGACGGACAGCAAAAATTTAATAAATGATACATTTTATCCCAGAAGGCTTTTTGTAGGCGAAATATTTTCTTGATGATCATGATCGCAAAGATAAGTGGTTAGGATTCTCATTTAAAAAAAAACAAGAATGTCACTTAGGAAATAATTTAAGCTTCGAAAGTCCAAGGCTACACAAAACGCGAAATTACAGTATAATGATGTTAATGACACTTACATGAGGGTCTTTAAGTTTCGGATATTAAATGCCTGAAACTGCAGTCTCAAAAGCAATGTGGGGATGACAGACTTTTAGAGTCCCTGCTTTGGAATAACCGAGACCATTAGACTGAAATATTTCTAAAATTGCGATTAAGACCAGGCGCCAACTGAACACGTCCGACACGCAGATTTGTAGTATGAAAATTTTCAAACGTAGAGCATCGATTTTTTATGGAGTAATACAGCAGTAAGAAAAAAATGTAGCGTGATCATCGGCCAGAGGTAGGGGGTCAAGCGCCACTCTCTGCCTACTCTCCCCAACCTCCCGGGCTACGCCAATAATTCTTGAGATGCCGCATTTATGAAAATAAGCCACGGACGTTGAAACCACTGAACAAATCCGGCTAATTGAAGTTTATCGGCTGCGCAGTGTCCAAGGAAGTTATGGAAGACTACTCGTCTACGCGTCTACTTCAACGACGTACATAGGAGTCGACTATACTATCTACTATCAATCTGCCTGGTACAGTACCTAAGGGGCGGCAATTTGTCCTCTTGCCCGGGGCGGTGTAAGTGCTAGAGCGGGCGCTGCCACACCCGTTTGCTACAACAAACGGCCAAGAGTTGCCAAAACGCCTACCTGACAAGAGCCTCGAAGGTCTCGATGCAGGAAGGCTGTGTATGGCTGTGTATATGTATGGATTCGATATACATATCTCGGCGCGGCTGCTCTTAATTCTTCTTCTACGCGCCGGCATTGAGGCAAATCCAGGCCCAGTTATGGTATGGATGTGTAGTGTCTGCAACCGACGTATCGCGGTTCTAATGCCAGGTCACTTCAGTGTAGTTGCTGTTCGGAGTGGGTGCATTTCAGATGCTCCGGTTTGAGAAGGATGGGTTATTACATAGAAGGTACATTTGTTGCTCCAGGCTGTAGATCCACTGGGAAGGCTCGGGTAATACCAGGCCCCTCCCCACCACCAATGCCCCCTACTCCCCCCAATAATGTTGCCTTGAATGTAAGACACAGTTTAACTCCTGCCCCTCCGCCAGCAACTTTTACACCATGTCCATACTGCAGTTCAACTGTAATGGCATCCTAGGGAAAATTTCTGAAATCACAAGCTTCTTGAGAAAGTACAGAATTCTGATTGCAGCCATCCAAGAGACTAAGCTCCACGCGAATTCACCTTTCAACGCCGAAGGTGAATATATCATCATACGCAAGGACAGAGAAGGCGCCACGAATGATTCTCACCCTGCGGCACGGTTCATTCTTGCAGGGCGCATTCCAAACGTTCGCCCAAATTTCCCAACAAGTGCCGCAAGGCTAGCCGATGGACGTGACAACATTAGGCGCGCTAACCCTGGTGACCCCAAAATTCGGAAGCTCAATATTCAAATACAGCGACAAGTTAAAGACTACAAGAAGGCCAAATGGAACGAGCACCTCAATGACTGTAACCTTAATGAAGGTGCTAGTAAGGTTTGGTCTACTGTCCGTGCCCTTTCGAACCCCACAAAAGATAAGGGCAATATAGCCATAACCTTCGGCAAAAAAGAAACAAGCAATCCTCTTCAGTGTGCGAGCCAGTTCAATAAGCAATTTATTGAAGTCCGATGACCTCAAGCGCAAAATCAGAAGACGGATTCGCAGCCGAATTGTTGACTCCTTACCAATTTATACTCCGGACCAGGTTAAAACCTATCAAATGCGTTTGATAAGGTCAATCACTCCATGGTTCTGGCAAACCTCCTCAATATGCATGTTCCGACACAAGAGATAAGATGGATTGCCAACTATCTGCTGGTAGGCAATCCTTCACCGAGTTTCGAGGCAGTCGTTCCAAACTCAGAAAGATCAAATTAGGTGTTCCTCAGGGTGGGGTTCTCTCCCCCACCTTGTTTAACATCTACATAGCAGGTCTCCCAACACCTCCGGGAGGCATTGAAGTCATCTCATATGCCGATGACTGCACTGTACTTGCCACGGGAGCGGATAGGGAAGTCATGCGCGCAGATATCAATAAATATTTACCGCGACTAGAAGCTTTCTTTCTTAGCAGAAACCTAACCATCTCAGCGTCCAAATCATCTGCGACCTTCCTTACCACCTGGTCAGGTGATTGTCAGTGGCCGGTTGGGGTACGTATTGGCAACAAACCAGTTCCTGCTATTGCAAATCCAAAAATTCTCGGGCTTCACTTCGACAAAATGATGACTTCAGCCCATCACGCGGAAGCAGTATGTGAAAAGATGCCCAGTAGGAACAAAATTCTTAAATCACTGGCTGGCAGCACCTGGGGCAAAGATAAAGAGACTATGCTAGCCACTTACAAAGCGGTGGGTCGAGCAGCGGCTGATTTTGCGGCGCCAGTTTGGTCGCAAGGTCTTTGTAACATTAACTGGAATAAAATCCAAGTCTGCCAAAATTCTGCTCTACGCACAGCCACAGGGTGCCTTCTGATGTCTGCCAATACGTGACCACAATCGTCTACTCACAAAACAATATTTAGTAGGTTGTTATCGAGAGGATCATCCTAACCGTGACCTTATGGACAAAATTCCCCCTCCACGCAACATCAAACGTCGCCTTCGTGACCTTGAGAGAGAGGTCCAGGGTTACAAAAGGGATACTTTCGATGAAGATTCATACCGGGCTGCCATTGCTATGATTCACACTTAGGAAGTGAGTCGGTCTATTGCGAGTTTAGGTACGAACAGAGTCCTCTCAGCGCTCCCACCACCTATTTCGCCTAAAGAGATTAGGCTCCCGAGAGCCACCAGAGTGACTTTAGCCCAACTTCGGTCAGGCTTCTGCTCACGCCTCAATTCGTACCTATCTCGCATCGACCCTAATATACAAAACATATGCCCAAATTGCGATGGCACGCTACACGATGTGGCCCATTTGTTTCAATGCCCAGCTGCACCTACTAATCTCACCCCCGCTCACTATGGGAAAATCCCATTGCAGCTGCCACGTTTTTGTCCCTGGAGCTTACGGACGAAAACGACAACGAACTATAAATCGAATCCATATAGATACACAGAGGTTCACACCTTTCTGTACCGCTAAAAGAAGAAGGTCGTTCAAACTAATAATATGCCCCTGCGATTCTCACACTTCAGCTTGTCACCCTTTTTGTGGATTATGCAAATTATGCTTTTGCATCAATCTTCAAACCTCGTCGTTCCGTATTTCGTTTAGTTGGTAATTAATAAAACTGGATCATCAGCACCAGTTCTTACTTCACTTCAGAGTTGTGGTTTTTGTAAAAAATATAAACAGAAAAAGGACGATATTCTTGTACACTACATGGCTCATGCCATTCATGATTCATTTTGCTTTAAAGACTTTCGGGGATTTTTTTGGTTAACGTCCAAACAAGTCACTACATACAACTGAATTATAAATAAGCACCCATGCATCTGACCAACTGACGCAACCGCTTCTTCTCTATTTATTCAAACTTATGACGAAACACTGCGCCGCGCAGTCCGGCCTTCAACAACAAAATTTCCATATTCAATTAACCTTGCAACAAGATGCACACCCTCGGCCCCACACTTACCTGCAAATCGAATTTTAATTAAATCCAACGGATGCAGAATCAGAGTGGACGTTACACCACCGGAAATCCCGGCCACCAAATGCTCGTACTTGACATGCGAGAGAATTTGAGACTTCCCGACCTTGGTACCGTTCGAAGGTGACGACATTTCTATTTCTTTGTTTCGCAGCAGCGCTAATCACACTTCACTTTCAAAAAATCACCACAAGCACCAAATCGAATGTAATCACCTCAAACACGTTTCCTAGTTGGACGACGGCATATTTGCCGAAAACACGCACGGCCAATGGCTGATTGATAACACACTGATAAGAAGAAGGCAAAGATGCCAGCCAAAAAGCACGAGGGAAGAGATAAGGACGATGACGGTCAGAGGTACAGGCAAGACAAGGTTTCAATCAACGCGAAATCCGGATGAGATTTCAGTTGAAACGGAAAACACTAAACACTTTCCCACCACTTGAGTTGCGACGGTGTTCTAGATTTGTTGCACACAATTGCGACACTATTGCACTATTCTGAGAATTGGTAGACACGATGGCAAGGCAATTCATACTTCTGAGGGGGGTGGTTGGGGGGCCGCTGGCTGTTGCTACGAGAACGTGAGGGTGAGACGCGCGACTGCATGAAATCTGAAAATCGAACACGCGCTGCGGGCGCTGCGCTTGATCTCTTTATCTTTGCAGACAGAGCTGTGGGCACGGCTAACAACGCGGGCACTTATTGGACACAGATGACACGAGACAACAACAATGAGCGCAAAGCAGCAGACGGCTGATGATCTGTCGGAAGTTCCACGAACTTGTGCAGTGTGTAGTAAACTGAATTGGCTTATGTAATCCGGCGCAATTTTATGTAATCCCGTTGATTTCGATCCATTCAACTCTCCGCAGTCGAGCTGTGATGAAAACTACTAATTCTTGATACGCGGTACACAATCTGGGTTGTTCGCGAAATGCGCAAGAAACGGGGCAAAGAAAAAACGCCAACGTTCGCGAAGAGATACGGCAAGAAGAACCAGCACACAGCACAAAAAAGATAGCGAACAACACGCGAGCCGTTTTATGTCTCAGACAACAGCTGTCAAGTCAAAGAAAAGTTGCGCTCTCCGCTCTCACCATTCAATTTGAAATTCACTCACGACCGTAGAAAAAATTATGCGGATCAGAAGAAAATTTCAGATAAGATGGAACTGAAGGAAAATGGAACTCTATTCATGTTTTTGGTTATTTTTCACTTTTTATGAATTTATTTTAAAGAATAACTGATTTGGAATGATATTTGACAATTATTAGAATAAATTACTTGTGACATTTTTGAAAATTCCAAATTTCTTTGTATTTGATTTCATTTCTCGGAACATTCCTTCCCATTTCGTATCCTCAAGTTTGGCTAGCCTGACCGAACGAAACGCGGATGAGAAATGTCAAATCACATCGTGTGACAGTTTGGAAAATTAGTAAATAAACGTTTCTCTGCCCAATGTCGAAGCGGAGCTCTCCACCGGAGTCATCCGCGTCCGTGCCGTCCGTACGTGTTCGTGAAATTTCCAATCAACCATCGCCCGACACTCCAAAATTAATTGGGTTGGTCCAACAACGCGAATGTATCTGGAAGAAGGAGTTCCGAAATAATTTCAATGCCCGTCGCCAGGCCTGGGATGAAGTGGCCGAACAGATACATGCCTGCAATTGGGAAGTGCTGACATCGGACGAAAAGAGAGAAGCAAGTAAGTGGGCCTAGTTAAGTGGTTACGTCCACTGATAACGATTTGCCATTAGTCATTGTGTAATCTAGAGAAAAATTGGGGTGCGCAGGTTAGTGTGGAATGGTAAATATGATCCTTTGAATAAGCACCTCATCGTTCACTGACAGCAGTGTGGTCATTTTTAATACCTTTCTGTCTCCATTATGCCCTTTTTGTTGATTGACGCACTGAGACTGGATGGGATAGCATTGAGACCAGAGCTGCAGAGCTTGGTTATGTATGATCTATACATGAGGGAAGCATCGACCCATTCATAGATATCTCCAGGCGAGTACACCGTGAACCAAATCCACCACGTCCTTATCAGCAAGAGATGGGCCTCGAGTGTTTTAAACGTTCGAACCTATCGAGGAACCAACTGCAATTCTGATCACTGTTTGAAGAAGACTTATCTACAGGCGCAAAAAGAATTTCGCAGGCATTCGATAGAGTACCTCGTGATCTGATATGGTTGGCCTTGAGAGCACTTAATGTCCCTGAGGCATACGTCAGAATGATACGAGACATGTATGATGGAGCTACGACTAAGGTTAGATGCACTGCCGGTGAATCAGAAGAATTTCCGGTGAATGTCGGATTACACCAGGGCAGTGTACTGAGTCCGTTGCTCTTCAACATCATCATGTGCTACTTATTAACACGTATATCCGACGGCCTAGAAATATCTCTTCTTTTTGCCGATGATATAGTCCTCAGTAGCCCAAACATCGTTACCTTGCAAGCTGCACTTACAAAATGGTGTGACATTCTGGAGGAGCATGGACTGAGGGTAAGTATAACAAAGACTGAGTTCTTATGCTGCCCATTCTCAGACCCAGATGCACAGATACCAGAAATGTACGTCAAAGGAGAGCAGCTTAAGTCTTGTACCAAGTTTAAGTACCTTGGCTCGATGGTGAACAACGGAGCTACATGCGATGATGACATCAAACATCGCACAAAGGTTGGGTGGATGACATGGCGAGAAAACTCTGGAGTTTTCTGCGATAAGAAAATGCCACTGAAGCTAAAGGGCAAGTTGTACAAAACGGTTGTACGTCCCGCACTCATGTATGGATCAGAATGCTGGACCATGAATGAAGGTTACGCGAAACAAATGACAGCGACTGAATTGAAAATGTTACACATGTAAGCTGGTGTTACGAAAAGGGACCACATCAAGAGTAGCTACATCCGAGGCAGCTTGTCCATAGACCAACCAATCACCGAAAAGCTCGAAGACCGACAAATTGATTGGTATTGCCATGTTCAACGGCGTCCGCCTGAGAACCCCGCAAAGAAAGCGATATCAATGGAAGTTCCCCTTGATGGACCCAAGGCCAGAGGCAGACCGAAGAACACCTGGATGTGTCAAATGAAAAAGCAACAACAACGCATTGGTCTCGGCGATGACACGATCCAAGATAGAGCTGTAGAAATATGCTGAGATATTATCGCCAAAACGGGCGATGTGCCTACACCGTGGGTCGAGCAACGCGAAGCCATGGAGCGGTATAAAGAACGAGGCAAGGAAGAAGAAGAAGCAGAAAGAATTTCTTCAGTACATAGTATGTACATCAATCGAGAATCAACTGAACTCAAATCTTCGGGGTTGGCAATCTTTTACGATGCCACGGTAATTACAATTTTTCCTTCCTTTGGGTAGTGTTGCAATTTTTCCTTCCTTTCGGTAGTGTACCCTTGAGGAAAAACTAACGCCCATGTCAAACCACATCAGCAATTTAGTCGTTCATGAGTTCTGGGAGGATTCTGTGATCGAAGGGAAGTCAGCAGTTGAAATGGGCATGTTCAGTAAATTGGGTGAGCTTATCGTCGATCTCATGGACTTGGTGGAGTCCAAATTAAACACACACGCGGTGGTGTAAAGTAAAAGGTTAAGACCATACGTGGTATCATGTATAATAATGGAAACAAGGAGCAACAATGTGGGCGGAAAGTATATGTGGATATCTCCTGAAATGTGGATGAGATTGCCCTCTATCAAATTCCTAAGGCACAACCCAAAGGCCCGGTCTAGCTACGAACCGTAATCCTTTAACCTGGACAAACGTAGAGCCAAAAAGGGCTCAAAGAGAAAGAAGAAGAACGTGCGTCGAAAAAGCTCAAGTCAACACCCGACGCAATGGCCATATTTCAGCCCGAAAACCTATGACATAACCGGAAATTCTTAAAGAGATAGGTATTCCGTATTCGTCGCACGCAAAACAGGGAACTATTGTTCCAACAAAAATCGTGAGCATAGTCGGAATGAACCAGAAGAAACTTAGTCCTGGCCAGCGAAACTATACGGTTACAGAGCAGGAAGGTTTAGCGGCGGTCCTCGCAGTTAACAAATTCCGCGCGTACGTGGAGGGTCACGAATTTACAATAGTCACTGTCCATGCTTCTTTGAAATGGCTAATGAATCAATCGAATCTAAATTATCGATTGGCTCGGTGGCCACTTGCACTTCAGGGGTTTAAGTTCTCCATTGTCCACCGAAAGGGCAATCAAAACGTGGCTCATGATACCTTGTCTCGGGTCCCCGGTTTAGAGTGTTTGGCTTCAAGTGATCCATTTAATGACTCCGTGGAAGAGGACTTCGATTCTCTTCACTTCCGGTCACCAAAGTATCTTGAACTTATCGGCCACATTACCGAACATCAAAAAGAACTCCCGGATTTAAAGGTGTCTGATGGATTCGCGTTCAAACGAACCGAATATGCAACCGCAGATGCGCTGCAAAAGCAAGCCTTCTGGAAGTTCTGGATCATTGAGGCGCTTCGGTTAGACTTGCTCGCCCATGGTAGTACTACAAAAACACTAAGACGCCTCCACGCAATATTCTTTTGGCCTAAAAAGGACTTAGCACGTCAAAAAAATATGTGTCCCTTTGTGATACCTGGAAGTCGACCCCAATTCTGACCCCTTTAGCTGCCACAGGCATTTGAAGATTTTTGAAAAACTCATTTTCTTGTACGGCTAAAACCTCAATATCTCAATAGCTAGACTAGCTAGAATAACAAAATAAGATGATTGTTACAGCCAACAAATTTACCCAAAAAATAAAACGAACCGCACTAAAATCAGATAAGAGGTTTGGTTTTTACAGAACTTCAAAGACAAATTTTTGTGATTTGACCCAACAACAATCTATTTTTCCATCTCAATTTTCTCCAACTTCTGCCAAGGTGAGGTGCTTGTACTATTCTTTTAAAAATTGGCACATAGTCCAACGATTATTTCTTTCTTACATTATTTATTCTAGCTTTGTTATTTCTAATGCCTTAAGTGCAGAAAACTAGGGTTAATTTTAGCTCGATTTCAATTCAATCCAATTTAAACTGTCCCTAAAGATCTGAAATTTGGTAAAATTTATTTAAATTATATCAAAATCGATCCAGAATGAACCCTAGTTTTCTGCACTTAAGGCAATAAAACTGTTAGAAATGACGAAGCTAAAATAAAATGATATTGCAGTATAAGGAAAATACTTTATCGATTTTTTTACTAATAAAATTAGCGAACTGTAATAAAAAATGGACAACCAACCTAACCCATCTTATGTTGTTATTCTAGCTAGTCTAGCTTTTGAGATATTGAGGTTTTAGTCGTACAAGAAAATGACAATTTCAAAAATCTTCAAATGCTTGTGGCAGCTAAAGGGTTAAGAATTGGTGGTATGTTGCATGTTGTCAATTGACAGCTCGTGATACCAGCTAGCTGTTGTCATCGCATCTACACTGACTGCCATTTAGTTGGCCGTCGAGAACTTCTCTTCTTCTTTATGGCACGATAGCCCGACTCGGGCCTTGGCCGCCTGTATGTCGCGGCCATGCAACCTTGTCCTCCAGTTTCGGAAGCCGAGCATCTGGTGGGCGTCCTCACCTACTGATTGCTCCCAACGAACTCTCGGTCGCGCAATCTATCTCTGTCCACTCGTTGCGCGTTCATCTCCATCTTCGACATGCGATTGTCGTTCATTCTTTGTACATGTCATTGTAATCGCTATAATTTGACAATTTTCGACACATGTAGCTCATTCTAAAGCTGATAAAACTCATGGTCCGGATGTGCCATTCATCTCGTTTGCGCACGACCCCGAAGATCCACCAGAGAACATTTCGTTCGAATGTGTCCAACAGATCTTCAGAGATTTGAGTTAGTGTCCATACTTCGCAGCCATAGTATAGCATAGGTCGGATGATCGTTTTATACACGTGGAGCTTCCCGCGTACCAGCTTCGATTTCATTATTGGAAGGACAGAAAAACAAAACTTTTCGTTGGCGTCCTTTGACAAGTTGCAGGTAAGTGAAGTTGTCTACATACTCGATATTGATTGGCAGAGACTGCCTCTCCGCAAATCATCATCATCAATGTGGCACGATAGCCCGACGTCGGGCCTTGGCCGCCTGAATCGTTGACCTCCAATTGTCGCGGTTACGTGACCTTGTCCTCCAGTTTCGGAAGCCCAGCAGCTGGTGGGCGTCTTCACCTACGGAGTTTTCCCAGCGAGCTCTCGGTCGTCCACGCAACCTCGCTCCGTCAATTCGTTGTGCGTTCATCACTTTCTTTGGCATGCGATTATCGTCCATCCGTTGTACATGCCCCGCCCATTGCAGACGATGAAGCTTCACCATTTTCGATACTTCCAGCTCATCGTACAATTGATACAACTCATGATTGTACCGGATACGCCATAGGCCTCGAAAATTCGCCGAAGGACCTTTCGTTCGAATTGGTCTAGCAAAATTTCGGAAGCTTGGGTAAGGGTCCATGTTTCGCAGCCATAACATAGCACGGGTCGGATGATCGTTTTGTACACGTGGAGCTTCGTGTTCCTGTGCGCAAGTTTCGAATTAATTATAGAGAGGACCGAGAAATATGTCTTATTGGCTAGTTGTATCCGTCGCTTAATTTCGTCGGTTTCGTTGGCGTCCTTTGATAAGTTACAACCTAGATAGTTGAAGTTTTCTACATACTGCGCAAATTACGAAAAGGGAAAGCGAGCAGTTTTTAAAGAAGAATCCACCTCAGCCTTAAAAATATAAGGCTGTCAAAACCAAATCCCACTTCAAAGGAATAGAAAATGTCTCTCGAAGCCGATGCACACATAACATAGAACTGTTTTTCCAAATGATAGCGTACTGGGAATGGAATCGTATTTACATACATTGAAAGAATGCAATACAAATATCGGTTCAGAATTTTTATCAGAAGTAAGTAGCAATGCGAAAATGTAAGCAGATCTACTTACTTTTAGCTAGAGTTGGCAATGGCAAGGCAAGCCTGCCCAGCGTGCAATATGTAATTGAACAAAAACAACGGTGGCGCTTCATCAAGCCGCCTAAACTGAAGTTTCAGCTTCAAATTCGGAACATTTGTTCGAATTTTGTTAAGAATAAATTATTTGCCCAGCTTTCGCCGGGCTATACAAAAATTTAGTTTAGACTCATTAGAGTGCTCCTCTCCACGGAAATCTTTAGTAAAAGGCGAAAGATTTATTCGACATTGAAGAGAAGCCAGAGCATACCGTTCCACCGATCCGAAAGAGTATATATACAGTCAACATTTAGTCATGGGTACGAATCATGTTTTGACGAATATCCATCATGATATTGCACCCATATGCGTGTTCCCGTACCAACAACATGACCTCATGCACTTCTACCTGTACATTTCTTTCGACCTCTTTATTAAGGTCATGGTGCTTGAAATTTCAACACACTACACATACACACTAGGGTTGTTGCGGATATCCGCACCGCAACTGCGGATAATCCGCATCAAATTCTACCAAATCCAATGCATGTAGATATTAGTCTAAGAAAATTGGGCCAAAATATGGCCATCGACCGGCAAAAATCCTACATCGCAAATTTCTTTTTGATTATGGTTGTGGATGGTCCCCAGATTATGGCATTAAAAGTTCTAACCCATTGGGGGTCCGTAACCTTAAAAAAGGGGTGAAAGGGGGGCATTTTTTCGTTTTTTTTTGCGATTATTTAAAAAACGGCAAGAGATACAGAAAAATAGTTTTAGGACGAAAAAAACTACATCAAATTATTAGTGACCCAAGACAACTTTGTCTACAAATTATAAAATGAGTAGTACGTAGAACAAACTGCTGATGGGTCACTTTGTATGGGAGATACCCTCAGTTTTTATCCGAATGAGCTGATTTTTGGTGGATGAGGTGACTATGACCACCAATCGCAACAAACTAAAATTTAGCACTCTGCTCCAATTTTGGGGGGAGTTATGGACATGCCGTTTTGGCAAATACAAATGGGGGGATAATGGGTGTCCTTTACCGGAGCGACTTAATGTTTACCTTAAAATGATCTTGAACTTATTGTGGATACGTATACAAAATTTTACGGCTGAAATAGCATTCTTTAAAAAGTTATGGAGATTATTTAAAAAAGGTCCAAAATGAAAAAAATTCATGGAAAAGAAAGGCTTTCGACTATGACACTGCATTTTAATGAAGCTAATGACTTTGTGCAGCACTCTAAAGGATTGTACATTTTGCTAAGCTGGCCCTTCCTTGTACTTTTACTTCTAACATGTCGAATATTCCTGAAAACTGAATAGTATCTGATTTTCGGTATTAGTAAAATTCATTTCATATATTTTTTTTAACTAATCCGCATCCGCATTTGCAAATTTTATGACATCCGCATCCGCAAATTTACATTTTCATTGATCCGCATCCGCATCCGCTAAACCACATCCGTTACATCCCTACTACACACGTTACTCTCGAATATCGAACATTTGAACTTCGATTTTTTGTTTCTTACAAAATTTATTTTTTTTTTAAATGGAGTGTGCGACAAACTGTGGCCAGTCGATAGCTCCCATCATCGATTGTGCTGGCATATGTGGTCGACGTTATCATCCGAACTGTACAGATATCGCAGGTTCAATAATCGATGTTTTATAGAAAAATAATGGATTGCGGTGGTTTTGCCCTGAATGCAGATCAAATAGCAATAATTTATCCCATCAACAGCTCTTAGACGATTTCCGTAGAGAACTTGACGTACTACGAGCTAAATTTAAGGCATTGCAGGAAAAATTATGCCCCGTCAACAGCCACAAAAATATAGTTGCTTCAGTACCAGGACTTGACATCATCTGTTTAACGGAGACTTGGCTTAACTCTTCTATAAATAGTGGCGAAATTCTGGAGGGGTGTGTTACCTTCCGTTGTGATAGAAACCTTGATCTTCTAGGACTTTCTACTGGAAACGGATCGCTAATTGCTATTCGTGATCATATTCAATGTGGGCTTGTCTCTACTTCTCATTCTCAACCTTATGATTGTGTAATCGTAAAAATTCATTCTGTTTCTACACAGTTATTAGTCGCCTGTGTGTATGTTCCTTGTAATTCTTCTTTAGATGTTTATGAGAGTCTCTTCAATCATTTATCAGACACCTTGAACGTAAATTTCCCTAATTCATACTTAATAGTTTGTGGGGACTTTAATCTTCCTAGCATTAAGTCGCCTACTAGTCCTGGTCTCCCTTTAGCATCAATTTCAGAAAAGCAAATTATGTAGCAATTAATGAGAAATTTAATGAAATGAATTGGTACTTTATTTTAAAAGACCTTGATTGCGAAACAGCTGTAGCTACTTTTTATACTATTTTACTTAACATCATTTATATATACTTCCCAATATGTAATTTAAGGCTTCGAAAAGGTCCGATTTGGTTTACACCTCAGATTCGCAACTTGATTCTAAAAAAGAAGCGACTTCACACTCGTTTGAAACGTTATGGACACCAATCAGACCGCTTGATGTTCCGTTGCCTTAGATCGAGGATCAAAAGGCTAATCTCACTTGCACGGTCTGTCTATATTAAGACTGTTGAGGACATTCTGAGGAACAACGAGAGTAAAATATTTTGGTCCTATGTAAAAAAACTTGAGATCCTCTTCAAATCATCCCTCCATTCTCACCTTCAACAATACAAACGCAGATAATCCTTCTGAAATGTGTTAGCTTTTTGCTACATTTTTCGCCAGTACTTTTAAAACATCATCATTAACTTGTCCTCCTGTTGTACCTCAAGAAATGCACAATTTACACTTACCACCTCTCATTTTACCATCATATGTTGAATTACTTATATCTTCTTTTAAAACTAATTCTTCTTCTGGACCTGATGGAATCCCAAATTCGTTTTTAAAAGAAACACAATTTTCCATATCTAAACCTCTCGCCATTTTATTTACTAAAAGCCTACATGAAGGTGTTTTCCCAACTCAGTGGAAATCATCGTATGTAGTTCCCATACCGAAAGGGTGTCTAACTACAGGCCTATCTCTCTTCTGTCGTCCTTTTCGAAACTGCTTGAAAAATTTTTTTATAACTTCATTCATAAACATTTTAGTTATCTTATTAAGGATCAACAACATGGGTTCTCCAAAAACAAATCCGTTGTCATAAACTTAGTTGAACTTGTTAATTTTGTTTCAAAATCCTTCAATAAACATTTTGACGTTCATGTAATTTATACTGACTTCGCAAAAGCATTTGACACCGTCAACCACAAAATTCTTCTTAAAAAATTAATTGCATTGGGATTCCCATCTTACCTTATTGTATGGCTCTTCTCTTATCTTAATGATCGCTCATCTAGAGTTGTTTTCCAAAATTTCGCATCTTCCGAATTTTGTCCTTCATCTGGTGTGCCACAAGGATCCATTTTAGGTCCCCTTCTTTTTTTACTTTTCTTAAATGGTCTGCCATCATGTCTTAAGTGCCACTCTCTTTTTTACGCCGATGATAGCAAACTATTTTCAGCTGTCTCATCTATTTCTGATTGTATAGCTTTGCAATCTGGATAGGTTTACGTCCTGGTGTATCTCAAACGAGCTGGATCTTAATATTTCTAAGTGCTCCGTTATGGTATATTCATTGAAATCTACTCCTTTCATTTTTCAATACCAAAAAACTCCATTCCCCTCCAATGTGTTTCTACGATTACCGATCTAGGGGTTGTTTTTGACTGTAAATTACGTTTTACTGATCACTACTCGTCGATTATTAGCAAATCGTCGAAACTAGCTGGGCTCGTTTTACGGTGCTCATCTAGCTTTCAATCCATTAATACTTGTGTGAACTTATTTGTGACTCTAGTACGCAGCATATTAGAATTCGCCTCGGTAGTTTGGTCTCCATATTCTTCTGTTTCTCGTGATGCATTAGAAAAAGTTCAGAGAAAGTTTTCTAGAACCTTAATGTTTAAATATAACTTTGCTTACAGACCTTATCAAGATCGGCTAAATTTCCTAAATCTACTTTCACTAAACAAAAGAAGAGATTGTCTTGACCAGTGTTTCCTCTACAGGTTATGCAAGGGTCTTACTTCTTCATTATTCATAGAAGATATAAAATATCGGTTTCCATCTTACAACACTCGATCGGTTGCAATTTTCAATCCTCCGCAATCTTCACTTTCTATTTATAAAAACTCTCCGTTACTTAGAGCTATGAGAAATTACGACCGATTGGAGTTTGGTCCGTTACCTTCTTCTTTTTACTCTTTTAAAAAATCCGTACTACATAAACTTTAATTATTTTTTCATAACTTTTTGAATTTTAATTGTTTTTTTTTTTTTATTTAAACTTTTTGTATCTTAGCTTGAACTTATTTTTATTTTTTATTTTCCTGAGATTTTTTTTATCTTTATTTTTATAAGTTTGTTATTCCTTTATACCTATCATTCTTACTTTGAATTCTTTACATTACATGTTTTGGGAAATTGTTCCCATTTTGTAATATTTACGTATTAAATAAATATTAAATAAATAAATTACTCTACCACGTTATTATTAGGGTCACAGTTTACCAAATCCTCATGGGTGTTCAACACACGAACATTTTTTTTGTTAAAAACTACTAAACGCTTAGAACAAACATTTGTTCTTCTAAATAATTTGTTAACTATTCAATTACTGGTGCTCTTTTAATTGCTTTTAATACGAGTATACTTATTTAGGAAGTCGTCGAACTTGTATTCTGTGAAATATATTTATATTAGACTATGCAAAACGATGTTTTCTTTTAATTTTGAAATGTTTACTTGCATCCCTACAGCTAGTCGTCTCTATACAAATACATATCATTCACTCCAGTAGCCAATAATAATTTTCGTTTTGTTGTTTCCTTACTTATAGCAGTCGAATTACAGAGACGATGGAAAAACATCAAAGATAGTTTTTTGAAAGAGTTCAAAAATCGCAGACGTGGAGTCAAAACAAAACGAAAATATATTTTCTACGATCTCTTGTTGTTCCTCAAGTCGGAGATCGAAAAGGACCCGTAAGTACCGAATTCAATCAACCTTCGTTCTACAATATTTTTGTTTTGATTTGTTCTAGTTTATTTTCCAGACGCAACAAAATCAGTTTTGCCAATGAAACCACCAACTACACAATGGACTCTTGCTCGAGTAGCGTGTGCACTGAATCCGTCAAAGAGGACACAAATTTTGAATCGTTCACGTACGAAACCACGTGTCCATCCCCCTCGCCACCGTCACCAAAGTGTAATGAAATTGAAGCTGTTACCCATCGCCGCACCCAAGTTATTAGACATAAGACAAAGAAAAGTTTAACATCCGTACAATTTCGGACACGCCTCTTGCAACTGATGCAACAACAGAATGAAATTAATGCTAAGACTACATCGCCTCAACCATGTTCGCACAATGACGATGAGGCGTTCTTTCAATCGCTGCTGCCGATGGTACGAAAGTTGGATGATTTTCAAAAATTGCAATTTCGTATGGACGTTTTGAGTTCGTTGAGGACGCTTCATAATGCCGAAAGGCAGTCGCAGACAATGAATGTAGCGAATTTGACGGGGAATCCACAACAGCAGCAACAAACATTCTATCCGATTGGACCGCATCAAATGCAAATGTTTGCAATGGCACCGGGCAATGGGGAATTGTCGACGACGACGAATGGCGGGCATGTGTAGCAGGAGGATACAAATAATGTTGATGAAATGGATAGTCCTGGAAAGGGAGACGTTCCAGTTTTATTAGGAGACTTTAAGCAAGAATGTTAAGTACAATTTTATTTTAATTTTGTTTTTTATTCACTGTTGCATTTTGTGTTTAATTTAAAATTAATTAATATTAAAGAATATACCTTAATATAGTTTTTTAGGTCTACATAATATCCTTTACAACTTTCGGTTGGATGGAATAAAAATATATTGTTCATATTAAAGCCTTCATAAAAAAAAACTTAACAAACGCAATTCGCGTCGATCTATATTTTTTTTTTTTTTGCCTCACAGAAACTTTTGTCCCGGGACTTGGCTTCTGGGCATCACTTTACTTACTATGCGTACGTAAGTGACTAATCAATCAATCGAGTGTAAACTCTAAGCAGATCGTTAAAAAACTGAAAACAAAATATATTAATAAGGAAATTTATCAAAATAACTTCTTTTAAACAAAAGTCCGGTACCGGATGGTATCCCTGTTGTCTTGCTAAAAAGATGTGCTAATATATTGTCTATTCCTCTATTGTGTATATTCAACCAATCTTTACAGACCGGATTTTTTCCTGATGCATGGAAATCCAGCTATGTTATACCCATTTATAAAAAAGGGGACAAAGACGATATACGTAATTACAGACCCATATGCATTCTATCATTAATACCAAAAATTTTTGAGAGTCTGATTACTGATCTTATTACACCAATTATTCGACCCATATTAGATCCAAATCAGCACGGATTCCGCTCTGGAAAGTCTACCACCACTAACTTGATAACCTATCACAATTATATTTGCAGCTCCTTTGCAAGTACATGCAATATACACAGATTTTACCAAAGCTTTCGACAGGATTAACTTCGATCTTCTAGTAAAAAAGCTTAATAATATCGGTATTCACGGTCCACTGCTAAATTTGCTAAATGATTACCTAAGAAATCGATTATTAATAGTTAAATTCAAAGAGGAAAAGTCAACTCAATTTAATTTTACCTCCGGTGTACCTCAAGGGTCGCACCTTGGACTTCTTCTTTTCCTTATATTCATAAATGATATCAAGGATATATTTTTCGATGTTGAATTTCTCCTCTTTACGGACGACTGCAAAATTTTCAAAACAATTTCATCTCCATACGATACTGTAGTTTTGCAAATGAATTTAAAGAAATTACATTCTTATTGTAATCTGAATAGTCTAGCGCTAAATCCATTCAAATGTCATCTTATGGTTTTTATTAAGAACCATGACAGTATTGCCGAATAAATATCATATTAACTCAATACCTATTAATGAAGTTAGAAGTATATACATGCAATTAAAACACTCTATTTCTCGTTTGGTGAGAAGCAAGTTGAAATACGTCTCTGAATTATGGAATCCCTATTACAGTACTCACTCTGACACGATCGAGAAAATCCAAAATAAATTCTTACGATATGTAGCCTATAAATTGCATGTGACTCGAGACAATATCAACTATTCAAACATATTGGCTATTATAAATACTCAGTCATTGAAAGTCAGAAGATCCTATTATGATGCCATGTTTCTCTTCAAAATATTAAATCACGATATTGACGCACGAGATATCCTTCAAAATTTATCAATTAGATTTCCTGCATTTAATTCAAGATCTAACAACCTATTCCATTTAAACATTTGTAGAACCAACTATCTAATGTTCTCACCTATCGAAAGATTTAAATCAATCTGAAATCGATTATCTACCCATATCGACCTGTTTCACGACAGCAGTGATACAGTAAGAAACATTATTATGCAGTCTAGTTAAATCCGTGAGCTTGTATGTATAGAGCGTGAACTACTATTTCTTTGCTTTTTTTCTTTTAAACATATGTTTGTACTTTGATTGAATAGTCATCAGATCACTTAATTATTATTTTTTCAACCTATACTTTCTTTTTATTGGTAATATATAAGTATTATGTGATTATATAATTGTAATGGACTAATTGTCCGTTTAATACTGAAATAAATAAATAGATAAATTAGTTTATTAATACAATTAAAATTAACTAAGTCCTTCAAACTATTATAAAGAATAATTGACCTTGTAATTGGTTCATTAAGCCCATAGTTTACTCTATGATAGAGCTGAACAAGAAGGTTGTTCCGCCGTAAATTGTGAGGAATATTTCTGACTTGAAAGTTATTTAATAACTTTCTCTTATAAACATAGCGTTTAAAAATGTTCTTCTATAATCTAAGGCTTGTAAACCCAGTAAGGAACAGCGAGTTTTATAATCTGGCTTGAAACGCCAGCCAATTTGATAAATGGCAAACCGTGTAAAATTGTGTTGAATTCTTTCTATGCGCTCGATATGCACCTTATAGAACGGATTCCACACTATAGAACAATACTCCAGGTGCGAACGAACGAAAGCTGTATACAATATTTTTAAAGTAAAGGGATCATTAAATTCGCGCGCGTTACGTTTAACAAATCCTAACATACTATTCGGTTTTGAAATAATGTAACCAATGTGTTGTCGAAATGAAAGCTCATGGTCGAAAATTACACCAAGATCTGATATTTCGGCAACCCTTGCAAGAACACTACCTGTTAAGGAGTACTCAAAGAAGATCGGAGTTTTCAATTTATATATGCTAAGTACTTTACATTTACTAACATTTAAATTTAAATTATTATCGCGGCACCAAAGTTGCAGCTTTTCTAAATCGGATTGCAACTTAAGGCAGTCATCAATGTTGCGTATTTTCATAGCGATTTTCATATCATCGGCATACGGCCATACGCGCACGAATTTAAAATTTTGGATGATATCGTTTACGAAAACTAAAAAGAAAAGTGGTCCTAAATGGCTTCCTTGCGGAACCCCTGAAGAACACTTTACAACAGAGCGAGATGTACAGCCATTTAAATTGACCAACTGAGTCCTATCCTTTACATAGGATCTCACCCAGCTTAGAAAAATTGACTGTATTTCTAAATTTTCTAGTTTCGTAAGTAAGATATTATGATCTACTCTATCGAAAGCCTTCGAAAAATCGGTGTATACCACATCAACCTGCATTCCCTGCTCAATACTAAACAACAAATTTAGTAAATGATACCAAATTTGTTGAAGTTGATTTTCCTTTCAGGAATCCATGTTGACATGGCGATATCAAACGGCTAATTAAAGTGATGCCCAGACCAACGCGTCACGAATTTTCCGTCGCGAATCCGCGCCGGAAAATTCGCGTCACATTTTTTGGTGCCCACACCGGCGCGGCGCGAATAATTCGCTGGGTACTGTCACTCACAGCTGATATCATGTTGGTGCCTTAGAAAAGGTATTAGATTTATGTAAGGAAGGGACTTAGACATGATAGAGAATAACTATAAGAACTGGCCAAATACAATTATTTTAACATTTATAATCATGCTGTAATTTTCGTGCACTATATCAAAATGTCGCGGCATCTTTACTTATTATGAAAAAGCGTAAGCGGAAGCAATCAACGTGAAATTCGGCATTTTACCTCTCCATGTCTATACTTATTCTAAGGATAAAATCATTGACATGCGCAAATTGATGGAAATATGCAGTGCAGTACAACCTTGTTGTCAATGTCACGTCTTGCATAAGGGCAAGCTTTCAGATCCTTTTGAGGTGCACAGTGGAGTGAGACAAGGCTGCATTTTGTCACCTATTCTCTTCCTTATTGTCATTAGTGATGTACTCGGCTCCGCACTTCAATTACATCGTAACAAAGGTATCAGATGGAAATTGTTTGATCACCTTCAACATCTTGACTACGCTGACGACATTTGTCTTCTATAAACTAATACGGATGATGTCGCTCAAATGACAGAAGCTCTAAATTGCGCAAGTCGTAATGCGGGGCTGAAAATCAATGCTGCCAAGACTAAGTTCTTGAGCACATATCCAGGGGGGCAAAGCGGAATTTGTATTTCGGGACAGGCAGTCGAAAAAGTTGATGAATTTTGCTATCTCGGGAGCGTAGTTACAGCAGATGGTGGAGCGGATGCTGATGTAAAATCACGGATAAACAAGGCTAGGGCGGCTTTCTTCAATTTGACTCCTTTCTGGCTAAACAACAATATTTCCAGACGCACCAAACTTCGAGTCTTCAATTCCAATGTGAAATCCGTGCTGCTATATGGCTGTTCAACCTGGAAGGTGACCAAAGAGATTACTGATAAGTTGCAAACTTTTGTAAATCAGTGTCTACGGCGCATTCTACATATTCGTTGGCCGGAGATCATTTCGAACGAGGATCTCCTCACTATAACTGGCCAAGAAAGGATAGGCACTTCGATCAAAAGACTTAAGTGGCAATGGATAGGTCACACCTTCCGAAGAGGGCCTAATAACATCGCAAAAAAGGCCCTGAACTGGAATCCACAGGATTCCGGAGCAAGACGCCGTGTTGGACGGCCAAGGAACACATGGAGAAGATCGGTAACAAGCGAGGCGAAAACGCTAAATCTTACATGGTCACAGCTAGCGCCGTTGGCGCAAAACAGAACGAGGTGGAGAGTAGGCGTAGTTAATGCCCTATGCCCCACAAGGGGATGACAGGAACTAGAGAGAGAGAGAGACAACCTTGTTAAACCGTACCCTAAAAAAAGTTGCGGGAGTGTTCGATTTGATTGTTTGAATTGACTATCGCGTAACCTTACCTCTTACCTTACATCTTATCTTGTGCCCGTCGAATGGTTAGTCTTATCGTATAGAGAAGACACAAGGCTTGAACATTGTTTTGTGGCTGTTCGCTGTTTTGAATTGAATATATATGTATGTATGTATCTGTTTACTTAGCATGGTTACGCAAAATGCGTAGTTACAAACAAGCTTGAATATTCTATTGAATTAAATGTCTACTTTGCATAGTTACGCCATATTTTGCTTGGTTACGCCATCGTATGAAATTGCATAATAATTTTGAGTAGAATCCTTATGTGATTCCTTACGATGGCGTAACCAATCAAAATATGGCGTAACTATGCAAAGTGAAATTCAATTCAATAGAATATTCAAGCGTGTACATATGTAACTACTTAGGGACAAACGCAAGTACCGAACCACCAGGATCCTTATTTCCTATCGTATACTATTCATGAATGAAACGAGTGACCTTGTGTTCTTTCGGCAATCCGTCGATATATCTGCAATCCTTTGGTGTGGCGGATCTACCGAGGTGGCACTAGACTTACCATTAAATTGCCGAATGGGTCATCGGATCCTCTTTATCTTTCCGGTCAGTGGACAGGGTGGTCAGAGATTACCGTCAACCCGGATGTTGGCCACAGCAATTTCACAATCAACTTCGTACTACTTCGATAATCCATCGATATCTTGAGTCCAACGAAACGATCAAGGTTTCGCTGGACTCGCAACAAAATACTCTAAGGTGGCGTCGGAGCATCTTTCCTGCGAAGCTCACAAGGGGATAACCCAGATAAGTACAATAATTCACAAAATGTATGCTTTTGTTAGTTGCCTACCTAGATGCTCTTGGAAAATAGTCGATATCTCTGCAATTCTTCGGCCGAGCGATACGATCAGGGTGTCGCCGGACTTGCCATAATAGGGAAATTTATTTGTGTAAGTCCAAACAACGGGTAAAAACCTTCCTTCCTTGGAATTGATGTTTCCAAAAAAGTTACTCCTTTTACTCATCCACTTATACAATAAAACATTCAAAACTTAAATGCTCGGTCAATAGCTAAACAACTCATTCCAAATCTACATCTTTTTCGGGTACACCAATATCAAGTTGTACTACACTGCACCTGTCAAATAAATTATTTGAATAAAATGACATTAGGTAGCAAAAATTCGAACCGAAAAAAAATACTGCAAAAATGGGGAATATTCGCGTTGGTGTGGGCATCTCCATACAACGCAATGTGTTACAATTTTGACGCCGCGGAAAAATTCGCCGCGAATATTCGCTGACGCGCCGGTGTGGGCATCACTTAAAACATCTATTTTATTTATAATAAGCATTTCAAACAACTTCGGTGTTGCAGATAATTTAGCTATGGGTCTATAGTTATCAATAAGATGCTTCGGACCCTTTTTGTGAACAGGCGTTATGTATTAAACTTTCCATTCATCAAGAAAAACACCTCAAGACAAGGACAAATTAAAAATAAAGGCTAAAGGACGACATAACGATTGCATGGAATTCTTCAAAAATATATTAGGAATGCCATCAGGTCCGGCCTGAATACTAACATCAAGGTCACGCATAGCATTCAATAGGTCATCCTCAGAAATCTCAAGAGCACTCGTAAGGTCCTCCTGAGCTATCCGAGGGACCAATGCACTCTGGCTTCCATTAATGTTAGCATTCATTTCTGATGAAACGGAGTCTGGCACTTCGTAAACTGAACTGAAAAATCTAGCAAATCCGTCACAAGCCGATTGAACATCTTTGTAGAAATTGCCATTGAATTCTAAATTTTTTTGGATTCCCGTATTCTTACGCTTGCTGTTTATAAAAATTCCAAAATGTCTTAGGAATAACTTCAATGTAATCATAAAAAACAAACCCAAGAAGAAGAGCACTGTGATGCATTGAATTGGGCAAAAACGGTTTATCTACTTTAATTACGGAAGCATTCAAGCCAGTACTAACAAAAATTAGATCTAAATGTTCCCTTTCGGTCTAGTCTGCGAATATGTTGCAATATTGAGCTGTTTGTTTTGCATTGCCTTTTTATTATCTCCGCTTTTCTCATTAAACCCTAGTACTGACATTGAGAGTGAAATTTTTGTCCGCTGCGATTTTTTCAATGAAAATGTATTCTTACAGTCGTGGAATATGTGGGGAGTTCCATAAGCTACAATCCGAAAACAGTTCCATAATTTTTCTCCGCTATTTGATGTATTTTTTCCGATTCCCCGGTTATTTAATCGTGAATTATCAAATGATCGGGGAATAAATAATACATAAAATGGCCGAGGAGAATTATGGAACCGGTCTCGGATTGTAGCTTATGAAATTTCCCACCGTTTGTGATATATTCCACGACAGTAAGTATGCATTTTTATTGATATAATCGCAGCGGGAAGAATTTCACTCTCTCTTCCAGTTCTCGCTAATAGTCCGAATCGTTTACTTGCAATATTTAAAATTTAGGTTCCAGTTATTAACAATGATGTCCATTGAGCTGAGCACCGCCAAATCCGTTTTAAAGGGTTATCTGAAACAAAAAGAGATAAAACTTTCCCTCGGATTAAATTTTTCTGAAGGAAATGTACTTTCGTTGAATGCTGCACACTTGTACAATTTCTTTGTCAACTTTCGACATTTTCGCTCTGCCGGCCTCAGACTGTCTGGGGGTCTGGGGTTTGCCAAACCGCGCGGTAAAAAACATCAAAATTGGCGACAACACACGCCAGAGAGGACCAGAGGCGATGGGGGAATTCAACCAAAGTTATTTGTTCGTTGAGTTCCCGTCATCGTCTCTGTCCCTCTCAAGCGTGTGTTGTCCATAACTTTCATCTTTGTACCGCGCGGTTTGGCTAATCCCGGTCAGTCTTAGGCCGGCATTACATTTAGATACCATCTTCTGCTTACACGTTGTTTCCCAATTTTACTTTTCTTCCACCCAGAAGACTAAAGGTTTGTGTTCGTAGAGACGACTCACTCAGCGATCGGAGCTAAACCACCGGTTTTGAGCACTATATGGATATATTTTCTATACAAACATGTTCAGTTGATACAATGAAAGTAGAACCATTAAAAAAATATTTAAATACGGCTCGAAATTGGATGCAAAACTACGATCGCTGAGCTGTCATCACATGAATTGTCTCTACGAACACGTACCTTAAGTGCAGTTGGTTTTATGATGCTCTGTTACGATTAACATTTGATAGACACTGATAAACCGATTGATTCTGTGATGTGAAGTGCACCATTCCCCACAGTATGCTGTAATTGTTACTGCTAAGGTTCGAGCAAGATAAAGCAGTATGACAAGTCGTCCTTTGTCGCTGCCAGGTACGCGTTTTGGCCAAACTCATTCCTGGCTCTAATTCACAAGAAAATGTTCTGCCATTCGCTGCACCTTCCAACAAACATCTTGACATACTCGCTCCAGTTGAACACGTGCACTCCCCGCAGCAGTTTGAAATAAGGATGTAGGAAGGGCGTTAACTATTGGATGCCTTATTCCTTATAAAATTGTGCGATTGCCCCCACTATTGATTAGAGGAGCTCATCAAATCTACTTCTATCGATGAAACGATTTAGCTGGCCTATTTTAAGAGAAGCTACATACCGCAGGAACCACAATGCCAAAACATTCAATTCGGTTCATAGCTAGCCTCTCACATTCACAAAGAATGTGCCAAGCTGTTTCATCTTCTGCCTCACAGAGGCGACAGCTTGCGCTTCGTTTTTAAGGTACGTTGTGCTAGACGCGGCCGCACGACTGCGACTCGCTCATTCCATATAAAAACTCGTTTCTCTCTCATTTTAAAAACGAGTTTTTATATGGAATGAGCGAGTCGCAGTCGTGCGGCCGCGTCTAGCACAACGTACCTTTAGATGGGCAATCAAACGACAGTGCCCCGTGACCAGTGTTGCCAACTGGAAATTTAGAAAACGGCTAAATTTAGCCGGAAAACCGGCTATATTTTTTCAAGAACGGCTAAAAATCCGGCTAAATAAATTTCAGCGAGAAAAACGGCCAAAAAAACCGGCTAAATCATACAAAACAGTCACATTACGAAAAAATATAGTAAAAAACTGATTTTAATAATTTTATTTCTTTTCTGGAGAACTACCCGTAAGCTATGCCTTAGGCAGATTTCTTAGTTTTATTACATATATGCTCCAATCGCTGGCATTAGAGTCAAAATTTAATTTGTTCGGTGTTAGATAGCTCAACAAGGGTAGGTAAATAGCTCAACTAGTCAAAATTGTTGTATACAGGTACAATTTCTCGGTCAAGTCCATAACCACATTAGGTTCGAAATTGTGGAACATAAAATTCGTAAAAGGAACGTCCAATACGTAACTATGGGCAAGGGCATCCGCATTTATGTATGGATATTTTGATTAAAAGTTAACCATTTTAGGTCCAAGACACATATGCAAATCATCATGACGGTAATCCATCATGATGATGAAAGTTCGAAATTGGAGTGACACATATGCCGTCATTAGAATTCGTCATTTACTTTTGACGTTTGTGTAAATTGTGAAAATGTCCCTCACAAATGCGATATTTTGATGAATATTTAATTAAATAAATTGAGGACACACTTTTCTTAAAGAATTTGAATAGAAATGTGTAAAAATTGATAACAAATTTAATATTTTTGTAAACATTCTGGTGCTTAAATTTTACAACAGATCGCGTCCCCAGTTATTATTGAGCAAATGATTGTCCAATTGCGTAATTTGGAACTCGTGCTAATGATGATAAATTTGCGTCATTCGAAAATATGTGTGTCAAGCTTGTCATTCATTTTCGAATTTGAGCTCTCCAAATTTTATTTTATTTTCCATAGTTACGAAATTGATGTTCCATTGTTGATGTTCCGGAATTACGATGCTCCAAAGATACGAAATTGATGTTCCAAAATTTGAATTTGGCGGGAAATGGTATAGGTTTTTGATAAATTTGTTGCTACAAACCCAGAAACAAAATAATAATGTCAGACGTTGTACAAGTAGCTTGCCCATTAGACTACAAAAATTAGATTTAAGTGAGTATATTATTTCGGGGGCAATTTACCCCCTTCTTCAGCACTTAGCTTTTATGCTGGTAAGTTGCCCCCGAAATACATACACACTTACATTTAATTTTTGTAGTCTACTGGGCAAGCTACTTGCACAACGTTAGTGTTGAACACTACAAAGTTCCGGAGATATTATCACTATCTATGATTCGCGCTAAAAGGTTTTCGTTTTCCGTGGTAAAGAATTGACACTTTGAAAAATGGAAAAATGTTCAGGTACCCCATGTTCCAAGAATTGCTCAGCAGAAAATTTTATTTAAGAAACTGTCTTGCATTTTGCAAATTATTCAGCATATTGGTGGTTAGGAAATTACATGCTTAGACTAGGTACTAATATCGTCAGTTTACGTGAAACCCATTACCCTAAATTTATTGAAAAAAGGCAAGTCTCCGCGGCAAATTTTTCCCAGGAGACGTAAATGCAAGTTTTCCTCTAGGTGATAGGTACTTACCCTAATACACGATAATAAGTGTATGTAGAAATAATTTCACGGCGATTAATTATTTTGTTTGTGAATATTGAAAAATGGATTCTAGTTTCAAAGTAAACAAAAATTCATAAAATAGTTTTAGTCGGAAAAACGGCCGAAGAAAATCAAATCCGGCTAAAAATCCGGCTGGCCGGAATTATAAATTTCTTCCGGCTAAATAGCACGGTTTCCGGCTAAATTTGGCCGGAAAACGGCTAAATTGGCAACACTGCCCGTGAGAAGCCCGCGTATTATCCTGACCCTGTACCTACTCAATTTCATTAAACTTATACAGTGCGTTTGGGCAAGTAGTAGATCACGAAAAGTTTGGCGTGACGAAGTCCTCAAAGGGTTTCCCAGCGAGAGATGGCTTTGGCTCTTTCCCACTCACTTATTTCGGCTTATCATGTGCAAAGTGGATCGCAGTTGGGTTCTGGGCCAAGGAAGGGGCTAGCAGACACTTTTCTAGCTTTATCGGCTTCGATGCCCGAGTGCCCAAATACCCAAAAAAGGGTGAGATTGTTGCGGGATCCTGTTGGAGAATTTCCTGACAAACCCACACTAGTTTTGGTGTAACATTATACCTCTTTAGAGCTTTAATTGCAGCTTGACTGTCAATGAATGTTGCTATTTTCTTTTTTGTATAGCCACGTTTCTGACATTCTCTTGCGCACACTTCAATAGTGTGTATTTTCCCATCAAAGATGAGTCTTATCTTAAGTAGGTTACTGCAGCTTTGGCCCATTAACTGTGCTGTTTGCAATGCAGATTGCAAAACATCATAGGCAAATTTCTTCGAATTTGCCATTAACCGTGATTACCAAGTCATCCGCGTATCCTTGGGTGGAGAACCTAGCTGTCTCCACATAAATCTTTCAACTACTAAGCACCAAAGAAAAAATACCCCTCCTTGAGGACAGCCTCGAGTGGCTTGAGCAGAGAGGGTCGTCTTGCTTATACTTGTTAAAATAATTCTAGACGAAACGAGACCGAGTTTTAATCGTGCGAATAGCACGATGAGTGTATACCCTATACCCATGTACAGACCTAGAAGGCACGCAAAACCTAAAATTTAAAATTAATTTTTTTTTGTAGGCGAGGAGGGGGTATATGAGTCGGATCTAGTGCAATTTTAATATCTTAAAGGGGCTTCCAAAAGCTACCATTTGGAACAAATTTGAAGTGTTTCGCGTCATTCTATCAAAAGATTTGGCTAAATATAGCTTGTAGGGGAGGTAGGAGTAGGGGTGATAAGGCCTTTTTCACTTTCTATCCACTCAAAGTATATGTCATAATAAGGCATTATTTAAAATTTGAGGTCGCTAGCGATATTTTGTCGAAAGCTATGGCCGAATGAAAATATCAAGAAGGAGACATTTGTATGGGGGGTAGGGAAACCCTTGGTCCGATTGGGCCCATTTTCAATACCGTCCAAGTTTTGATCAAAAGAAACATCTGACCAAAATTTCAAACCGCTAGCTTCATCATTTCGGGAGTTATCGTGCGAACAGACAGACATGGCTCATTCGAGTCAGTGACGGCCCTGATCATTTGTATATATACTTTGACATACCTCCGGTGGCTCCTTTGGGGTGTTTTTAGATTTAGATTACATGAGGGCATCGGCATATTTGCCATAAGCACTGCGACCGGTGGTCGATTGTGCCATTGCCCACTCTACAGGTTAGTTAAATTTATCTAACCGACATCTGTCGATAAATCGATGAGAGGCGATGTCCTCTGTGAGAGGGAAAGTTATGCCGAAGCATTCCTCCCGTCGCATCGCCAGTCTTTCACATTCGCAAAGTATGTGAGTGGATGTTTCGTCATCCCCCTCGCAGAAACGGCAGGTCGCGTCTGCGACTAAGCGCATGGTTCTTAAATGCCCGTTCAGACGGGAGTGGCCTGTAAGGAGGCCACTTATGATTCTGACCCTGTTCCTGCTGAGCTTAACTAACTCCAGAGTGCGTTTCTTAGAGTAAGTTGCTACAAAAAGCTTCGAATGCCTTAGTCCTGGAAGGGCCTTCCAGCATACGGTGGCTGTCGTCTTTTGCCACTCAGTGATTTCGTTTCTGCATAGACACAGTGGAATGCCGCAGAAGGGTTCCGGGCCGCAGAAGGGGCTAGCAGAGGCTACCCTAGCGAGTTCGTCCGCGAGCTCATTTCCTTCTATTCCAGAGTGTCCGGGAACCCATAGGAGTGTAAGATCATTGCGAGATCCTATCGATTGAAGTATTTCCTGACATAGCCCCACTAGTTTTGAAGTAAAGGTATGTTTTGTAAGAGCTTTGATTGCCGCCTGACTGTCGGTGAAGATCGCTATCTTTCTGTTGACATATCTTTTGTTCTGACATTCTCTGGCACAAATTTCTATTGCATGTACTTCCGCCTGGAACACAGACGCCATAGGTACTGAGTAGCTTACACCTGGACCACTGATGCCCGCTCCAGAGCCTGTCTCAGTTTTAGATCCATCTGTGTAAAAGCTGATAGTATTGGGGTGAAGGGACCTGAACATATCCGTCCAACTTTCCCTCGCCCAAATTGCTGATTTAAAGGACGCGTTGAAGCGTAATGTCTTGACTAGGTAGTCCGAAGGTAGGCAGAGGGTATTGCTACCTTGTAACCATCCCATTCGATCATGGCTAAAAGTAACTGTCGTGCTGGAGGCCCTGAGCCTACCAACAGGCAGCCTCGCCGAAGCCTCAATGTGAATGTGTAGTGGAGTTAGGTCCAGAAGAACCTCCAGGGCAGCGGTGGGGCATGAAACAATAGCTCCAGTGATAATTAGACAGGCAAGCCTCTGGACCTTACCTAGATCCGACTTACCAGTGCTAGTTGAAGCCCTTTTCCACCACACCACCGCCCCATAATCCACTATAGGTCTAACAACTGTCTTGTAAATCCACAGAATTAAATGTGGTTTAATTCCCCAGGTCTTACCTACATAACCTCTGCAGGTCCATAGTGCCTTGATCGCCTTCTCCGTGACCGATTTCAGGTGGTCATCCCAGAGTAATTTGCTATCAAGAGTGACTCCCAAATATTTGACTTGGTTTGCCATTTTAATTTGGGAGTTGTACATAGTAGGACAACTCAGGGTTCTTGTTGTCTTGCTCCTACTGAAAGGAACCACCGTGGTCTTGGACGGGTTGACCCGTAGACCACTCTCCGTGCACCAATCTTGAACTATTCGCAGGGCGGTGTGGAGCACATGGGGCAGGACTTCCTCAAATTTGCCCTTAACCATGATGACCAGATCGTCTGCGTATCCTTGGGTAGAGAACCTCTCTAAGGTTAGTTTCCACAACAGTCCATCAACGACTAAACACCAAAGAAGGGTGGACAGTACCCCTCCTTGTGGGCAGCCCCGAGTGGCTAAGGCGGAGAGGGTGGACCCTCCGATGCTGGTATAAATGTTCCTCGATGAAAGCATGCGTTGCACCCAGGTAATCATTGTCAGATCTGCCCCTTTTAAACTTAGCGCCGTACCAATGGACTCGAAGGACGTAAAGTTTAATTGAAGCATGCAGCATGGGTATACAATTTTAGGAATTAAGTCCAAAAAGGGAATTTTCTGCCAAGACTGGTGAATGGTGAAGATATGTGTCGAACGAAAGGAGATGCTGAGAATAGCCATAGCGTTCGCTAAGAATAGTTATAATGTACTAGAAGATAAATCATTTCATGTCGGTAGGAGAATGTATATGAAATAAAATGGAATTCTTTGAAGTTATTTTTACCCAATAAAGAAGGAAACGAAATATCTGAAAATAAAGGTGGCAATTTGATTCTTTTACAGCTAGCAGTGGCGTAGGAAATTTAGTGTTTTGGGCTGGTGTGGTTTAATACTTTTTGGCTTTTTCATTGGTTGGAGTATTCAACCACAATGCACTGGAATACACACTATTTAAAATTTTGTATTTAAACGAATTTATACCACGCAACGCTTTGCAATCCCATTTAAATGTACTTTTCGTAATAGTGTAAATTTTGATGCTGTTGGTATGCAGTTATGCAACAGGAACGTTGCTGATTAATTTTAAGCATCTATTAATTTTGAATTTTTGGTATTCATTGCCCCCATTTTTCCGACGCCCCTACTACGAAGTTGCAGCATTAAGCTGGGCATGTGCATATTGTTTACAATTAATTTTCCATATGAAATTCACATGAGAAATGTCATTGAAGCTACAAAATCAAGTCACCATAGAAAATATTTTGGTCCCGAAAAAAAGTCGCATATCTAGTGTATTATGGGGTTATTTGCATTTCTTTTTAAATCAATTAGGGCTCCAGTACACAATCATATTTGGTAATATTTCTATTATAATATGCTTAAGCCTACTTGATTTCGCTTATTGCACGTCTAAAAATTTATACTCAATGAATCGAGTAAGCTTAGGCATATGACATACATATAATAATATAAATATGACTGTGTAATGGAGCCCTTAGACGAGACGGAAGGCTTTTCTAGTTAAAATTTTTTACACATTTAACAAAAATACACAATCATAGGCGAGTGAGTAAAGAAGAGTGTTTTGCAAGTGTATTTAAACGTTTGCCACTAAGTGTAAACGTTGAAGCTTACTATCGTCGTTTATAATAAGATAAAGACATTGTATATTTTAATCTTATCACTAGACTACGTATATGTACGTAATAGAATTTGTCCATCATTTTGTAAATACCTTAACTTAAGATATTGCAAATCTTTATGTCACGATAAACTACGCATATTGTTTGTTCTTTGTGGAGGATTTGATTTCCCCCAATTTATTTTCATTACCGACATGTTTAGCCTTTAGTTAATGCCCAATTGAAATTAAAAAAAATATATATATATTAAATGTAAGAAATATTTAAAATAAATAAAATAAAAAAACGCATACATTTTGTGAAAATGATCTGAAAAAATACTTTCTTTTTTTAAATCTGTAATTTTCCCATTCCTTAAATAAAACGAATAATTCTCTTATTTTGAAGTGCTAAATAATCACTACATTTTGAAGAGCATATTTATATCGGACTGTACATTTGTTTTTATTATCTTTCATACCTTTATCTGCATATTTTTATTTTACAAATTCAGAACGTTTAAAACTCGTAATGATTGTACATATACCACAGTCGTAAATCATATCGACCCAGGGCCATGTATGACGTACCTATATAATAATATGATGGCGATAAAAATAATATTATGGTCACGTTCCAGACTTTACACAAATATCAATCGCATATCAAAAACACACTTATACGAGTATTTGCGATACGCCCACAATACTGGCAAATCAGATCTCTTCGTGTGTTTGATAAAGCTATAAAACTATTGTTTTGTTCCTTGCACGTCAGTTATTCTTCTCAGTACCGTATAGCCCCATGTGGGGCCATGGTGCGTTAACTCAGCTGTTTATAGGCAATTTCGAGTCAACGTTCTTCTTCTTCCTTGCCTCGTTCTTTATACCGCTCCATGGTTTCGCGTTGCTCGACCTGCGGTGTAGGCACATAGGCAAGGAACATAGCGTCTTTCACGCTCCTGAAATTATACGGACGTTATTTTGGGCTCAAAGCTCATCTGGAAGTTAAACATTGAAGAGCGTGTTAAATAAGCCTTCGCTGCTTTTTACGCCTGCAAGACAGTATTCAGCAACAATCGGGGTCTTAGGCCAGGCATGGTACTATGGGTGTACACAGCTTTGGCTCGGCCCATCGTACATCCTGCACCTTCCACCCATCATCTTTTTATGAACCAACTGCCAGCATGCAGCGCAGTCAGGCTCAAAGAGTTAAATTGCTGTTTTGGGAAAACTTTCATATCAAATTCTCAAATTCCCATTCACAAAGGTGAATGGAGGGAAAATTAAGCGGTCAAGGACTTTGACTTCACTTTTCACACCGGTGGTTCTAAATGGATTGTCGCGTGGGTGCCGGAATCTTTTGCGGATTGCTAAATATCTCTGAATACTACCGCCTTCCTGATCATCCCACCACTTTTCACGAAGCATTGACCAGCCTTGGGACACGACAACGAATTGCATTACTTTGGGAAGATGGCTGATGAACTGCCCAAAAGGGTTGCTACCCTTGGTAGCTCTCATGCGGAGGGTGTGTGCTTCCCGTTACAGGTCTTAGGAGCAGGATCTCTATCACTATAGCTTCTTCCTTGCCTCGTTCTTTATACCGCTCCATGGCGTCGCGTCGCTCGGTCTGCGGTGTCTCTCCTCCCACTATACGGATAAGGGCCAAATAGAGTAATCTAAGGACTTGCGCCATATCAAGGAGATGTGGCGTTCCTATGACTGGAAAGGAAAGTCTGAGATTCTGACTAAATCGCGTAAAGATGTCGCCAAACTTACTGCCGTTTTCACGGGGCACTGGCCAATAGGAAACCAGGCTGCCAGGCTGGGCATCACTTACAATCCGCATCGCCAAAGCTGCGGAAATGTAAATGAGAGAGAAACTCTGATTCACTTTCTGTGTGAACGCCCGGGTCTCGCAGGAACCCGGTATCGCACGCTGGCTAGAGCTTTTCTCGGAAGCTTGGAGGACGCACGGAAAGTGAAAATAGGGGAGCTGCTTTATTTCTAGATAGTACTGGCTCTAGTTCAAGGCACCTCCACATTCCTAATTTAGGATTTCCTCACCTAACCTGCATCATATAAGCTAACCTTCACGGAGTTTGTGGTTTCAAACGGCGCTTTATACGTTAATTGGGCTTTTGGCTCGTTCTGCCTCAGCCACCATTATTTCCAACCAACCGCCTTTTGACAGACAATGGGTTACTACTCAGTGGTTGGAAGCCGTTTCCGTAAGTTCAGATCTGTTTTGGTCGTTAATTTCACTTGTTTACTTTTTTGTTCTACTTATCAAGTTTGGTTAAATGGGGGAAGCAAAAAAATTGGAACGGTTTGCCATCGACAACATCACTATCCTATTCTGGAGCCAAACATCCAAACGTTTAACTATACATTTCAAACATACTTACTTATACTCATACTTATTTCGTTAGTACACGCAGTACATACTCACTACCTCGGATTGAATACGCCGTATGCATCCAATGGAAAACGCTTCTGTCAGGCAGTACTGCGTGGATTCGAATACCAAAACACCGTGTGAAGTTCAAGGCAATGTCACACACATAATATACTCGTATTGAACGTGTGCGTATTCGACACGGATTTGTAAATACGCATCCTTGATAGCGTCGTCGCCGAGACCAATGCGTCGTCCATCCACGCTTGTCTGTCTCTGGCCTAAGGTCCATTAATAGGAGCATCCATTGTTGTCGTCTTCTCTCTGGCACTCTCTCCTCGGCAACGATGCCAGAGGTATAGACATCGCGTCCAAATTAAACCCATCGGATTTCTGCGCACTCAATGCAATTTCGTCTACACGCGTCGCTGGCATCTGACACGACTATTGTGAGTGCCAGTCTGATAAGTGAAACCCGCTGGGAGACAACCACGTCTCTTTCAGAACACTTCTCCATCTTAATAAGTATCGATAAACCAGCCGAACTGACGAAGTCAGAACAGCGTACGTTTATCAGCCACATAAAGGAAAATTGGGAGGGTTTCACTGCGTTCACTACGACAAACTTTGTCTCGCTACCTACTCCAACAAACGCCAGAGAAGCCGATAAGAATATGTACAAGGAATGTCATTGCCAAAACGGCAGCTCGCTTCATTCCGGCAGGGCGTATCCCCAAAGTTCGGCCATATTTATTGAACATCCCAGGTCCAAGATGCTCAACTGCAAAATAGAAAGAAGGATTCGAAACCGAAGACATCCTCCCCATCTATACAGCGGACCAAATTTCAGCAGCAATCAGCAGCTAAACACTCTAAGGCCATTGGACCAGATGGCATTTCAATGGTCATGCTGAAACACCTAGATCTTCCGGCCATCGAATATCTAACGATGGCTTTCAACTTGTCAATATCCACGCTTGTCATCCCTGAATTCTGGAAAAAGGGACGAATCATCCCCCTTCTCAAACCCGGTAAGAGCCCGAAACTCACAGAATCCTACCGTCCAATCACAATACTATCACCCGTTACACAGACGCTCGAAGCAATCATCCACCCCACCCTTGGATCACATGCTGAGCTAGCTTCTCACCAACATGGTTTCAGGAAGATGCATAGTACCACAACAGTTTTGGACCTGATCACCCATCATATCCACAATGGCCTCATCCAGAAATAGCCATGTGACAGAACCGTCCTAGTGGCCCTTGACCTGTCGAAAGCCTTCGACAGGGTCATTTACTCTGCGCTGTTGGCCGACCTTCTAAACAAGCATATTCCTGCACAAGATGTCAGGTGGGTTGCCAAATATCTAACTGGGAGGCAATTCTATACAAAGTTTCGTGGCAGCTGTTCACAGCATAGGAAAATTACTCACCACGGGGAATTATTTTAATGGCATGTGCGCATGCGTGCCCGACTGAATGACTACATTGAAAAAGTGGAGGAGTTTTTCAATATCCGCAACCTTGCCATTTCGTCGTCGTCTAAATGTACTGCAGTACTTCTCACCACCTGGACGCAGAAATTTATGACGACGTTGTTCCTACTGTTACAAATACCAAGATCCTTGGTGTCTATTTAGACACCATGCCAAAGACGTAGTCGACAAAATGCACAGGAGTAACTGTTCAAAATTAAAAGTTTTCACTGTAAATTTGAATACAGCTCAAACTTGTTTTCGTATTGAATTCCAAAAATTATATCTACTCGTTTTTTCCTTATCAGTTGTTATCAGTACAGTTGGCTACGAACCTCTCCCGCGTACACATCAATATTTGTTATACCAAGATCGAATTAAAATAAAGTTGTTAATTTTAATTAATTTTGTTTGCTTGGAAAAATTGTGGCGACATAGGTCGCAGTCTTCGTTTATAGACCAGAAAAGGAAAAAGGACTCAACGGTGGCGTCATCGGGCGCAGTAATTTACGATATTGCAATCAAATATTGTACATTTGGTCCGTCGAGCCGGATCTGTGGTAATTCGGAAATTTGTTGGTGAGTCCCATATTTTCCTTCCCAGTTTTCCCACTTTGTTCCCATTTCGTACGGGTAGGATGAAGAAGTTAATAATTTCCCAAGGGTTGGCAGCCGATCAATTGGAACGGTTGGCGCACAGTTTTAGATCATCGACAACTCCTAAAACTACCAGTTATTTGAAACGGTACTTGGAAACACTCGTTAAATTACACGAGAGCTATCATTCGACTCATGGGCATATTTTGGCTACTTTAAGTGGTAATGTGCAGGAGATTGAAGTTCCGTATTTTAAAAACTCCGAAGTGACGAGATTTGAAGAGTGCTACATAACGATTCATGCCGAATTGGAAGAATTATTAAAGACTTCATCTGAGGCTACTCCTAGTGGAGCCGGGCAGGACAACACGGTTCGTAATCGAGATTCAGAGGTTAAGCTTCCTCGAATTTCACTCCCACAGTTCGATGGCGACTATAACAAGTGGACTTCGTTTAAGGATTTATTCGTATCGCTGGTGCATAATAAGGAAACATTATCGAATGTGGAGAAGATGCACTACCTCAAAACTTGTTTGAAAGGTGAGCCTGAAAATTTATTGAGTTCGTATCTTGTTATCGACAGCAACTACGATATAGCATGGAATACATTATTGCAACGTTACGACAATAGAGGAGCTTTATTGCATGGGCAGTTTAAAAAGCTTGTTGTCACAGATAGTGTCTCTGAATCGTCAGTGGCTATCAAAAATCTTTTGGACAGGTCGATGGAAGCTGTGCAATTGCTAGAAAGCATGGCGGGTGAAGACAATTTATTTCACTCACTGGTCGTTTACCTTGTTGTTCAAAGGCTGCCAAAGCACTCTCGTGAGCTTTGGGAACAACAACAGGCTCCGAAAAAGAATATCTACTGTTTGTCGGATCTAAAGAGCTTCTTACACATACGGTTCAGAGCTCTAGAAGCTACACATCAAAGTGTCGTCACCAAAATTCACTCGCATCACGTTAGTGCCAGTCAGTCTCAAGTGAATTGTTACGCGTGTAAGGATAAGCATCCATTAAGAACTTGTCCTCGTTTCATCGCGGCTAATCAAAAGGACCGTTACACTATTGTGAAGCAAAACCATTTGTGTTTGAACTGTTTGGCCAAAGGACATTCCGGCTCCAATTGTCCAAGCAAGTTCAGGTGTTTGAAATGTAACAGCGCGCATCACACGATGTTACACAAGAATAACGTTCCCGACATCTCTCGCTCTTCTACTGAAATTGGATCTTCAACACAACCAACTATCAATTCGCTAAGTACAACGACCATTGGAAACGTTTTGTTGCCTACCGCTTTAGTCGAATTTCATAATGCTGGCAGACGAGTCGTTTTACGAGCATTGCTGGATCAGGGATCACAAGCATCGCTGATAACAGAAGAAGCAAGTCAACGATTGGGATTGAAGAAGCAGGTATGTCAGGCTGTTGTAACTGGTGTTGGTGGTAAGAAGACGTCCCAAGTACGTGGTCGCGCCACAGTTGTCATTCGAGCGCTTGATGGGCAAGAATTGTCATTAAAGGTTTTCGTCTTGCCCAGATTAACAAATTTGATACCAAGTAAATGTTTCGATAAACTTGAACATACTCAATTAGCTAATATCAAACTTGCAGATCCATTGTATAATGTTCCAGGAAGAATTGACGCAATTTTTGGAGCTGAAATCTATGCAAAGCTCATGTTAAGTGGAACTAATCTATTGAATGATGTGTTGTTACAAAACACGAAGCTTGGCTGGATACTCTCAGGGAATGTAGAGCATAACAATTGTAGCAACAGCATTCAATCGCTGAAGATAGAGATTCGAGAAGAAGACGATATTAAACATCAACTTAAGAAGTTCTGGGAGCTCGAAGAGCCTGCACAGGCGAAATTTATGAATGCTGATGACAGACGTTGCGAAGAGATATTCAAGGAAACCTACTCTCGAGATGAAACAGGACGTTTCACGGTAAGATTGCCCTTCAAAAACAGCGACAGTATGAACCAGTTGGGAGACTCTCGCTACTCCGCACAGGCCAGCTTGAAATATTTGGAAACCAAATTTGAGAGAAATCCTGATTTGAAGCAAGATTACGTCGAATGCGTACAAACCTACATTCGCTCCGGATTTCTAAGTCCTGTTGAATCTACGAAAATTGTCGACAACCGAGTTGTTCATTATTTGCCGCACCATGCAGTTCGAAAAGACAGTACCACCACCAAGACAAGAGTTGTTTTCGATGCGTCACGAAAGACATCGTCGGGTAAGTCCATTAATGAATTGTTGTTTTCTGGACCTCCTATACAAAATGATATAGTTTCGATTCTTTCTAACTGGAGATTTTTCAAATATGCGTTTGTGGCTGACATCGAAAAAATGTTTTTCCAAATAAATCTGCATCCCGATGATCGAGATTATCAACGAGTTCTTTGGCGTACCGATTCAAAGGAGAAGGTTCGACAGTATAGGCTCAATACGGTTACGTTTGGTTTCACCTGTGCTCCATATTTGGCGATCCGTGCATTACATCAGTTGGCCGAGGACGGAAGATCATCACATCCAAAGGCAGCAGAAACTATTTTGAATGATTTCTACGTGGATGACGTCCTTTCTGGAGGTGACACTATTGGAGAGACGAAAGAAAAGCAAAAGCAACTGTGTGATCTATTGAAAAGCGCTGGATTTCATCTTCGCAAATGGGTAGTCAATGAGCCCAAATTATTAGAAGGCATTCCCATCGAAGACATCGAGTCAGTAGATGTTCTTGATTTGAAGCAAGACAAATCATACAAATCACTTGGAATTCAATGGCATCCTATCGCGGATACATTTTCATATGACTTTCGATTCGCATGCGACGGCACTATTTTCACCAAGCGAATGATCTTATCGGAGATCGCACGTTTGTATGACCCATTAGGATGGATTGCCCCAGTGATCGTCAAGGCCAAGTGTATCATGCAAAATCTTTGGATTCACGGCATCGATTGGGATGAACTGCCAAATAAGGAAATAGCTGAAGAATGGAGTAAACTACAAAGTCAATTTGCAGCTCTCAACGAAATTCGAATCCCGCGTTGTATCAACACTAACAGCTGTGAAGTAGTAGAAATTCATGGGTTTTGCGACGCCTCACAAAATGCTTATGCCGCTGTTATTTACATCGTCGCACGTGGAAGAAATTCAGAAGTCAACCTAGCTATGGCAAAAACCAGAGTTGCCCCAGTTCGAACTATCACCAAACCCCGTTCGGAACTATGCGGTGCCTTATTGCTTGCTAAGTTGATAAAACAGTTCACAGAATCATCGAAAGGAAAACTGAAAATCGAACGCACTTGGTTATGGACCGATTCTCGAATTGTTTTGGCGTGGCTTCAAGGCCATCCTAGTCGATGGAATATTTTCGTCGCAAATCGTACTACACAAATTACAGAAGCAGTCCCAAATGCTTCTTGGATGTATGTCCCATCAGGAATGAATCCCGCCGATGTTGCTTCTCGGGGCATATACCCTCAGCATTTGTCGAATTGTTCTATATGGTGGAATGGACCTCGTTTTCTAGCCCAAAACTCGTGCCATTGGCCCCGTCAAGAAGACATTCCACCCACACAATTGGAAGCTAAGAAAGAGGCTAATTTACTTTGTCATAATTTGCAAATTGAAGCTTCGGAGCTGGACTCACTTATTATGCGATTCTCCACTTTGACACGTTTGGTTAGAACTACTGCTTACTGCTTTCGTTTCATAAAAATCGCTTCAAGACGTTTAGACGAGACACATTTCTTAACAACTCGAGAGTTAGAAGCAGCTTTGAAATTTTGGATTGCATATTCTCAAAGGAAGCATTTTGCTGACGATATACATAAGCTACAACGTGACAAGTCAATAAGTAGAAGCAGTAAGCTGCGTAATCTGAACCCGTTTATAGAAGGCCTTTTGCGAGTTGGTGGACGGCTATCATACGCAAATATGTCATTTGATGAAATGCACCCAATAATTTTACCTAAGGAGGCAAGGCTTTCCGAACTGTTAATTGAACAAACTCACAAAGCAACGATGCACGGAGAAATTCAGTTGATGCTGGCGACAATACGTAAAAGATTTTGGATCATGGATGCTCGTAATCTTGTTCGAAAGTGTATTTTCAAATGCATACAATGCTTTCGCACTAAAGCAAAAACTTCATCGCAGCTAATGGGCACATTGCCCGCTCCCCGCGTTAATATCACCCGGCCTTTCACTCATGTCGGTGTCGATTATTGCGGTCCTATAGACATAAAGGACAGACGTGGACGTGGAGGCAGAATCTCTAAAGGATACATCTGCATCTTTATCTGCTTAGCCGTTAAAGCGATTCATATCGAGGTGGTTAACGACTTGACAACATCCGCATTCTTGGCCGCATTGAAACGCTTCGTATCCCGGCGTGGTTTATGTACCGACCTTTATAGTGACTGCGGCAGCAATTTTGTAGGAGCTGATTTGGAGCTGAAAAGAACTGTTATAGCGAATCGACGCGCATTTGAAGAATTAGCGAACCAAGGAATAAGATGGCATTTTAACCCCCCTGCCTCGCCTCATTTCGGAGGCCTTTGGGAGGCAGGAGTGAAATCGATAAAACAACATCTACGCCGCACTATTGGAAATGTTGTGCTTACTTACGAGAAGCTCTCTACTACATTGTCACAAATCGAGGCCTGCTTGAACTCGAGGCCATTGGGTCCCTTACATGACGATCCTACGGATGCAACAGCGATAACACCTGCCCATTTCTTAATTGGCGACACATTGCTAAACGTACCGGAAAAGTGCTGTTTGAACGATAAGCTTAGTTACCGTGATCGATGGCAACTGACTCAAAAGCTAGCGCAGTCGTTCTGGAGTAGATGGACGAAGGAATATCTATCAAGATTGCAGCAGCGACCAAAATGGCTTTCACAGGAACCAAGTCCGAAAATAGGAGATATATGCTTAGTCAAAGATGATCGCTCGCCTCCCTATAAATGGCCTATAGCCCGAATTATTGCTCTACACCCAGGAAGAGACAATCTAGTTCGAGTAGTTACGCTTAAAAGAGATGGCAATACCTTCCAACGAAATATTACAAAGATAGCATTACTTCCAGTTAGCCACACTAACTCACAACAAGCCTAGCTACTACCATTACTATCCCTTCTTGTATTTTCCTCAAATTCCTAAATCCATTTTCATCCTTCCCATGTATCTCACCATACATCTACGCATCTTCATCGTCGTAGTTCATTAGGTCTAGGTAGAGGGGAACTGGCAACATAGTTGTGAGAACTTCCTCCTGCTGAACGCCCAATGACTTCTATTACCGACCTACCTATGTTTCATCGCTTAAGGACTTCAACCATGTTCACATTGGATATAATATTGCTGAAATTTCAACACCACAATGGATTTTTCAACGAGAGCTTGAGAGAAGCGCAAGCTAGATAGCCTAGATGTATTCAAAGGAAGCTACTCATTTAAAGACAACGCTTTGGCAGATTTAATCAATTTACTATTAATTAATACAATTTCATTACTAATTATTTATTCACAATTTTATTGTTCATTGGCGGGGGAGGATGTTCAAAATTAAAAGTTTTCACTGTAAATTTGAATACAGCTCAAACTTGTTTTCGTATTGAATTCCAAAAATTATATCTACTCGTTTTTTCCTTATCAGTTGTTATCAGTACAGTTGGCTACGAACCTCTCCCGCGTACACATCAATATTTGTTATACCAAGATCGAATTAAAATAAAGTTGTTAATTTTAATTAATTTTGTTTGCTTGGAAAAATTGTGGCGACATAGGTCGCAGTCTTCGTTTATAGACCAGAAAAGGAAAAAGGACTCAACGGTGGCGTCATCGGGCGCAGTAATTTACGATATTGCAATCAAATATTGTACAGTAACAACGTTCTAAAGGCACTGGCCGGCGGCTCCTAGAGCAAGGACAAAGAAACCATGCTGGCCACTTACAAAGCGATAGGTAGAGCAATCCCCACTTATGCAGTACCGGTGTGGTCACAATACGTTTGTGACACAAATTGGAATAAGATATAGGCATGCCAGAACGCTGCTCTGCGTATCGCTAAAGGTTGCCACCTGATGTCGTCCCATGATCATCTTCATCAGGAAACTTACATGTTAGAGTAGAGAAACCAACATGTAGAGTACCAGTGCGCGATCATAATCTTCTCCTGTCTCTACAATATCTGGTCGGTTGCTATCGGGAGGATCACCCAAACCATCATCACCCATATGGGCAATACTCCCCCTCCACGATATGTCAGGAGTGGACTCAAGAGATCTCGAGAGAGATGTCCAGAGATACAAACGGGTACCTCCCGATATATTTGATGACACAGCGTACCATGCGGCCACCGCAGATATTCACACAGCCGTTATGCATCGGTCAATAGGGAGATTAGGTACGAATAGAGTCTTCTCAGCGCCCCCACCACCTATATCGCCTGAGGAGACTAGGTTTCCGAGAGCCACAAGAGCGACACTAGCCCAGCTTAGGTCGGGGTTTTGTTCGCGCCTCAATTCCTACCTAGGTTAGGTTAGGTTAGGTAAAGGGGCTGCTGAGTTTATCCCCAGCGCACTTAGACCAGACTTGGTCCGTTGTGATACCTCTGTAGAGTTCGAATCTAATAACCTATTAAGCTGTGCTAACAATGAATTTGTTGAGCAGTATTGGGCTCACATCACGAAGATCGTCCGTTTCATAAAAATACCTGGAACCAAGATAACGGTTTCGTTTCTCGGCCAAAGCAGGACATTGACAGAGTAAGTGATGTACGCTCTCTTCCTCCTCCTCGTCATCACAGCTTCTACAGAAGTCATTGTGGGGAATTCGGAGCCTTCTAGCAAGATTTCCAATAGGACAATGCCCCGTTATAACCCCCACTACATTCCGAATATGCTTTCTGTCCAAAGACAGTAATATGGTTGATCGAACAAAATCTAGCTTTGGCCATATCAACCTCGTCGTATTGCAAGTACAACCATAGATCCATCTTGCATTGGCCCTGCGTTCAACAGCGGTTTTTATTACCCTTGCACAAGCAGCAGATGGCGTTTTTATGTTGTAACGATCGCCTTCAGCGGCACTAGCTGACGCAAGTCGCGCCAAGTCGTCTGCGCGACGATTCCCTTCGAAGCCACTATGACCCGGTATCCAGCATAGCGTAATATCGAAGAAACGACCCATCTCTCTCAGTACTAACCGGCACTTCTCGATGATTTTTGATGTGGTTAGCACTGATTCAAGTGATCTAATAGCAGCCTGACTATCGGTGAAGAGTATAACGTTCCTTCCTGTGACGACGTACCTACCCAACCAATTTAGGGCCTCCAAAATCGCTGAGACCTCTGCTTGTAGAACACTACAGAAGTTAGGGAGACTGAGAGACAAGTTAATGTTCAGTTCCTCAGAGTATATTCCGATACCCACTCCTACGTCCGTCTTCGAACCATCAGTATAAATTGCAATGGATGCACTAGGGAGGGATATGCTATTATCCCACACTTCCCTTGACGGGATCAGGCTACAATGGTTTCTTCCAAATAGGTATTTGGGAACAGTGTAGTCAGTTGCTGGGGGCAGGTTGAAGTTGCGAAGAATCGTTGAGTGCCCATAGTCCAGCGCTCGCCACAGGTCAGTTTCGCGAAGACGCAACGCCGTGCATGCCGCCATCCGTTGACCGAAGACGTCCAGTGGCAGTAGTCCCAGGACTATCTCTAGTCCCAATGAAGGTGTTGTATGAAAAGCTCCAGTTATGTGAAGAGAAGCCAGCTTTTGAACTTTGACGAGCAAGTTATAATAGGTGGCGATACTTAGTGCTGTCCACCACACGCTAACTCCATAAAGTAGAATAGGCCGCACAATAGCTGTGTACAACCAATACACAACTTTTGGTTGCAGGCCCCACGTTTTCCCGATTGCTTTCTTGCATGAATAAAGTGCCACAGTAGCTTTGTTCACCCTTTCTTCAATGTTGGGTTTCCATTTTAATTTCTTGTCTAAAATCAGACCAAGAAATTTGGCCGTGTCGGACAACTCTAGTTGTGTGTCCCCTAGTCTAGGCAAGGTAATAGTAGGAATCGTGCGCCTCCTAGTAAAGAGGACTAAGTCCGTTTTTGCTGGGTTAATTCCCACGCCACTGAGGTTAGCCCAGTCCGTTAAGATAGTCAGGGCGTTCTCTAATAACCCGCTTAGAGTGTCAGGAAACTTGCCCCTAACAGCTATAGCAACGTCATCAGCATAAGCTGTGACTTTGCATCCGATACTTTCCAGGTTAAGAAGCAATTGGTTAATCGCGTCTCGTGCATATTCACGAGGGTACATATAGAATCGTCAACAAGTAGATTCCGAAGAGCATCCGTAATCGCCGTGGGCTTGATATTGTTAAAAGCACCCTCAATATCAATTCCTACCTAACTTAAATAGGCTTGGACATTCAGAACACATGTCCGAGCTGCGGTGGTGCGCCTCACGATGTGGACCACCTGTTCCAATGCATCACTCCGAGGGCATTGGGACAACCCTATTGCAGCTGCTACGCTCTTGTCGAGGCAGTAGGCGAGAACGACGACGAAACACAGACATGCACAGCGGTTCACGCCCTTCTGCACCGATACAACAACACCAACAATGTCGCCTTCTTCGCGGGGTTCTCAAGCAAACGCCTTTGAACATGGCTATACCAATCCACTTGTCGGTCTTGTCAAAATACTATAGATAGCAAAATATTCCGCATGTAAAACATACCATCAGAAAGTTTCCGTGCTGAAGTGGAGTCGGAATTTCAGTCCGCAGCAAAGACACAATATTTTGGGAGTTGTAAAAATAAAACACACAATTTCATTTTATAGTAAATATATGATTTGGATATTTTGTTTTTTTTTTTATTGCTAAATATGTATATATAAGATTTGATTTCTTATGACAATAAATAATTACTAAACCTAAACATTTTCATTATCACAGATAGAAAAACATAACTCCAATAATATGAATTGATTTGATTTCACGTTTACAATACATTTCCATTACATATATTCTTGTTTCCGGTAAGGATCTTATTTAAAGGAGCGCTGTTCAAAAACAAACAAAAAAACTAAATGGTACATTAAGTTTGAAAATTGATTGTTGTATATATGTACATAAATTCTTGGAATGAATCGATAGAATTCCTCAGTGGGGATGATATAGAAAATAACTGAAGGAAGTAGAAGTATAGTTAAGACCGGAATTTAGTTTGAAGACGGAACGTCAAAAATGTTAAAGCGAGTCGCTCATTCAGCGTATAGAAGAGATATATTAAGAGAACTGGGACAATATGGAAAAAATGTAGTTCAAATAGTCAATAAAGGAATTTCAATTTGACAAATCGCGACAAAAGTATTTTTGAGGGTCCGTCTTCAAACCATAGCGGCGGCCATAGTTACATTGACTTTGGGATTCTGTCTACAGTACATGCTTAGCTTAACAAATATTCTGAACTTGCAACGCAAACGATTGATCGTTACAGATATGTACTTGCACCGGAGCGGGAACAATTGGACGCAGATGAATGATTGAGCTGGCACTTTGCACTGCAGCCGCTGCCGACTTATCCTTGCCGTGACGTTTCACATGTTTGGACAAATGATCGCTTCGCATGAATTTCTTCTGGCACACCTGGCAGACGAATTTCTTCTCGCCGGTATGCGTGCGTTTGTGTCGCGACAATTCATCCGATCGCGAAAAGCGTCGATCACAATTTTCCCATTTACAAATGAAAGGACGTTCGCCCGTATGGACGCGTTGATGAGCCTTCAGATGGCTGGATTTGAAGTAGTTTTTGCCACAATCAGGATGTTGACATTCGTACACACGTCGTCGCTCCTGAACGGCCGATTGCTGCTGTTTTAGTGTGGCTGTTGTATGAGATGCGACCGGAGCGGATTGAGCAAAAGCCGGAATTGGGCCGGTTGGTGAATTGATGAGAACAAATTGGGCGGGAATGATATTTGTTGTTGGCTGTTTTGTGGTGATACAGTAGAGATTTTTGGGTGCAATCACGGGATAAGTTTTCTTGGTGGTGACGACAGCTGTTGTTGCGGTCGTAGTAGGGATCTCCTTGGGCTTGGCCGATTCGAGAGTGATGTAGGTCTTTTTCTCGACAACCGGAGCCGGATGTTCTCCCTGGGATCGATTTAATGTTGGATCCAGTTGCAAGGATGAGTCCTGTTGGGTCTGCATCACAGTATCGTCGTTGTAGTCTGATTTCGCGGGACTAGCCGGACTTGTACGACCCATTTTGAATTTAACTTGTCGAAAGACATTGACCGCATCGTATTCGGTCTTATCAGTCTCCACAATTGTTTGGGATGCAACTGGGCGTAGCACACCATCACGGCTTGCATGCATAATTACACTGGCTCGTACTACGGGCGTTTGTTGTTGTTGGTGGTTTTGCTGTTGTGAATGATAATGATTCGTGCTGTTGATGTTTTTGTAAATGGCATTGTTCTCTGCTGTTTCCTGAATATTGACGACAACATTGCAAGGTGCTAGCTGTGAGGCGGATGATGATAGTGCGGCTGCGATGGCTGACGACATGGGAACATCGTTGATCATGATCTCAGGCGGTGGTGTCAGCGATTGTTGTAATTGTAGCCCGTATTGTTGTTGTGGTTGATGTTCCGGTTGTTCAAGTGCGAGACGAGGACGTTTGCATAGTGGTTGCTGTTCAATGTCATCTTCCGAATCTGAAGGATGGGGTGTGATGACACCTTTGATGGGCATTTGTTCGGCGACAGCTTGTTGAATGCATTGGGTGAGTAGGATGGTTTTTTGTTTGTCCGGCATCTGTAAAGAGGAGAAAATAAATTTGCGAATTAGCTTGATTGCACGTTCAGTTTTAATTTTGTTTTTAAATGTTTAACAGTGGCAAAATCGAGAAAATCAGAAAAGCTGAAACAACTAGTTTCGAAAATGGCTAAAACAGGTACAAGTACAGATAGAAACGGTCTGCACAGTACCGTTAGGTGCTAAATGTGCCGCTGGCCGCGAAAGTACTGTTAGGTTAGAAATTACCATTAGTTGTTTATATGCCAAACTGTGGTTAGGTTCGAAAGTACCGTTACATGATAATGTATCGTCAGGTAATCATTCATTTTCAATCTGATATACGCAAAAAATTGTCAAAACAACCGCAGTGCCTAAAGAGCTGACACGATACTGAGTTGACACAAATAACAACAATGTACCGTTATGTCATATCGCGATAGTTCAAGCATATAATGATGGAAGCCCAAAACGGACATCGAGGAAGAACCACTTTCTCGAGGCGTACACGGCTTGAGCACAAGCATAAGTTTTCGTTTTCTATTATTTTTCTGCAAATTAGATAGGAGCAACTGCCTGCATTTATGGTACAAACACTGAAGCGAAAGTGCTGGTTTTCAACCGTAACTACTCCGCGATGGTTGGAAGAATTCATATTGTCCATTGATTTTAAAATTCTGCAAATGCGACACACACGGCTGGCTGGCTGTTCTACAACGTATTTAGCACTCCGAAAATTGCCAAATTTTTCATCAGATAGTTTTTTACGTATTCTTTGTGATGATTATAAAATCGAAAATTTGGTTCGCCCACTGCAAAATTTCGGAGTGTTCGGAGTTTTTCGTAGAATAGGCCCCAGTCTGATCTTTCCACAATTCCAAGGTTATCCAGTTATCAATAAATTAAGCAAGCCTAACCATTTGTTTGAGTCCAGGGGGAAACTCGTATGATTGAAAAGTGTTTGTGAAATTTTCGGAGTCCTAAGCATCAACAAATTGGTCCCAATCATATTTTTGAGTCCAGGGAATAACTAAGAAGCTAACTGACGCAAGATCAAACTAGAAGAGTCACTTCAACAATTTTAAGAAAAGCTAGGCGAATGATGGGAGCCTGCCGAAATGCATATCGGGCAGCTTGGGGGATGTATGGACAGTTGTTGAGCTAAGAGCTAAAATAACCTCCAGAACCAAGCTTTTCCGGGTGGAGGGTGACGATATTCTGTGGACGGATTGGAGATTTCAAGTCTAGAAAAACTTCTAGGTCCCACATTAATAGATTATGGTTGTGATTACGGCGCTGAGTAAAAAGTAGCGCCTCTTGTCTTTAACAAGTTGCCTTTCTACGTCAAAATTATGAAAAACTCTGATTCGGATAGTTGAATTTCCTAGAGAATTCCCGCTTTAAACGCCAACTAAGGTGAGTTCCACTGAATATCGAGGCGTGTTGGTGCTTTCCAGAGATTATCAGAGCTGGAACTAAGTTTCAGGCAATAAGCAAAAGGCATTTCAAGAGATATGAAACAGGGAGAATTGGAAACAAGATGCTCATTGTACTTTGTAACAATTTTTGATGACATAATTTTTATTGGCCCACAGATCACGAAAATAAAACAAAATCGCTTCGACCAAAAATGTATGGTCCTCATAGGGTCAAAGAAACTCTATTCTTCCACTTGAAAAAAAAAATCCATGGACTCAGAAATACAGGGTGCGCCAGAGAAACTTACTTATTTGCAAAAAAAAACTCCCGAGCGGTGAGTTGGGTGAGTAGAGGGGTAGAGGGGGTTCATCTGGAGGAGGAAGTCCCAAAGTTTGTTTCCCATTTTAGTCAGTTGCCACCTTATGCTCTGGTCGTCAGAGCAGCGGGCCTTCGACGTCGAGCTTTATTTCTTTTGCCTTCCGCGCTCGCTTTGAAATTCCTCTTCACACACTCATTTCGGGAGTGTGGAAGTGTCGCCGGAAAATGTCGCGAAAGAGTGAGGCAGTCAATTATGCGCTTCCTCCCGCCGCGTTCGGCTTTTATCGCACGGAACTTAAGGTATAAATAATTCTCCTCTTTTAACATTAGGGTGATGCGATAAATGTGGTTTATTGGCTTATGCATAACTGGCCCCTCCAGAATCCGCGGCGACCTATATTGAATATTTAAGTTGGACAATAGTCCGGCACATTGGTTCTATGGTATTTGCCCATTTGTCGCCAGTAGGCTATTCACATCTTGCAACCCCTACTGGGCTGTACAAGTATTACTTAAGGAGCTCGTGGGTTCGAGTCTCACCGTGAACCATGGTGTTTTACGAGCTCACGACCCATGATTATGATCTCACTCATACGTTAAACGAGTACCCCTTTATTGAGATAAATAACACTGCTGAGCGTGCGGTTTATCTCAGCACATCAACCAAGAAGCAGTTAAGTTTTTGCGATTTTTTGGTATGCCGAACTGACAAAACAGCTGCGAATTTAAGTCTACAGATAATTGACTTTACCAGATAAGTTCGCTTACTGGCCTTCTTCCATATTTATCCCCAGTGTTTGAAGCTCTGAGGTACCTTTATGTTTATATCTCACTGAGGCTGAAAATATGCTTCGTTTGTTCCCAAACCGTATCCAATGGAGCAGGGACGTAGCCAGGAATTTGTTTCGGGAGGGGTCCAAATTTCGATTTCAGAAATTTAATTTTAAGTCAATTTTTTTTTGTGTTGCTAGTGAAGAACTGTTTTATTGTGTTTTTGATGATACAGAAAAAATACATCACTAAAAAAATTTGTTGACATTCATGCCTTTTTACTCGATGTATACCGATTGATTTCATCCGCTCCAATTACATAGGGGATTTAAGTAGTTTCTGAATATCTAAAAAAAAATGAAAACAAAAGTGGATCAACGTATCTGATCCCTGAGGAATGCCTGATGTTGGTGGAAATTGATTTGAATTAGATAAAGTTATGGTTACAATCACGGAACGGTATTGTCTAGTTATTCTGTTAATGAGGGGCCACCGAAGTGAAAGTTTTTTAGTTTAACTATAGTAAAAGGTTAGATTAAAATTTCTGAATCGGTTTGGTAAAGTGGGTGGGACCAATTCTTGAGAGACTTTAAGGTGTAACTTTAATATAAGATTTGTAGTAGTAAATTTACCTCTGAAAAACCATAATTATTAGTGGTCGAACTAGAGGTGTAAAGGATGTAACCCTGGTCATCCTCCAGGTCAAATAATTAAAGGATTGACGAGGGAATGCTAGTTCGTAGATAATTTTCAGTCTCAGCTTTGTCGCCATTTTTAAGTGTGGGCACGAGGCAAGGCATAGCTTAAATTCCAGTGTTGAGAATAGAGTGATTGGTTAAATAAGCAAAGAAAGGGGATACCTTATTTTTTTCTGCAAATTTCTTTAAACAAATCGGAGAAAAATCATCTGGGCTGGTGTCATTAAAGATGTCAAATTAATTTTTTTTTTTAGAATCTTGGTCTTGGTCTTTTTTAAATTAATCAGAGGGGAAAAACTTGGAGACTTGAGAACTAAACAAATTGGAGGAATCAGCGAAAAATTAACGTACATAACATTTTCATTTCAGTTGGATAGAAAGAACAGCGGTTGATCAAACACCTTGAGTGATAAAACATGAAGCTGTTCTTGAAAACCAATACTTTCAGCAAAATCGGATTCATTGTAGGTTTTCTCGGGTTTGTTCTCCGGGTATTGTAGAAATTTAACAAAATTTATCACTAACAAAGGAACAACTTTAGCATATCTAAAATAAATTAACTGTGAGAGAACTCAGAGAAGAGGTTACTTTCCAAAACGGGGTAATTTATTGATAGAGCTAATTAGGACAATAAAATCTAATGTTAACTGCGAGGGACTCAAATAAACTCATTCCTAATTTCTAGCACACGTTGACTTCTTTGCAGCTATCGCTTCTAACGGGATTCATAGCCAATATCCCTTAGAAAACGTATTTCCAGCTAACCCAACGTTTTGACATATTCATTATAACAGTTTTTATGTTATTATCATCACTGAAATTTCAAAGCCCATTGAAGACATTTCGGGAGGAGTCCGGACCCCACGGACCCCTCCCCTGGCTACGTCCCTGCAATGGAGAGAATAAGTGCTAAATCCGGCTTTGTACGAATTTTGTCGGTATTCAGTCTTTCACGGCAGTGTGAACAACCAAAAAATACTGACCCAAATTTGCCGCCCCCTAAAGCTGCAGCCCCTACTCAGCCTACTGGTAAGTCCTCTCATAGCTCAATATGTGCGAAAGCCGAGAAATTAGATGTATGTGAGGAGATCCTTACAGATTCAGACAGAACAGTCTAATTAAGTTTTACGATTTGTTCACTGGGAAATATATATGTACATAATTCTTTGAGGAAAATCTACCCTCCCATTTAAAAAAATATCCATTGACTCAGAAATAAATTTAAATCCTCGAAATTCACCTGGATCCTCATCCTTGCAAAGGGAAATGTTTTAAATAAATCTTCATGACCTCATCATCTTCTTCATCCCAATCCCTAAATTCCATCCATCCATCCATCTAACCCACATCCTTTTTCTCACAAAGTGTCCACTCTTTTCAATCAAGGACATTCTACCCGGTGTCCTCGCCCATTAACAGCAACAGTTACTACTACGTCTGTACTCATCAACGTCATCCAAACCAAATTACGCCCACATAAATACAACAGGCCCCCACACAAGACAACCTTTTCACTTCTTTTTCAATTCAATTTTTCTTGGAAAATCCTTGGAACTGACGAAATTGAATCCAACACACTCACGTCTTCCTAACAACATGGGTGTCGGAGGCGACTATCGACGTCATCATCGTCATCGTCAGCATCACGCAACCACCGCGTGCACACAAAAGAACCTTCGAACTCGCGCCTTTCGACAAGCAGCCGAGGCACATCCAGTGCCAGTGTGATGATGCTATTATTTTGTGACCCTGACGTCATTGTGCTGTGCACACACACTCCCTTCGCATATCGTTCCACCTTGCATAAGACGTCACGTTATTTTTGGTTCCGGTCACCGCCTCTCTCTCTCGAAGTTTCTTTCATTGAAAGAAAACGGCACAACGGCTCCAGGGGCTGCTGGTGTGGTACATAGTTTGTTGCATGCATAGTCCAGTAAAATTGGACATATAATTCTGGGGCGTACAAAGCGACAAAAGTCGTTAAACAGGCACAGTCAGTTGTGCATTATGGTGCAACAAAAATGAGAAAAATCATGAAAGAGAAATGAATTAAAATTAATAATACACACCCGCGACTAATAGGAGCATGTGTGATCTTTTGTCGCGCTTATGTGTACAGAGCATGCATTCTATATGGGCTTGTGTGCGGCTGATGATGAATGATGCATATATGAATGCAAATGGACAAAGACTTTATGGGAAAATGGTTGTAAAACCAGTCGTGACCATAAATGTGTACAGAAAATGATTGCGCTCCACGCCCACCCGGAGAGCACTTTCTGCTGCCTACAATATTGTGTTGACAAAAGCGAGGCACGATTTGACCTTAATGACGCTCTCAACTCGTAGTATGTAGTAATAATTTTCCACTTATCAGATTTAACGAAAAAACTACTCAGCGTACTGCTCCACTAATAATTAGCCCTTGGGGAGCTATTCACTACGTCAGAAATCATCAACTTGGGAACTACACTTTCATGTTGTGATGATTTTATTATTAGATTCGACATTGGACCCCAATAGTTGTGTCGTGTGTAGGAGCTGCTGCTGCTTATGCTTCCCAGAGCCCATAAATTCTCACACTACACACTACATATCTTACTCCATGATACTCCAGAGTTTACACGCCAGATACCTCCCCCGGACACCCTTGCACAGTTTTCCGCCGTCAAGTGCAAGGTAATCCACACTAGACAGACTACACCTCTTCTTCTCCATACATACATTTTCAGTTGAATTTCCCAACAAGAAATAGAAAAACCATCGAAAATCCGCTACAACACGACATGACACTCTGTCGAGGAGAGTTCACTTGCTGCTTGCGTGCCTGCAAAAGTGTAGTGAGGGTCAGGGGGCCTCCCACCCCATTCGAACTGCGTCCACAAGCCAAATCATCACAAAAACGCCGCATGTTCACCCCTTCATCACCCACCCCTCCTTGCAATTAGCAGCGACTGCCAACGTAGTATCTCTATCTATACAGATACACACCCGAGACTAACTTGATTGTGACTCTATAGATACAGTCCCCTTGTCCCTTGGTCCCGCCGTAATAGCATTGAGATCTGCTATGTGCCATCTACGTCATTGCTTGTAAAAAAGGGGGTCTGCCTCGGCCGCGTTTGGCACTGATTTGTTGTTGTTGGTGCTTTCTATGGCTGTATGGACATGCGGGCAAAGTGTGACACAGAATGTGTTCACGTGAACACCAGCTGATAGGCGAATGTACACTGCGTGATCAATGCATGACTGTGAGTGCGACCGAAACGGCAAACGTTTGTTTTTACAGCGTGCGTGTGATGGACAAGGAGAAACGATGATTACACTTCGCACGGATGACGATGGTCGTTTTTATAAATTTATATTTTTTCGTCCCATATAAAATTTTTTTTTTTGCTTCGTTTTGCTTATAAGCACAGTTTCGGATCACGCATTGGTGCAATGCTAGTAGCAGTAGGCTTCAAACGTCCAGGCGAGAAATTCCGCACAATATGCAAAATTTTTTATTTAAATTTAGAATCATCCAAATAGGAGGCAGAAATCTTCACTAATATTATGCAAACTTAACCATAATCAGACTATTTCGTTAAAAAATTAAGAAAATTGCCAAAAACTTACATTCAAATCACCCAAAGGTGGTGTAGCCGGTGGCGATGGTAAAATTTGATATTCCATTGTATTCCGTTTTTCCTGTACTATTATTAAAAACTTTGTTCTGCTTCCAATTTTTCAATTAAAAAATGTTCACACTGTCTTCAATATAATTTTTCTTCACACACAATTTTTGGATTTTTAGATAGAACTTTCTTTCTCTCTTTCGGTCTTCTTATAAAATCATTTCACTTCTTTCTTCTTATAACCGACGACACTACACACTCAAGTAAAAAACTCTTTTCTTCTTAAACTTTTCAAATATTTGGAGCACTCGACTTTTTCGCACTGTTCTGTTCAGCGTTTCATGAACGAATGAAAATGAACGGACAACGGAGTTGCGACTTGCGACTCGATGAACGGTTACGTCGCGGCAAGGCAGAAGGCAGTGTGTAGCAGCGTAGCAGCATCTTCTACGAGGAGGCATGAGTGTATTGTTGTTGTTGGTGGTTTGAGTGGAGTTGGGTTGGGCGGGTTGACTGGCTCTATGGCTGCTCAATGCTGCTGTTGAGCACTTTGGACGTGCCTTCTTTTAGCTCGAGTTGTTGTTGTAAGTTTTGTATAGCTGTACGTGGTGTGTATATTGGTGCGTGGTACATTTTTTGGTAGAAGATGATTTTTGTTGTTTTTTTTGAATTAGGATAGGGAATGGTTCCGCCGTTCCGCGTTTTAGAATAGTTTTCTGTTTTGATTCATTTTCATTCATATTGGAGAAATAATAATGATTATGGTCAGCTCAACTATTGGGCGTAGTCTCATGGCATTACATAGTTTGATTGTAATACGATTTTGTTAGAGTCCTATGGAATGAAGGTGTTGAGGTCTTTGCTCGCGACTCACTAGCCCCGATCTGATTTGAGTCAAGGACACGCGAGTTGGAGACAGCCTGATTCAAGGTACAACAACACAATAGAGGGTGTCGACCTTCAAATTTCTTTTGTATGTTTGCGAATAAGTTACCCTGAATACAGTCGAGTTGGATTTACATCTTAAAATAAATCGAGAAAATGGTAGTCTATCGGTAGCGTTATGACGCGGCGTTCTGGTTATGATTCTATCCGTTCCAGTGGAACCTCGCTAATCCGACCCCATCGGGACTAGAGGGTAGGTCGGAACGATATAAAGGGTGGATTATCCGGAGACCATAGAAAATGCGTTCCAAATCCACATGGAAAACAAAATTATGTATTTTCGTAGTTTAATTCACTCACTATGAGCCGTTCTATTTGAAAGTGGTACAAGTCCATTTAGTAATGTTTTGAGATATTGAAGGGTTTGCGTTTTGATCAAATATAAAGTCATAGTAGAAATTTATTAATGAAATTGTGGTTCAAACATAAGAAAACACTTTGAACTTTATCTATATAAATTTGTTTGCGAAAATAGTTTGCCAGGGAGTATAGGGGAGAAGGGGTAACAGGCCTATTTTGCATTTCTTGAATTATTTTGCATACGATAAAAGTTACAGCAAAATCATGTAAGGGTGAATTAAAGCACATATAATTTCCATAATGGTGTATAACACCCATGCAAAATAAGACCCTAGACCGAAATAAAACATTTTTAGGAAGTTTTCAATTTTCATCTTTTTGGCTGCAAAAATGGCAATAACGTTACTAATTTACGTAAAAATAGTATTTAGAGTGTTTTTGCAAGCGGTCGTGGTGTAGGAATTGACCTTGTCTCGGAATAGGTACATATAGTGATAAGGTTATGATTAGAGGCACGGACATTTCGATTTAGAAATAGATGCGAATTTCGGCGAAAATTGATCATTTTTGAGAATAGAGCAAAATAATCTGTCCTTTTTCGTGAAAAGTTAATTTTTCCACAAAATAATTCAATTCTGGAAGATATTTGTCATCTGAGATTGATTATTGAGAATAGAGATATTCCTAAATGCAGGGAGTTCGCAGAACCACGAGCACGATTTCATAACAAACATCGAGCAAGGTGTTTAGTCGGAGGTTTGATGAATGAACATTGTTTTCTGCAATGCGATTTTTGTAGCAACATTTTTTATCGTTGTTCGGTGAGCCTCCAAGTTTAAATAAAACAAAAGTAAAAAAAACCCAAAAATAACTGGGTTTTTTTTATTGCAAATCCTTGAGAAGTGTTGTTTTGTTGTCACTCATACTACTCCCTAGTTGATTCTTTGCTTATTATAATCGATATTTTTTTTTGTAGTTTTGAACACTCCTTCCACTGCGAATATGCAGATTTTTTTTAGTAAAAGAAAGTAAAACAACACTGTAACGTAAAAAAATACGTTTACATGTGAATTTTAGCGAAATATTTAATGTTTAAAATTAGTCGATGCGAAATTCTTATTTTTTACCTGCGAAATTTCCGTACCTTACGTTATGATTTATTATTAGACCGATTTCTTTTGCCTTAAATCGTCCTTGGATACGCCGTCAAGCAAATATGTATTTCGATTTGCATTCAGCGCTTATATGGCTTACTAAGACTCTGTACTAATTAAGATGTAAGTTCTTCCGAAAAGGGATTGCTGCGAGGAAGAATAATAACTAGGCCTGTTCCAAAAACCGGGATCCCGGTACAAAACCGGTGTTCACTTGGTACCGGACTCGATATTCTAAAGTACCGATATCCCGTTTTTTTGGTACCGAGTTAAAAAAAACCGACCGACGAGTCGATTTTTTGGTACCGAGTTAAAAAGAACGATTCATTTTAACCATGAGCCGGTTTTTTCAGGTTTTTTTTTTGTTACCGGTTTTTAACCTGGTACTCAAAAAAACGGTTTAAGGTTAAAAAAAACCGTCGGTACTGAAAAAAAACCTGAGTCGGTTTTCAACCCGGTACTCAAAAAAAACGGCTTATGCTTAGAAAAACCGTCGGTACTGAAAAAAACCTGAGTCAGGGAAACCGCTTTTGGTACCGGCTATTGAAAAAAACCGAAACCCGGTACTGAAATCTCGGTACCGAACAGGCCTAATAATAACGTTCCCCTAATTCAGAAAAATATCATGCTTAAGCCCGAACCCACTTTACAGTAGGTTTAGCGTCAAGGCACTATACTCTGCTTTGATATTTAATTCAAGTTTTTTGGAACCCATCACATATTTGTTTATATCCGATTGAAATAATTTATATATACCGTTATGTGGCTGTCAGTTAACGTTACAGCAACATTTATCTCTTATGGTAACGTAGGAATAAGCTAATTACAAAAATGTATTCCTCATTTCCCATCACAATTGGATAAGACATTAGATAATTTCATAAAACTACACTTTTGAATTACCATTTCTTTCTTTTTCTATGTAAATAATAAAAGAATGAAAGTAATTTTCGGTATTGAGAAATATATTCTTCCCGAGAAAATTCCTTTCGTTCTTTTGTTTTTTACAGAAAAAGAAATGAAAACTCAAAAGTGAAGTATTCTGAAATTACATAATAGATGTGTTTTTTTTTTGGTTATCCCGTGTAGGTTTGGGTTACGAAGCTTCATATAAAAAAATGACAGGTGGATCAGCTGGCATTTTTTTATGGAGTTTCGTTACCCAAACCTACACGAGATAACCAAAAAAACACACCTAATACCTATATTTTATCCTAAAGTGTCGGATATTTGGGTTTGTAAAAAATGTATCTATATACATTTTAAAAGAAAGACCCAAAACTGGAGTCATTCTCAACAAAAGTGTTTAAGAGAAGATAATTCCTAGATAAACGCATAAAATTCATTGGAATCACTACAATTGGTATAGCTTTATCGTTATGTTGTATCGAAGATAAAAAAGTTGGGGCATACCCTTTTTAGGGTTTTTTAGAATTTTTTCAAAAAACCCTTATGAAATCGATTTTGTCCGTCCGTCCGTCCGTCCGTCCGTCTGTTCAGTAAATAACTCGCGAACGGCTCAACCGATTGTTATGAAACTCGGTAGGAATGGTTACAGTCTTTGGCACAAATACCTTAGAAGTTGGTAGGAAAAAAATAACAGGGTGTCCCGAACGTTTAAAAAAAAGTCGACTTTTTTAGTTTTTATCGGAAATTAACGTATGGGTATTTAAATCAAAGATCTAGACGAGTACATCTCATATCAGTTAAAATTTTCCAGTTTGGAGTAACGGTAAAAAAGTTATTGGCGCTTAAAGTTAAACTTCCTTTCCTATCTCCGTTTTTCTAGACCGCGTCATAGGGATCGATATGAAACTTTGCACAAAGATTGGTCAGTATGGTCTTATATACGTTCAATATTAAGACTGATGGCCTTTACTAGGGAAAAGATAATAACAGTAAATTTGTAAAATTTCAATTTGTTCGTGTGTATCCCCTCTAGGTTTCCAAATATGAAAATTCTGCTAAGAGTTTTTAGAAAATTACATGGGAAATATGTCTACGAATTTTCATTCGAAGAACTGTATCCAAACCGGAAATATAGCCAAGTAAGTATTTAGTAAGGGCCTTTCAAAATGCAAGAAAAGCCTCTTAAGCATTTCTTCAATGCATATCTTTTAACTTGATGAAACGATGAACATGAAATTTGGTGGAAATGCATAGAATGGTAATAGTGTTTGCCACAAATATTTTTGAAGTTTGTAGGACCAAGTTAACAGGGTGTCCCGGAAAAGCTGCAAAAGTATACTTGTTCAATACTCATAGGAAAGCTTGCGTGGGCTCTAATGTCACGGGACACAATGGAATCATTTCATATAAGTTGGTTTTCCTTGATTTAAAAAACAGTAACAGTAGATTTACAGCTAATAATTCAGTTCATATGTAATGCCAAGCCACCCTTACGTTTGCCTGAGCTTCTTTTTTCTCAAAGGCCATCAGAAATCTTAAATCGAAAATGCCTGTAGATTTGCCTTGGAGTACTTTTATATAAACTGGGTAAATAGTAAATCTATTTTTGGATTGGTCTAATTAAAGGTGTCAGCTAGCGCCTTTCATTCTGGAACGCGTTTATTTAGACCAATCCAAAAATAGATTTACAGGAAGCATTTCATTAATGTTGTGCACAATTCTTATCTATTGCTTATAAAATATATGTACAAAAAATATTCACTATGCATCAAAATTCTAGAAAACCCTCGTATTACGGGCGCAGCCCTCTGTACGCCGGTATTTTTTTTAATGGACACTACATATTTTCAATCCTGTTGCAACACACATAGATCTGAATTCCAAGAAAATTATTTTTGGTTTTTAAGTGTCTAAGCTCCTACGTTAAATGCAACATGTCCTAGACTGTCAAAAAAACAATGCCTTAGAAATTAATGGTTAAAGGTCGGTCCACATTTTTCAGTCATCAGTCACAGCCACAGTAATTTTCCATTCAAATTGATAGTTTGTCAGTAAATTTCCATTCAAGTTGATAGTTTGTCAGTTAATTAATTAACTGACAAACTTTTTAATTTCGAGGTATATCCCTCATTTCTCGGTATAATTTATGCTGTTGCTGCAAAGAGAAAAGCGCTCTACGACATTCTTGGCAAAGAAAATATATAATAACATTTTTCCCTATCCAGGAGACGTATCGGACAAAGAAAAGAACCCCATAAATAAAATTTGAACCCTAAATTAGGGAGCGATCACCAAAACTAATTAATATCAAATGTTAGCAACTTCGACCTGCCCCCAGCAACTGACTACACTTATACCTCCTTATACGGCCTCTCTTTATACGGCATTTCGCTCTTACGGCCCTTTTCAATTATGGCACTATTTCGATATACGGCATTCAATAATTCGTTATACGGCCGAATATGATTTTGGGGATTTCCCATTTTATATGCAAAGTAAAGAAATGTGGGAAAGAACTAGTTTTGTGTTGAAAATTGCACTAAAAGGATAAACAACTGTGCTGGCGAATCGTTTCTGTTGCAATTGTGAATTCGATTGTTTTAATTTACCAGTCGTCTTCAAAAGTAACAAGAAGGCCTGGATGACGGAAGTTCTTTTTGAGGATTGGTTTAACAACTTTTTTTTTATACTGCAGTCACCGCATATTTAAAGTCAAAAAATTTGAGCAAACAGTTTTTGCTTTTCTTGGATATTGATCCAGGGCATCCCGTCAACCTCTTGGAAGCATGTGCAGATGCTCAATCCCAGCAAAAAATTGAAGGCTTATTTAAGGTTTGTATCCATACGCTGTATACCTTTGAAGTAAGGGAAACTTTCGGTAAGGATTTACGCGTTGCAAAGGCATTAACCTGTCAGATACCTTACCGAAGCACAGGCCATGTCATTGGCTATAAGGTTTAAGCTCAGATAAAGATTTAGCAGTAGCTTTAAATAAGTTATACGGATGCCTGAAAAAAAAGATTATAATACCTTTTCATATCCTTATGTAAATGGTTTGATAATGTTTAGAGAATTATAAAAAATTGTGATTTTTCTGAACTATTATGGTATTATTCTTCTTCTTTGTACCCCCATTTGTGGGACATAGTGCATATCCGCACATGCCCGGAAATGTTTGACCACGCCGAGATTCGATCTCCGCACCTCTAGATTACTAGCATCGTGACTCAACCAACTGAGCCACAGAGCCTGTCATAGCAATCTCCTCGCAAAATGATACTTAATTTCAATTTGGAAAGAAACTTAAAATAAGACTTACTTAAGAACTAAATATATTTTTAATAAGGGAATTGAAAGGTTTTCAGAAAAAAACATTTTAGATACCTTATACAAAGGCTTACAAAAACTTTAAATTACTGAAATGTAATTTTGTCTTATTTCTGGTATGAATTAAAGTTTGAACTAAATTATAAAGAGCCTTACGTAACCATTATTATAATTACTATTTATACCTGTCTGGAAGTAAAGCTGGCAATAAACTAAAGTAAGTCTGAATTGTGCCTTAGTTTAATATTAAACAAAGCGAACGCGAATTATCCATGACAGAAAGTAGCAATAAAGCTTTCGTAAGAATTATTATAAGGCCAAAGCTGAAATCGTTTCGCTTACCTATTCCTTAAACCTGACAAACCTGATCAGATTTTTTGCTGGGATACCACCCAAAAAATACCACTACTAGTATAGGTATAATGTGTCCGGAAACTGCCGCATAAACGAACCGGATTGTGATTTCTCATGTGATTTTCAGCAAAAAAGTTGTACGGAACATACCCCCTCAGCTTAACCCTTTAGCTGTCACAGGCATTTCAAGATTTTTGAAAAAATAATTTTCTTGCACGACTTAAAGCTTAATATCTCCAAAGCTAGACCAGCTAGAATAGTAAAATAAAATGATTATTACAGCCAACAAATTTACCTATAAAATAAAGCTAACCACACTAAAATCGGATAAGAGGTTTACTTTTTACAGAGCTTCAAAGTCAAATTTGCGTGATTTTACCCAAAAACAATCTTTTTTACATCTCAATTTTCTCCAACTTCTGCCAAGGTGAGGTGCTTGTACGATTCTTTTAAAAATTGGCGCATAGTCTTACAATCATATCTTTCTTACATCATTTTAATTTAGCTTCATTACTTCTAACAGTTTTTATACGTTAAGTGTAGAAAACTAGGGTTAATTTTAGCTCGAATTCAATACAATTCAATTCACACTGCTCCTAAAGATCTGCAATATTGGTAAAATCTATTCAAAGTATATAGAAATCGAGCCAAAATTAACCCTAGTTTTCTGTACTTAAGGTACTAAAACTATTAGAAATAATAGAGCTAGAATAAAATGATGTAAGAAAGATATGATCGTAAGACTATGCGCCAATTTTTAAAAGAATCGTACAAGCACCTCACTTTGGCAGAAGTTTTAGAAAATTGAGCTGGAAAAAAGATTGTTTTTGGGTCAAATCACGTAAACTTTACTTTGAAGCTCTGTAAAAACCAAACCTCTTATCCGATTTCAGTGTGGTTAGTTTTATTTTATAGGTAAATTTGTTGGCTGAGATAATCATTTTGTTTTGCTTCTCTAGCTGGTCTAGCTTTGGAGATATTAGGCTTTAAGTCATGCAGGAAAATGATTTTTTCAAAAATCTTTAAATGCCTGTGGCAGCTAAAGGGTTAAGCTGAGGGGGTATGTTCGTACAACTTTTTTGCTGGAAATCAACTGAGGAATCATAATCCGGTGCGTTTATGCGGCAGTTTCCGGACACCCTGTATAGATACAACCCGTGAACTACGGAATAATAGCAACTTTCAAGGCTTATGTTATTACCTACGAAGAATTTTCCAGCAGATTATCAATGGAAGTGACGGAAACCTTTCAATGAATGAAAGTTAGAAAAATTACATTATCAACCATGCATTTTTGGATAAGTTTGTTAATACCGATCTTTTGCTATGGATGGGTTTGTATGATTTCGATATACGGCCTTTTCACTTAACGGCCAAATTTTCCGGAACCAATCTATGCCGTATAACGAGGTATGAGTGTACACTGTTCCCAAATACCTATTTGGAAGAAACCATTGTAGCCTGATCCCGTCAAGGGAAGCGTGGGATAATAGCATATCCCTCCCTAGTGCATCCATTGCAATTTATACTGATGGTTCGAAGACGGACGCAGGAGTGGGTATCGGAATATACTCTGAACATTAACTTGTCTCTCAGTCTCCCTAACTTCTGTAGTGTTCTACAAGCAGAGGTCTCAGCGATTTTGGAGGCCCTAAATTGGTTGGGTAGGTACGTCGTCACAGGAAGGAACGTTATACTCTTCACCGATAGTCAGCCTGCTATTAGATCACTTGAATCAGTGCTAACCACATCAAAAATCATCGAGAAGTGCCGGTTAGTACTGAGAGAGATGGGTCGTTTCTTCAATATTACGCTATGCTGGATACCGGGTCATAGTGGCTTCGAAGGGAATCGACGCGCAGACGACTTGGCGCGACTTGCCTCAGCTAGTGCCGCTGAAGGCGATCGTTACAACATAAAAACGCCATCTGCTGCTTGTGCAATGGTAATAAAAACCGCTGTTGAACGCAGGGCCAATGCAAGATGGACCTATGGTTGTACTTGCAATACGACGAGGTTGATATGGCCAAAGCTAGATTTTGTTCGATCAACCATATCACTGCCTTTGGACAGAAAGCATATTCGGAATGTAGTGGGGGTCATAACGGGACATTGTCCTATTGGAAATCTTGCTAGAAGGCTCAGAATTCCCCACAATGACTTCTGTAGAAGCTGTGATGACGAGGAGGAGGAAGAGAGCGTACATCACTTACTCTGTCAATGTCCTGCTTTAGCCGAGAAACGAAACCGTTATCTTGGTTCCAGGTATTTTTATGATACGGACGATCTTCGTGATGTGAGCCCAATACTGCTCAACAAATTCATTGTTAGCACGGGGTGGTTCTCAGCTTAATAGGTTATTAGATTCGAATTCTACAGAGGTATCACAACGGACCAAGTCTGGTCTAAGTGCGCTGGGGATAAACTCAGCAGCCCCTTCACCTAACCTAACCTAGCTAAACTTAAAAATATTCCTTACAAAATGACAATACAATACAATGGTAAATTAATCATAAAAAAAAAACAAATAGCGACCGTTTTCTAGTGTTATTATCGAAAGTGGACTTGTACCATTTTCAAATAAAACATATGAGCAATTCGATTTTTCAGAAAACTTGCACTCATTATTTCGGCGTGTTATTCCACATAGATTGGTATGATATTTTAGTCATAGTTAGTGCATATTAGGATATATTTAAAAATGGCATTAACTCATTTTCGTCAAAAAATGGACTTGTACCACTTTCAAATAAAACGGCTCAATGTTTCTCAAATATAATTTGTGGAAATGACGATTTTCGAAGAAATCCTGCTGATTGGTTAAGCAATGGGCTCGCTCAATCGTAAACAACCAAAATCTCCATGGAAAATTGTATATGTAACAATATCAATTAATAGGCTAAGAAAAATAAAAATGTTTTCTGCTTTAACTAAACAAAATAGCAGTATCAAATATGTTTTATCCCGCTGGATAGTGAAATAACCCCCAAAAATTACTCAGTGTTTTTTAAAAAAATCAATAGTTATGTTCAGGGCCGGACCTACTATGCATTTGAATAGTTGCGCCTATTAAAAGGGGCGCTAAACCCATTATGATCAAGGCAAACAAACGATTCCAATTTGAAGTTAATCTTATTAATCTCATTGTTATGTTTTAAAATTGAAATTTTCGAAAATTGACGTTGAAACCCGAAGAGCAAAGTTTAGAATCCTAGCTATCACCGTTTAGAAGTTAGAGTCGCCCAAAAATCCCACACAAAGTGCAAATTTTTATCGAAATTTCGATTTAAAACATAAAAATTTACATTTCGATTAGATCTGAGTTGCTCAAAGATCCCACAAAAAGTGGACATTTTTACCTAGCCGTATGTTCTAAAATCGAAATTTTTGAAAATTGGGGTGTTGAGCATTGTGGAGCATATTCCAGCGCATATTTTTCTACAAAGTTAAGAGTTCCAGAACTTATTATGTAATACCACAAAACATACAGTGAATCATAGTCACAGTGAAGCTCTTCTTTTGACATATTTATTTTACAATTTTGGGAAATTTTGCTTCGAGTTATGGAGTTTCCAAAGTATGTATCGAGTTTTCTAGTGGCACGATTTCAGTATCTGCGGCGCTAAATTTTGATGATGCCATTTCATTAATATTGGCCTGAAACGACCGAATCTGCAATCCTTTTTCGCGAAATCGTAACGGTTCTCCAGATATTCAATGTCAAAATTTGACATTTATATGGGGTAGTTCGGTTTTTAATGGGAAATTGGGGGTATTTTTACAACATACTGATTTGAATCAATGGCATTGCACCAAATATAACATTTTAAATTTCATTTGCCTTCCAGTCTAGCAAATTGTACAATTCTTGGTCTCAAATTTATTTCGACTTTTCATATTATTAACATCTTTGCCAAATTGGTAAAACTTACTATTCTAGTGGGAATGGTTAAAATTAAAACGTCAATTTGATGGCATGGAACACTTTTCCCAATGTGTAAAGCGGAAATCCATCCCTTTTCTTATCAAATTACATAACTGGCTTCATAGAAAAGTCAAACTTTGACATTGAATATCTGGAGAACCGTTACGATTTGGCGAAAAGGGATTGCAGATTCGATCGTTTCAGACCAATATTAATGAAAGGGCATCATCAAAATTTGGCGCCGCAGATACTGAAATCTCCCCTTTCTAGTAAGCGAGTCTTACTAAAATAAAATTCGAGATATCGAGTGTCCTCTCATATAATTTTTTTTTGTGCATTTTATAAGAAATAATTTTTGCAACGAAAAGGGATCCCCTAGGCTTTATCTATACGGTTTTTTAATAAATCTCTCGATGGCTATGGATTCTACGAATGAACGAAATGTAACTCGTGAGTGAGTATATGTGACTCATTATTTATATAAAATTGAACAGAAATAGAATATGGGGTAATGGGACTGGCATAGAAACTTGACCTCAAAGTAGATTCTGCTCATAAAAATTTAGTTTTTTATGTAATCTTAACCAAACTTGGCCTAAATGTCTGAAGTTACAAACTATATAAAATAACGGTCAAAATCAAAGCCACCTTCACTAGAAGCCGGGAAGCAGCAATACATGCACACAAAACGAGCCTATGAACATGTCGTATATACGTTGCACGATGCACTAACACAAGCACAGCGCATGTAAAAAAACCGTGTCTGCTCTGATAAAAATCGCGAAAACATGTGGAAAATTCACTTTTTGTCGGGATTTTGTTCTTTCACTGCATTCTAGACACTTTAATTCACGACACATTCCACTTTTCGCGACGAAAATCGACCGGGAACCAATACTTTTCATGTAAAGTTTGTCGCGACCCAACCCGATTTGCCTTTACCGCAATGTAAATTTTCGATCTGAACAGGCCTATGATTTGGCGCTTAAGTATATGAACGTGTTCTGCTTCCGGGCTTTGTATAAAGATGGCTTTGGTCAAAATCATAACACTACGCCATAGGGCTCCCGGTAAACTACTAGGTCTATAGTAAGTGGAGGGTCTCCAAATGTTGATCGCGCCCGAAATGAGGGTTTTCCCCTCATTTGACTTCTCCAAATAATACGAATCGCAAAGACAAATAAAAGGGCGACTTTCTACACACACGCACAGGGCGCCATAGAACCTAGGACCGGCGCTGGTTATGTTATATGTGATTCCCAGCAAACAATACGTTACTTTCTCTTCGCATAAATCCGTCGGAATATTTGCTTATTTCTTCGATCGAGATGATAATTTAGCCCCTACAGAACATGACTGTCATACAGGAGATCAGCGCCGGTCCTAGGTTCTATGGCGCCCTGTGCATGTCTATGGAAAATCGCCCTTTTATTTGTCTTTTCGATTCGTATTATGTATTTGAGGAAGTCAAATGAGGGAAAAACTCTCATTTCGGGCGCGGCCAACATTTAGATACCCTTCACTTTCTATAGAACTCGTAGTTTACCGGCAGCCCTATGGCCTATGGCGTTATGATTTTATCCGTTATTTATATTTTACATAGTTTGTAACTTCTGTAAAGACTTTTAGGTGAAGTTTGGTTATGATTGCATAAAAAAAACTAAATTTTTAAGCAGAGTCAGAATCTTTGAGGTGAAGTTTCTATGCCAGTCCCATTACCCTGTAGTCGATTTCTGTTCAATTTTACGAAATATGTATGATGAGTCACAGCCAAAGTGAGCCACCTCTATGAGCTTTTTAACTTTCATACAGTGGTGATAGCTCGAAATTTCATAAGTCTTCGAAACAAAGAGCGACCCCTATGCTTTATCATCGAATTTTCAATAAATTTATTGATACCTATAGGTTTTACGAATGGACAAAATGTAACTCGGATAGTCGTTATTTGTATTATTTTTTCAGCGAATTGAATACTTATTTGAAAACGGAAATGAGAGACTTAGACATATAGAACACTTCGACACCTCGCCGGCTGCCAAACAAAGAATTCAACTTCTAGTTATAGAGGTATTTTTTTAAGTTATCGAGTTCATTTTTATTGTATTTTGCTCAAATGATCTGGGGAATCGGGGTTTCGAAAATTATTTCTAATAAAATGAACAGAAAATTGTATGACACGGTACTCGATATTTTATTTTAGTAAGACTCCTTAACTAGGAAAGTAGATACCTCGGATACTCCATAGCTCGAAGTAAAATACATTCCCCTTCAGCTTCGGGCTATCGAGTTTCCACTGTAATTCCTTTAATAAGTGATTTTTAGATTGTAGCCTGAAAATTAGTATTTTCCAAAATGATAAGTACCTTGACTCTCAAGTTTGTAGAGAATATGCTCCACATCGGGTCTCAACACCCCAATTTTCAACAAATTTCGATTTTAAAACATAAAATTGGGTTAAAATTTGTAAATTTTTTTGTGGGACGATTTTTTTTGTGGGCGATTCTTACTTCCAAACGGTGATAGTTCGGGCTTTAAACTTTGTAGAGAAATGTGCGCCGCATAAACGCACCGGATTGTGATTCCTCATGTGATAAGCTACCCCCTTAGCTTACGACTAAAACTTCAATATCTCAAAAGCTAGACTAGTTAGAATAGCAAAATAAGATTACAGCCAACAAATTTACCTAAAAAATAAAACTAAGGGCACTAAAATCGGATAAGAAGTTTGGTTTTTACAGAACTTCAAAAGTCAAATTTTTGTGATTTAACCAAAAACAAAGTATTTTTCTATCTCAATTTTCTCCAAAATCTGCCAAGGTGAGGGGCTCGTACGATTCTTTTAAAAATTGGCGATTATATAGTCTAACGATCATTTCTTTCTTACATCATTTTATTCTAGCTTCGTTATTTCTAACAGTTTAAATGCCTTAAGTGCAGAAAACTAGAGTTAATTTTAGCTCGATTTCAATTCAATTCAAACTGCCCCCTAAGGATCTGCAATTTGGTATAATTTATTTAAATTATATCAAAATCGATCCAAAATTACTTAAGACATTAAAACTGTTAGAAATAACGAAGCTAGAATAAAATGATGTAAGAAAGAAATGGTCGTTAGACTATGCGCCAATTTTGAAAAGAATCGTACGAGCACCTCACCTTGGCAGAAGTTGGAGAAAATTGAGATGGAAAAACATTTTGTTTTTGGGTCAAATCACAAAAATTTGACTTTGAAGTTTTGTAAAAACCAAACGTCTTATCCGATTTTAGTGCCGTTAGTTTTATTTTTTAGGTAAATTTGTTGGCTGTAATAATCTTTTGAGATATTGAAGTTTTAGTCGTACAAGAAAATGATTTTTTCAAAAATCTTCAAATGCCTGTGGCAGCTAAAGGGTTAAGCTGGGGGGGTATGTTCCGTGCAACTTTTTTTGTGGAAATCACAAGAGGAACTAGAGGGCTTCGCCCCCTGCTCGCTTCGCTCGCCAACCCCGGGGCCGAGGCTAATTTCGGGCGCGGCCGAAATTTGGATACCCTTCGCTTGGGCTAAAAGTTCTTTCGGGCGTACCTATGACTTGCATTTAATCCCCCTCCTCATTCTTTTTCTTCCGTCTTGACAAAAGTTTTGGGCTTGGTTGAAATTAGTGGCCAAATAAAAATATTTACTCGGAAAATTTTATTGGGGTTGCCGGAGCATGACCCCACAGTACGATTCCATTCGTTTTGAACTTTTTAGTTGCTTTGCTAAAGACACATTGATTCAAGGTTTTGTGAAATTGGTGTAAAAAATGTTTCTTAGAAGAACCAATATGGGGGGTCTGGTTTGTATGGCAGCCCCATGACCCCATGGTCCGATTTGATTCAATCTTACATATGTTTTGTGTCATCAATAGAAATACATTTGTGTAAAATTTGGTTCAAATTGGTGTACAAATAAAAAAGTTTTTCTTAGAATAACCTAATTTGCGGGGTTAAGTTTGTATGGCAGCCCCATGACCCCATGGTCCGATTTGATCCATTCTTGCATATATTTTGTGTTATCTATAGAAACATATTTGTGTGAAATTTGGTTGAAATTGGTACTCAAATAAAAAAGTTTTTCTTAGAAGAACTCAAATTGGGGAGCTAGGTTTGTATGGCAGCCCCATGACCCAGTGATCCAATTTGAGTGAATCAAACAAACAAACAGCCTGCAACGATAAGAAGCACGTGTGCAAAATTTCAGCTTGCTAGCTTCAATACCCGCCGAGTAAAACGCGTCGCAACAGACAGACAGACAGACGGATATGCTCCAATCGACTCCCCAAGTCATGCTGATCATATATGATGTATACTTTTTGTATGGTCGGAGATGCTTCCTTTAATGCGTTACAAACTTAATGACAAAGTTACGAGACCGACTTCTAATCGTGCGAATAGCACGATGAGTGTATACCCTATACCCATGTACAGACCTAGAAGGCACGCAAAACCCACACATCTTTATTACCTTGTCAAGACATCCAACGGCTACCATTTGATATTAATTTGAAGTTTTTCGTGACATTCTATCAAAAGATATGACTGAATATAACTTTGTAGGGGAAGTAGGGGTAGGGGTAGTCGGACCTAATCCACTTTCTATCAACTCAAAGTATATGTCAGAATGAGACATTGATCAAAATTTCAAGTCGATAGCGATATTCTACCGAAAGTTATGACCGAATTAAAATATCAAGGAGGGGTAGTTTGTATGGGAGGTAGGGGAACCCGTGGTCCGATTTGGCCCATTTTCAATACCGTCCAAGATTTTAGCAAAACAAACATTTGACCAAAATTTCAAACCGCTAGCTTCATTATTTCGGGAGTTATCGTGCTAACAGACAGACACACGGACAGACAGACAGACAGACAGACAGACAGACATGGCTTATTCGATTCAGGGACCGACCCTGATCATTTATATATATACTTTGCCATACCTCCGGTGGCTCCTTTGAGGTGTTACATAATATCGGCGTAACAAAAACAATATACCCTTTCACTCTATGAGCGAAGGGTATAATCACGATCCGGTGCACCGCATGCGGTTATGCGGCAGTTTTCGGACACCCTGTATAAGCTATGGACGTATAAATGGAACATTAATTTCTTTACACTTTTTTATGCTCCCTTATCGTATGTATTAATAGAAGACAGTAAAAATTTGGTTTTTTCTTCATATTAATAATACAAACTCAAGTTATGTTTCAATAATAAAAAAAAAAATAAAATGAGAAAAAAATGTAAAAACACAGATGAAATGAGCTGGACGTATAAAGGGCACAATCTGAAAAAAGTTTAAAAAAAATTTCAGAGTTGCATTTATTGTATTTTTTGGAATATACAAACATTTTAATCCTTAATATTTTGTACTGTAGCCTTTGTTTTTGATGACAGCTTCACACCTGCAACCCATACTCTCTACCAGTTTTTCGAATTTTGCCTTCGGTGTGGCATACCAAGCTTTCTGTAGGGCAACCCAAATATCATCCATATTTCTATAATTTTCTTTTGCGACTTCTGCCTTGACTTCGTTTCACAGGTTTTCTATATAGGATTCAAGTCAGGACTTTGTGCTGGCCAATCCAAAACGTCAATTTTCTCCGCGTAAAATTCTTTACTAGTTTGGAGAAGTGTTTGGGGTCATTATCCTGCATAAACTTCCAGGTAAATGGCATGAAATTGAAAGCGTTATGGTTCCATATGGTTTTTCAAAATATCTAAATACTGAATTTGTCCATTTTGCCATTAATTTTTACAAGTGCGCCTACGCCATGCCATGAAAATGCACCTCAAACCATAATATTTCCACCGCCATATTCTACCGTCTTCTGGGTGAATCTGGGATTATACTCTTGCGATTAAGGACGATCAACAAATGTTTTCCATCTAGACCCAACCTATTTATTTTAGTTTCATCACTCCATAAAACATTTTTCCAGAAATTATTGCTTTTTTCATGATGAGTGTAAGCGAAAGTTAGTCGTTAGTGATGGTACGATCCGTAATTACATCCGTTTTCCGTGGCCTTGGTTTCCGAATTTTGTCCTCTTTTAGCACATTAGCATTTTCAATACATGAATCAATTGTGTTGTAAACTTTTTTTCCGGGAACAATGCAAAAGTTCAGCGGTTTCCTTCACTTTTTTCCCATTTGTATGCATCGTCCACATTAATCGCCTTTCCTCAACTGTTGTATGTTTACCAGGGCCCATTTCCAAATAATTTGTACTCTACGATGCTTTCAACAAACTACACAAAATTAGATATGATTCCACTAAGAGCTACGCAAGTACTAAATATTTTTTACAACTTGTGCCAATTATTTGTCCACTTAAATTTCAGTACTGCCTACGAAAAACCAATACGGTAAATATTAAACAAAAACGAACCCGAGGCTAATTTTGGGCGCGGCCGAAATTTGGATACCCTTCGCTCCCCCCGGGCTAAAAGTTTTTTCGGGCGTTCCTATGACTTGTGTTCAATTCTCCCCGCTTCCATGCTTTTCCTTGAATTTTCACATAAGTGCCGTGGCGAAGATTAATTGGGGGAAGCGGTGGACGTGGGTTTCTTAGAATGACCAAAGACGAAGTGTGTGTGTGTGTGGGGTTGTACGGCAGCCCTATGAACGCATGGCCTTTCCTTCAATTTTTACGTATGTTTGTGGCATCAATTAAAACATATTTTTATGAGATTTGGTTGAAATTGGTGGACAAATAAAAAAGTTTTTCTAGCAAGAACCTAATTTGGGGGTTGGGTTTATATGGCAGCCCCATGACCCCAATGGTCCGATTTCATTCATTTTAGCATATGTTTTGTAACATCAATAAAAGTACATTTCCATGAAGTTGGTTGAAATTTGTGAGCAAAAAAAACGTTTTTCTTAGAAAAATTTGATTTGGGGGGATAGGTTTGTATGGTAGCCCCATGACCACATGGTCCGACTCCATCTATTCATACATATGTTTTGTGTCATCAATAGAAACACATTTGTGTGAAGTTTAGTTGAAATTGGTGTATAAATTTAAAAAAAAATTTTAGAAGAACTTAATTTGGGGAGCTAGGTTTGTATCACAGCCCCATGACCCCATGGTCCGATTTGGTCCATTTTTACATATGTTTTGTGGTATCACTAGAAACACATTTGCACGAAATTTGATTGCAATCGATGAGAAAATAAAAAAAAATTTCTTAGAAGAGCCTAATTTGGGGGACTAGGTTTGTATGGCAGCCCCACGACCCCATTGTCCGATTTGGTCGATTTTGATATATGTTGTGTGTCAGCAATGAAAACACATTTGTGCGAAATTTGTGGACAAATGAAAAAGTTTTTCTAAGAAGAACCCCATTTTGGGGAGTAGGTTTGTATGGCAGCCCCACGACCCCCTTGTCGGATTTTACCGATTCAAACATACAAACTGCCTGCAATAAAAAGCAGCATGTCTGCAAAATTTCAGCTCCATAGCTTTTAAACTGGCCGAGCAAAACGCGTCGCAACAGACAGACAGACGGACAGACGGACATCGTCCAATCAACTCAGCTCGTCACGCTGATCATATATATACATATTTTGTATGGTCGGAGATACTTCCTTCAATGCGTTACAAACTTCATGACAAAGTTAATATACCCTTTTCGCTTAGTAAGCGAAGGGTATAAATATCGGGATATTTGTCTGGCGTACAGATAAGACATACGTATGTGCAGCTGCAAGTTGCATTCAAAAGCCTCATGTTGGTACGTTTTTATTTGAAAAATTTTAATATTCGTTTGAAATTTCATTTTGTGCCATTTATATGTCTATAGAATGTACAGTAAGGCAAATGCCATTTTTTATGGGCAATATATGTATAAGATAAATGCAACAGTGATTCGAAAAATCGAATCCTAGCGTGGATAACTGATAGGCCAAAATGCAAAATTTCAGGATTATCTCTGGTTCTTTCTTCAAATTATTGAAATCCTTCGATGTTGATCCACAAATATAGTACTGAGTATCGATGTTGTATAGGTTGCTGCGTTACAAACCTTGGCAATTATTAACTCGAAGCATGCGCGCAGGAACACGAAGCTCCGCGTGTATAAAACGATCATTCGACCCGTGCTATGCTATGGCTGCGAAACATGGACCCTCACTCAAGCCTCCGAAATTTAGCTAGACAGATTCGAACGAAAGGTCCTTCGGCGAATTTTCGGGGCCGTTCGCGAGCGAGATCGCATCCGGTACAACCACGGGAAGCTTCAACGTTTGCAATGGGCGCCCATGTACAACGAATGGACGATAATCGCTTGCCAAAGAAGATGATGAACAACGAATTGACGGAGCGAGGTAGCGTGGACGACCGAGAGCTCGCTGGGAGAACTCTGTAGGTGAAAAAATCCACCAGCTGCTGGGCTTCCGAGACTGGAGGAAAAGGTCACGTAAGCGCGACAATTGGAGGTCAACGATTCAGGCGGCCAAAGCCAGACGTCGGGTTATCGTGCCTTTATTGATGATGATAACATTTCTCATATGCGTAAATGCGAATTACGATGCCTGAAAAATTAATTGTAAACTAATTTACGCACATGCACATGTCAATGCTGCAACTTTGTAGCGGGGCGAAGGAAAAATGGGGGCAATGAACACGTAATTTTAAAATTAATAGATGCTTCAAAATAATTAATCAGCAACACTCTTGTATACTAGCAGCACCAAAATTTACGATTGTGAAAAATAAATTTAAATGGAATTGCAATGCGTCGTGTGGTATAAATTCGTCCAAATACAAAATTTTAAATATATAGTGTGTATCCCATTGCATTGCGGCTGGATACTCAAATTAATGAAAAAGTCAAAATGTATTAAACCATACCATCCCCAAACACTTAATTCCCTAGGCCACTGCTAACTATTAATAGTAAGAGTTGGAGATATGTATTGTGAGAAAGTTTCTTTTAATTTTTATTATTAAATGCCTGTAAACCTTGAGATTTTACCAAATCTAGGCTAAAATCTTCAAGATTCCCCATACATTTTCATAGATCTTGTACCGAGATTATAAACAAAATCTTTACAAAAACGTGGTGAAGTGTAGTGAGCTTCGCCTTTGACAAAAAATGTCAATACTACAGTAGAGGCCGTCTAGATTAGATTAGATTACATGAGGGCATCGGCATATTTGCCATAAGCACTGCGACCGGTGGTCTATTGTGCCATTGCCCACTCTACAGGTTAGATAAATTTATCTAACCGACATCTGTCGATAAATCGATTAATTTGTCCCATGCTAAGGGAGGCGATGTCCTCTGTGAGAGGGAAAGTTATGCCGAAGCATTCCTCCCGTCGCATCGCCAGTCTTTGACATTCGCAAAGTATGTGAGTGGATGTTTCGTCATCCGCCTCGCAGAAACGGCAGGTAGCGTCTGCGACTAAGCGCATGGTTCTTAAATGCCCGTTCAGACGGGATTGGCCTGTAAGGAGGCCACTTATGATTCTGACCCTGTTCCTGCTGAGCTTAACTAACTCCAGAGTGCGTTTCTTAGAGTAGGTTGCTACAAAAAGCTTCGACTGCCTTAGTCCTGGAAGGGCCTCCCAGCATACGGTGGCTGTCGTCTTTTCCCACTCAGTGATTTCGTTTCTGCATAGACACAGTGGAATACCGCAGAAGGGTTCCGGGCCGCAGAAGAGGCTACCCTAGCGAGCTCGTCCGCGAGCTCATTCCCTTCTATTCTAGAGTGTCCGCGAACCCATAGGAGTGTAAGATCATTGCGAGATCCTACCGATTGAAGTATTTCCTGACATAGCCCCACTAGTTTTGAAGTAAAGGTATGTTTTGTAAGAGCTTTGATTGCCGCCTGACTGTCGGTAAAGATCGCTATCTTTCTGTTGACATATCCCTTGTTCTGACATTCTCTGGCACAAATTTCTATTGCATGTACTTCCGCCTGGAACACAGACGCTAATTTCCCCATAGGTACTGAGTAGCTTACACCTGGACCACTGATGCCCGCTCCAGAGCCTGTGTCAGTTTTAGATCCATCTGTGTAAAAGCTGATAGTGTTGGGGTGAAGGGACCTGAACATATCCGTCCAACTTTCCCTCGCCCAGATTGCTGATTTAAAGGACGCGTTGAAGCGTAATGTCTTGACTAGGTAGTCCGAAGGTAGGCAGAGGGTATTGCTACCTTGTAACCATCCTAGTTGATAATGGCTAAAAGTGACTGTCGTGCTGGAGGCCCTGAGCCTACCAACAGCCAGCCTCGCCGAAGCTTCAATGTGAATGTGTAGTGGAGTTAGGTCCAGAAGAACCTCCAGGTGGGGCATGAAACAATAGCTCCAGTGATAATTACACAGGCAAGCCTCTGGACCTTACCTAGATCGGAACGGGTTCTATACAAAATCCAAAAAGACAAAATCCCAAAAAAATGAAAAATCCACAAAGTCAAAATCCACAAGGACAAAATTCACAAAGACAAAATCCATAAAGTCATAATTCACAAAGTCAAAGTCAGTACGTTATTACGTTAACTAGACAATTACCAACTCCCGGAGCATATATGCGCTTTACCTGAAGACACGGAAAAAGATTCATCCGTGGCATATACGATTTAGCCGATGACATACGGAGAGGAATGTACCCGGACCATAAGCGCTTCAGGTAAAGACAACTAAAGCGCGGGTGGATTCTTCTCCGTGTCTTCAGGTAGAGCGCATATGCTCCGGTGTTCGGTAATTGTCTAGTTGAGCAACTTTTCTGAAAATCAATCTAAAACTTTAGGTTGGTGGTACATATTTAAGTATAAAACCACCACCACTCGCTCTCACCTCTGGTTTTTAACTTATAAAAAACGCTGAACTTTCTCAAGCTCCACCACTGGAAATTAACGTTTTGACCATTTCATAATTATTTTTGTAAAAAAAAATAAAACGCGCACTGACATGACCGAATCGGAGCCCACGCAATAAGCATTATGGCTATCTTCATACAAAAATTTATGGATTTTGTCTTGATGGATTTTGACTTTGTGGATTTTGACTTTATGGATTGTGTCTTTATGGATTTTGTGTTTATGGATTATGACTTTTGGATTTTGACTTGTGGATTTTGACTTTGTGGATTTTGTATAGAACCCGATCCGACTTACCAGTGCTAGTTGAAGCCCTTTTCCACCACACCACCGCCCCATACTTCACTATAGGTCTAACAACTGTCTTGTAAATCCACAGAATTAAATTTGGTTTAATTCCCCAGGTCTTACCTACATAACCTCTGCAGGTCCATAGTGCCTTGATCGCCTTCTCCGTGACCGATTTCATGTGGTCATCCCATAGTAATTTGCTGTCAAGAGTGACTCCCAAATATTTGACTTGGTTTGCCATTTTAATTTGGGAGTTGTACATAGTAGGACAACTCAGGGTTCTTGTTCTTGTTGTCCTGCTCCTACTGAAAGGAACCACCGTGGTCTTGGACGGGTTGACCCGTAGACCACTCTCCGTGCACCAATCTTGAACTATTCGCAGGGCGGTGTGGAGCACATGGGGTAGGACTTCCTCAAAGTTGCCCTTAACCATGATGACCAGATCGTCTGCGTATCCTTGGTTGGAGAACCTCTCTAAGGTTAGTTTCTACAACAGTCCATCAACAACTAAACACCAAAGAAGGGGGGACAGTACCCCTCCTTGTGGGCAGCCACGAGTGGCTAAGGCGGAGAGGGTGGATCCTCCAATGCTGGTATAAATGTTCCTCGATGAAAGCATGCGTTGCACCCAGGTAATCATTGTCACATCTGCCCCTTTTAAACTAAGCGCCGTACCAATGGACTCGAAGGACGTATTGTCAAAGGCCCCTTCTATGTCCAGGAATGCACAAAGTGCCATCTCCTTCTTTGATATGGCCACTTCGATTTCGAACTAGAGGCCGTCTAACAAAACAAACTCTCGCTCTGTCCACGGTTTTGTAAACGTAAATGTGTGATTTCTCCACTTTTTGACGAACATGAATCATTGATATGGGTTTCTATAAGATAGAGTCTACTTCTTGTTGTAACAAAAAAAAAAAATAGCAGTTTCAGACGTGCATAAATTGTCGGAGTTGCAATTTAGACGGACTCTACTGTACTGTGAATTGCCTTTAACCCTCCGTCGGGCACACCCGGCCTGACAGGCCAGCAAAACAGTTTCTGCCCTGCTCCACGCTAGTAGAGAAGCTCACAACTTTTTAGCTCAATTTACTCGTCTAAGTTTAAGAATCGCACACAATGCCTACCTATAGTTTTCCATGGTCCTTTAGATAGTTGTGTGGTAAGGACCCTGGCTTTACAGGCCGGGTGCGCCTGATCGCGTCATAATTTAGAATGTGCCTAAACTACGCGAAAGTGCTGCATCAAAGATGCGTTTCCACATTTAATTTGGAACATTAGGAACCTTTTCAAATAACGATTATAAATTTGCACTGCCTGCCTTTAATTAATTTCAATTTTTCTAACGAACAATCGATGCGGTATTTTTCATAAAATTTTCTCTCTTGGTTCTTTTCTGTTAAATCGATAATTTTATTTCTGTATTATACTGTTTTGTTTAGTAAATAGGTTTCTGAGAACTATGTAGGTATATTTAGTTTAATTACATCCCTTAGATAGTAATAACTTAATTGCCGAAAAGTATCTGAAATTTATAGTAACATATTAAGAAAAAAGGACCCAAATAGATGGGTGGCCTCTCAGGCCGATTGCGCCCGATCTTGTTTCGATTTGTGGTGCGCCATACGGAGGGTTAAAGGATTAACAGCTCAGGATGTGTGCAATACACCCGATTTGCTAGAAATTGGTTATCACGTGGCCGTGCGTTTATTGGCGATTATGCAATAGTTTCAGGATACCCTGTATAATATTTTCTATTTGACGATCTAGTCTAAACGCCCTGAAAATGTATCTTTATCGTTCTTTAAACGGATTGCGAGTTTTTTTGCAATGCACATGGTACAGTTTCTGCTACACTTTTCTCCTTTATCTTCATTTGAACACGAATACATAGTAAGTGCATTTCATACACTGAACAGAATATACCGAGCACCAGCCAGCCAGAGCAAGAAAACCGACAACTCGCCGACCGGATACCGACAAACCACCAAACAGCAACAACAACCAGCCAAGCCCCGGCCGGTAGTGGCAAGGCAACCGTCTACGAAAATTTCTTCGCTACATTTCGATACGAACGAATGTGAGCAGAGTGTGGTGAGAGGGTGTACGAACGTACACACAAATCGCGTCATCCTCATACAAACGCGAAAAACGCGGCAGACGTATCGGGGGCTCGTTCGTCACAGCCAATCAAATGGGCGGATTAGACTCGGCATGGTCACGCAGTGACCTCATGAACAGCGACAGTTGTTCACGTGAACAGTTCAAGGGTCTGCATGATTGCTGCTGCTGCTGCTTTGCTTGGCTGGTTGTGCTGCGCTGTGAACAAACTGTTGTTGTTGGTGGCGGAGTGGAATCGTGGCATCTGGTACGGTATTGTGACGACTACTGCTTGTGCTACGAACATACGAAGAAAATGCTGTGGGCAAGTTTTGCACAGTGTGTGGTGCTGCTGATGATGATATGCGGCGATTCGAGTTGGGTTAGTGCTGATTGTGCTGCTGCCTCGTTTTTTGTTTCTAGTTCAACATTTCACAAAGCATGAAAATAAATGTTTACTTGGAAAACAGCGATGAGTTGTACTTTTTCCTCTTATTTTACCTTTTTTGTGTTTTTTCTTATTTTATTTTTAAGTGGGCACGTCACGTACGTATCCAAACCAAACAGCAAAAATATAGCATTGGCCTCTGGTCGATATTTGTATCGTTTCATATAGCACAGCTAGTTGTAGAAGCAGCTATCGTTATTGCATCAGTTGGCACTTCTTTATATATCTTTGGAACAATAAATACTGTATTAATCGCAATACGTTGTTTATATTAAAACTTTGGCAATTCCTTTTTTGAGTTTTTCTATTCTGAGACTCAGCTCAAAAAGACGAAGCTGTATTTTGCACAAGTGGCTGATACTGGTTAAGTGCTTGGCCAGTACCAATGTGTTTTGATTTGGTTAAAATGCATTGGTACGCAATAATTTAATATAGCCTGACGGATGCGCAATATTTTAATGGTCTGACTGCGTATTGATATGTAAGATTTAATACTGACTGACTAAGTCAGAGTCAGAGCCCTTTTGTAAACAATCGACCAAAATCCACTAGGCATGGTTGATTTGAAAAGTTAAGAAGCAGACTAGACTTGGTCCGACGACGGGCGCGTCACCAAGTTGACGCGCTTAGCATGGATCTAAGAGATTGATCCTAACAATCATCTGATTTTTTTAGCTTAACTTTAAAAAAGCCGAGAAGGATCAAAAAGTACGAAACCCACTTAAATCAAGCCAGTTTCAGAAATAAGCTCGATGAACAAAAATCCGTCCTTACGTAAATCACCGGGAAAAACAATTTGCCTAAATACTCAAATTCAGCCAAAAATTTCTCAAAATACGAAATTTATGTCTTGAAATGCTTTTATTGCTTTTATTACTTTCGTAAATTTGTTGGCTGTTATAATCATCTTATAACGTTATTTTGCCTAGTCAAGCTTTGGAGATATTGAGGTCCTACAAGGAAATGATTTTTTTTTTCAAAAATCCTCAAATGCCTGTGGCTACTAAAGGGTTAAGAATTGGGCGTATGTTCTTCACAACTTTTTTGGTGGACATCACATGAGGAATCACAATCCGGTGCGTTTATGCGGCAGTTTCCGGCCACCCTGTATACACGGAATAAAAAGTGGAGAAACTCGAGAACACTCTAGCCTCACGCGCAGTTTCAAAAGGCGATAGAGTGACCGATTTGTGACTATTAAACGCGCTTAAGCCGTAAAATGACTGATTCTCATTTAATACCGTTTAGTTTAGATTTGAACTTCAGTGCTTCGGTACGGAGCATTGTGGATGATGGGACATCCGTCCTACGTGTACCACGTACTTGTCATTAGGGGTACCTGAGCCTGGTGGCCATAATCTCCTTCCCATGCAGGACGACAAAGTTTATCCGGCTGAAAGCCGGAAGGGTGTTCTCCGCAGGGATGACTACCTTTGGAACCCCACCTTGGGATGCGACTCTAGCTTGTCGACTTGCCTAGCACCACATACCCCCTCGAGTCCAACGCCTAGATGGGTAAGAACCATGGTCCCCTGGGCACGCCCATCCCATCAACACTATTCGCTAAAGATTTTTAATAGCAGGTGTGATCTTTTCTTGGCCCCTTTCGGTAGACCTAACGAATTCGGCTCGCCAGCCGCAGGATCGTTATGCCTGTTTACTACTCGTCTGCTTAAAGCAGACTCGTAGCCAGCTCCGAGACTGGACACGTGCGCTTATAATGTGATTCTCCCCAACGAGGAAGCACTGCGCCGTGTGAGCTTGTATGGCTGACTTTTCGAAGGAATAGGGAAAAAGTCAGCCATGCTGTGTCTCCCATACATGACTAGGGAGCTCTGGAATGTTATTGCCCGAAGGTCTTTGATAGATCCTCGCCATGGCGTATCAACCATACCAGGGGGTCCCTGCGCTGCTCAGGCCAGTGTCACGAGTACACCGACCCCTTTGCGGGTAGATGACACTGCACTGAACGTTTTCGATTTATTTTGAATATATATGTCCCGCATTGGCATGTGATAAGATACGTGTTCGACGTGCTGGCGATCATCCACAGGAGGGCGATAGGATCCTAATCAACCTGAACATGGTGAACAAGAACATCAAATTTACGATGGAAACAGAGGACAATGATGAGCTTCCATTCCTGGACCTTAAAATCATCAGGAACAACGGCGGTATTGATTTTGACATTTATCAAAAACCGACACACTCACAGCGGACTATCTCCTCTAATTCTAACCATTCCTTTCCACAGAAGATGGCTCCGTTCCACTCCATAATTTACGGCCTATACACCGTCCCGCTGAGCACCATATATATTCTCTCCGACAGTCAAGCTGCTATAAAAGCAATTGCAAATCCCAAAACAACCTCTAAATTGGTTTGGGAATGCCAACAAAATCTCAAAAACCTAGCAATCCGAAACAAAGTAACTCTGAAATGGGTGAAAGGACATAAGGGGATCGAAGGAAATGAGAAAGCGGATGCCCTCGCAAGAGAGGGTTCCGAACTACCCTTAACTGGTCCTGAACCTGCAATCGGGATCAGTAAATCTACTGCCAGAACCGTTGCCAGACGATGGACCGAGGATAAATTCCAAGACCGATGGAGACTCGCTGAAGGGCTCAGGCATAGCAAGCGCATGCTGGAATCTAACTGGCATACCAGCTGCACCGAAGCCCTCAGTCTTAGTAAAACGAACCTCAGGGCAGTGACAGGCCTTATAACCGGTCATTGCACCCTACGGAAACATCTGCATACAATAGTGATCTACACACAAGACCCACTATGTCGCCTCTGTAACGAAGATGAGGAATCAGCCTCGCACGTTATTTTCGAATGTCCCGCTCTTATGAGCTGGAGACAAAACTTCTTTGGGGCTCAAACCACCAGTATGGGTGCACCCAAAGTAAACCTGGTTAGCTTTCTTCTAAGCCTTTTACGTAGGACAGAGCTCATAACCTGAAATTTTCTCGCTTAGATGGGTAATACAATAAGCCAGGAGGCTGCAGTACCGGGCGCAACCAGCCCAACCTATCTCAGCGCCATATCCATCCATCCATCCATCCATCCATCCATCCCGCTGAGCAAAGAACGATTCGAGAAAGAGCAGGCACAAATAATCGAAACCGGCCAGAACAACGGATATGAACCACGGGTGACATCGAACCTCATCTGAAAGAAGGCCAGGATGGAGGAAGGGGCTGCCATACAAACCCATCATCCCCAAATTGAGTTCTTCTAAGAAATTTTTTTTATTTGTGCGACAATTTTAATTAAACTTCACACAAATGTGTTTCTATTGATGACACATAACGTATGTATGAATAGATGGAATCGGGCCATGGGGCTGCCATACAAACCTAGCCCCCCCAATTGAGTTCTTCTAAGAAAAACTGTTTTATTTGTACACTTACTTCAACCAAACCTCACAAAAATTGATGGCACAAAACATATATACAAAAAAACACTGGAATCGGGTCATGGGGCTGCCATACAAACCCAACCCCAAATTAGGTTTTTGTAAGATAAACTTTTTTATTTGTGCACCAATTTCAACCAAACTTCACACAAATATGTTTCTGTTGGTCATAAAGAACATATGTAAGATTAGATGGAATCGGACCGTGGGGTCATGAGGCTGCCATACAAACTCACCGCCCCAATTAGGTTCTTATAAGGAAATGTTTTTTATTTGTATACCGATTTCAACCAAACCTCATACAAATGTATTTCTATTGATTCCACAAAACATATAGAAACATCGATAGAATCGGACCATACAGTTATAGGGTCCCATACAAACCCATCCCCCCAAATGTGTTTCTACTGATGGCACCGAACACCACCCAAGTTCCCCCAATCAAACCTGTGTCCTGTGTGTGTCAATGTTTCTTTATCGTAACTACAAAAAATATGTAGATACAAATAAATTCGTACTGTGGGGACATATGACCCCTCCCATCAAAAAAGATTTCTAAGATTTTTGTTTGTATGTATTCTACCCAATCCTCACGCAAATATGTTTTTTTTTTGTATGAGGTTACGAAACTTACAGAAGGAAAAGAATTGGGGAAGATTAAGCACAATTCATAGGTACGCTGGAAAGAACTTTTAGCCCGAGGAGCCTCGGTCTCGTTTCATTTTAATTTGTTTTACAGGCAGGGCCGGATTTCCCATATGGGCAACCTGGGCTACTGCCCGGGGCGGCAGAATTTGAGGGGCGGCAGATTCTTAAATCTTTTCACTGGTCTAAAATTATGAGATGCATTTTGAAAACTCAGACATAATTATAGAAATTAATTTATTCTATAGTTAGAATCGCATATTCGTCTTAATTCAAATCACCCAATCGCAAAATTAACTCAAATTTTAATGTGATTCCACCTTCAAAAATTGGAACTACGCAAAATTTCGCCAGAAACATTCACTCTGAATGCGCGGCAGCCTTTAGTTCGGTTAGAGTAAGAGTATAAATCATCTTTGTTGAAGGCATTGGCTTCACTTTAAACATTATGCCTGAAGCAACATCAAATGTTTTAAATACGCAAGTACTTGGCCACGAGCTCCTGATTTACAGTATTCAAGCCTCTAAAATTGCTCTAGACTTAAAAAAAACGAAACATATTTTGGGTAAGAGCGATCTTTTCGAAAATTTAAATCGACCCCAAGGAAGTAATTCATTTAAACACACAATTTCGTATGTTCTATTACTTCTTAAATTTGACAGATTCGCTGGGAAGCAAGGATTTGATTTCGGGAGACGTCCAAGTCTCGATATTAGTAATGCGGCGGTTATCAAATTTTGGAGTTTCTATCCTGTGAATAGGTTTAAACCTTAGAGAAAACATAGCAACTCATGCCATGCGTTAGTCCAGAGTGGCTATGTGATCACACAACCCATATGTGTTTGACTCCAAATTTATTACACTACACTCCACGAAATAATTCAAATGTCAAAATATTGTCGATGCAATTATTAACCCTTCTGACGCCCCCTACGAGCTATTATGCCTAAGGTGTAGCTGAATCTTCTGTGAAATCAATCTTATTTTTTGAAGAGGCCTAATTTTGGTTCTTCTAGAAACAGTTTACATACTGTGTCTTACGATGATGCGCCGTTTTTTCGATTCTTTAGACATAGTTTACATTTCGCCAAACGTTTGATCGCATTTGTGGCCGTCGGTTCCTTTGAAATTTATATGGAAAGGGGTGGAAAATATTATTGAACGATATTTTTCATCAAGATATAGTACCAATGGTCTGTCTGGATATATACGCCAACAGAAGGGTTAAATATCACGTCGGCATTTTAAGAGAGTAATGAATATTACGCGGATTTTATATTCTCAATTGTAATCAAAAAATTGACGTTTGAATAATATTTTCACGCATACTATGAACTGCAATAGTGTGAGAACGGTGCCATTTTTATTTTCTGATGCCCACTCTGGACTAACGCATGCTTTCTCTAAGGTTTAAACAAATTTTTATGATTTTTTTGGAATTTGAAATTTTTTTGTTCAGAGAAAAACTGGAAATTCTACCGGAAACATAAAATTAAACTAGTTGAAATCAGGAAAATATAGACCTTTTTAGGCACCGAATGATTTTTGCTGAATAACATCAGTGAGTGCTTTCGCAATTGGTTTTCGTTACCTTTTTCAAACAACAACAAAATGTACCCTAAACTTTTTTAGTTTTGAGTTTTTCCAGTATGAAGTTTTCGGATTAAATATAAAGAAATTTTATTTGTTGCGCTAATTGGCAAATTATGTATTTCCAAAACGACCAACAATAAAAAAAAACCTCGGAAATTGAAAAGGTATTTAGAAAATATGAAAGCATTTCTAAAGAAAGTGAACAGCCGAATGTAATAAGAATTGTGCAGTTTGCTGTTTTGTCATTGGAATTTCAACCATTCCTAAAATAAATTTGGGAGGTGCACGGAAAACCTGGACCCCTCCCTTGGCTACGTCCCTTGGAAGCAAAAACATCGTTAGTTACTGACAGCCCGGAACTAGAATTTATTTATGCGTTAGTTGGCCTCTCGGCACATTGCCTCTCATTCTAACTAATGCAAAATAATAGCCATAACGAACAATTGCCGCTATATTCTCGCTAATGCAAGCATTGTCACTAATACATACACAATGTACTCTTCTCAACTGAACTCTACGCACTCATGCAAAATTGTATGTCACGAGAAAAATAGCGCATAAACCAATTCTAGCTCCGGGCTTGAGTTACGGTGGTTTTGCTTGGAAGCAACATAAAAATTTTCAAGCAAACAAAATACGCCTACTAGTAAAAAATGCGAAATTTTCTATTTTTCACAAACGCCCTGCTAACATTTTGCCTACCTTTCTTTGTGTAAGCGAGAACTACTACCTTCAAGCTTATCTAGTGGCGGAGGGCGGCAATTTCGTTACTGCCCAGGGGCGCCATAGAGGCTAAATCCGCCCCTGTTTACAGGCGAGGAAAACATCGACACAACTTGAAGTTTTTAACATATGTATATAATGAACAAGCTTGTGCGCTCTCCGCTCACTTCAACCATCCCCTTAAGCCAGAAGGGAGACCTGGAGGAAGCGGTCAATTTCAATTTTTATTGCCCCTGGATCTAAAAGTGTGATTTTATATGCCTTAACTGCATAGGTACTTTCATTGAAAACGAATGATTCGCAATTACCTTGAAAGTTAGGCATGAAATTGTCAAGTACAATGTGTGTTGCACCAAAAGAAGTCATTTGAAAGTTTTATATATTTGTGAGGAAATGAGCCGAATCTCTTGATGTTTCAGAGACCAATGAGCATAGAGGTTCTGGTGGAGGCACTAATGGGGGTAATTTAATTTGTCCACCAGCACAGCATAATCCTTGAGGCTCGCCGATGAACTTCAACGCCTTACAATACCGGCAAATAGCAGACATGCCTCCAATCAGAACTGCTGTATCGGAACTAAATCGATTTCAGGATTGTAGTTAAAGGCAACTCGTTCTAGGACTACCGAAGATGCAGTTGTACGAAATAGATCATGTTGGCATTGTCGTGCTGGCTTACGTTGGTTGTTGGATATAGCAGAGTAGTTGGTTATTAATCGTTGACTAAGAAAATTTGTATATGACGCCTGGTTGACTGACTTCAACGACCTAAATCCGGTCGTTTTTTCGATGGCATTATATACATATACACTGCGCGACAAATGCTTAGGTTCACTCATATTTCCATCCATGAAGCGGTAAAATAAAACCTTACCAGTTCAAGAAATGTTATTTTTGGAAGTATTAAATATCACAAACAAAATGAATGGACTGAATCCCCACAGGTAATTTTCCTTAAATTACAGTAATTGATTTAATTCAAAGAGTCAATTTCCAGTGCGACACTTGCTTAGGTTCAGGGACGATTTTACCGTTTTACATAATGTTTTCGCTGAAAAATATTTCAGAAAAGTATGAAAGAGGATAAATACGAAAAAACAGGAGCATTTTTTTGTAATTTAAAAGTGTGTATTTTCGCCATTTTTATTTTTAATTTCATAAAGCCTTCGAGGCAGGTAATCGTATAAAGAATGCAGCACAGATATCGGTATTTTAGACCAAGCTGTCTTAGTTCCATGAATTAACTCTTCTTTAGAGTCGTATTGTTTACCGCTACTGTAAACCTCCCGAACAAGCCACCCCCAAATGTTTAATGCCAGGGGAGATGGGCACCCAGTCTAACAAAGCCACATTTTTCTCCTCAATAAGCGATTTAACCACCCTCGCTGTATGAATTGGGGCAAGATCATGTTGCAATATCCAAGGATCGCCTCCGTACATGACATTTATCATAGGGATTTCCTCTTCTAAGAGCTGTTTATAAGATGAACTGGTTTGGTAACCTCGTAGAATGACCAAGTCGATAGTTCCATGATATGATATGGCTCCCCATACAATAACGGAACCTATTCGGAAGTAATGGCGTGACAGGTACATAGGGCCCTTCTTATATAATCATGATAGTAGGAGAACCCATCTGGACCGTCCACACAAAGCCGTTTTCCATCCGTAAATATTACCTGTCTCCATTGTGATGTCCAGTTCATGAATCTTGAGGCGAATTCCAGGCGTTGTAGGCGATGTTGCGGGGTTAAAGCTATTTTTTTCTTTAATCGTAAACGTTTTAACCAAGATGAAGATCTAAGAACTTTTTGGATGGTCCTTACACTTGCTGATAACACCAAAATCTCCCCAAGCTTACGCGCAGTAAAGGGCGAGTTCGAGGCTTCTCTTAAGAGACTTTGCCTTGATGCACCGGAAATCGCTTTTTTTCTGCCTCCTGCGTATCGTCGGCCATAATTTCCACTATCTCGTATAAAATTATTAACAAGGTTCAAGCTCCGCTGAATCCGTATTGCAATTTGTCGGTTTGAATATCCTTCTTGCTTTAGTATGGAAATTGTCGCCTTTTCCTCGGCAGAAAATTTCGATTTACCGCCACATCCTTTGAGATTTTCAAAATTTTATCGGTGTTTAAACCTTTTCCAGCGTAATACGGATTTAACAAAAAAAAAAAGCATCATATAAATCGGTCCAGCGGTTTTCGAGTTTTTGCGTTACAAAAAAATCACGTTCCATTTTTATATACAGGGTGTCCCGCATTGGGTGGTCAATACTGTAAGGGTTAATAGCGCAACTTGTTTCAGCAAGAAAATTACCAATACAATCGGAATTTTTTTTACCGTTACCTTGTTATCGCTCTTTTTGTGAAAGTCATCGAAAATCGTGACTTGTCATACAAAATCATAATTTGCAGCCCTCCTGATGGCTTAATCCAAGATTTGATTTCAGTTTCAGAAACTACATAAAGTTTTACAAAAACTGAAGTTTTTCCTGTTGCCAACATTATCGCCACTTTCAAGATACAGTTACTCAAACTTAATAGAAATTTTAAGATAGATTTTTCATCGAAAATTCAAACAGTAATTTCATAACGGTGCTTTATACATACAACTCTGCAAAGTTGGTCAAAGTTGCTTCAACATGTTGGCTTTCCAACGGTATATCACTTTTCATATTTACATTGCAGAATTTTAGAGAAACACGCATTTAATGGTAAAAATCATGGCTTCAGTGGTATCGCTAACAATTTTCCCTTTACTCGAAAAAAGACAAACAAAGGCTATTATAATTCGGGATAGAATCTCGCTACATTATTTTGACCAGAACTGTAAGATATATGAAAATTGTACATTGTTTGGCAAATGCAACGAGTAGAGCAGGATTTCAGCTGGATATTCATCGGATGACGATCCAAAGGACTCTTCAGTCGGACAACCGGTATCCGTACCAGCTTACGCAAGTTCAGGAATTACTACCGAGCGACTGTCAGAGGAGGATAACATTTTGCAATTGGTTTCTTCAAAAAATCCGGGAAGACCGTTTACACGTAGTGGCGTTTTCAACACCCGGAATAATCACATCTGGGCTCAAAGCAATCCCCATGAAACTCGGCAATCTCGATTTTAATATGAGTTTCGTGTCAATGTTTGGGTAGGTCTTGTGGGTGATAAACTTATTGGCCCTTTGATCCTTCCCCCTCGACTAAATTCCAGAAGCTTTCTCGAATTGTTACAAAACGAAATATTGCCCATAATCAATCAGATGCCTCAGCGTGATGAAATCTGGTGGCAGATGGACGGGTGCCCCGCTCAAAATGCGAGACCTATCAAAGAATGTTTAGAAAACGAATTTCCCAGAAAGTGGATTGGCAGATTTGGGGCAGTTGCGTGGCCTGGGAGAAGCCCCGACCTTACTCCACTAGATTTTTATTTATGGGGTAACTTAAAAAACATTGTCTATTCCAAGCCGATTTCCTCTCGGGAACACTTGCTGCAGCGAATTAACGATGCATGTGACAACATAAAGGAAACTCTCCTGAAATCCTTCGGACCGTTTCTTCCATGAGCCGAAGGTGTCGAGTCTGCATACTCGAAGGAGGAGCCGAATTCCAGCAGCATTATTCCAATTCATCAAACAGACCCATTTAATCATTAGTTAATATTTTTAGTTTATTGGTTCTTTCTCATTTTTAAAACTTTATTTCCATTTTTATTTAACAAATTTTCAAAATTGCGACACTAAAATATAAAAAATAAATGAATAAAATTTCAGTTTGAATAATCGAGATAAGAAAATAATTACCTTGATTTTTACCATTCAATGCGTGTTTCTCTAAAATTCTGCAATTTAAATATGAAAAGTGATATACCGTTGGAAAGCCAACATGTTGAAGCAACTTTTATCAACTTTGCAGAGTTGTACGTATAAAGCACCGTTATGAAATTACTGTTTGAATTTTCGATGGAAAATCTATTTTAAAATTTCTATTCAGTTTGAGTAACTGTATTTTGAAAGCGGCGATAATGTTGGCAACTGGAAAAACTTCTTTTTTTTCGAAACTGAAATCAAATCTTGGATTAAGTTATCAGGGGGGCTGCAAATTATGATTTTGCATGACGAGTCACGATTTTCGATGACTTTCACAAAAAGAGCGATAACAAGGTAACGGTAAAAAAAATTCCGACTGTATTGGTAATTTTCTTGCTGAAACAAGTTGCGCTATTAACCCTTACAGTATTGACCACCCAATGCGGGACACCCTGTATAAGAAGAAGATTGCACTTTTGAGCCTTGTTTCTTTAATCTTCTAAGATCACGCTTCTGGGGAAAACCTGACGTGATGGATAAAAACGTGTTTTTGATTTGAGCTCACAACAAAATATGTACATAAGGATCACCTATCAGAGTCAAGGAAATTTTCAAAGTGTTTTTTTTTTGCAGACCTGCTGCGTGGATCATTGGATGCCCATGATCTCAAAAAGGATTTTTTTTTGTAGGGAAACGTTCTATGTACAAAATGGCGTCGAAATAAACTAGATGCTTTAAATAATCGATATAAATGTTCGCCTTCGTCGGGGGAGCAGTAGGATAATGAAAATGGTTGGATACGATATCCCCAGTCACAAAATCCCCAAACCAAAATCCCCAAATCAAAATCTCCATAATCAAAATCCCCGAAATCAAAATCCCCGAAATCAAAATTCCCGAAATCAAAATCCCCGAAATCAAAATACCCAAAACCAAAATCCCCAGACGGAATTCCCCATTTGAGGTGTGATCTAAGAACGCCCGCGCGTTCTAAAGGTCTGGATAGACATCGGGCGGAATGAAAATGAAATTTTTGTCCGCTGCGATTTTCTCTATGAAAATGCATGCTTACTGTCGTGGAACATGTCGGCAATGATGGGGAATTCCATAAGCTACAATCCGAGAATGGTTTCACAATTTGTCTCTGCCATTTTATGTGTTATTTTTCGATTCCCCGGTCATTAGATAATTTCCACGATGAACTCGTCGTGGACAGTGAATCGGTTTGACGTTTGCAAAACTCACCACGCCCGACGGAGAATATGCTACAGAGTCGACTCATTTTCACGTTGAAAATGCATTCGGACAAGGGGGAAATTATTTTTTTAGTTATTTTTAAGATGATTTAGGACGTAAAACGCCTTTGTAGCAATTTTCGAAGCTAAAATTTTAAATTCACCACGGTTTTTATGCCGGTTCATTACCGTTTCATTTTCATTCCGCTCGAACTCTATCCGGGGCTTAAGATTACACCTCAAATGGGGAATGGAGACTTTCTTTAGGCTATTGTAGATGGTAAATGATAGATGTTAAATGCCAAATGATAAATGGTAGATGGTAAATGGTAGGTGGATAATGGTAGACGGATGGTAGCTTGTAAATGGTTGATGACAGATGGTAAATAGTAGATTGTAAATTGCAAATGGTGGGTGGTAAATAGCAAATAGTAGATGGTAAATGGTAGATAATAAATGGTAGGTGCTTTAGACTATTGTAATTGAATAGTCCTACTATGCAATAAAAAAAATCACCGTCATGGACTGATATAAATGCTAATCAACGGCAAACTCTTTGAAGTAACACAGAACAACAGCAGATAATGTGCAGGCGATTAAATATGCAATCGGTTCCAACAATAAGCCAAGCAAGTTTTCCGCGAATATTCGTTCGGATGAGGACTTGTCTCGACGATGTTAAAGAAAACCTATTATGTTTAGAACGATATATGCAATGGACTCGAATATTTTGTTTGTGCTAATCAAAAAATAAGTTAGTACGTTCCTCCTAGTGCCATTTACCATCTACCATTTAACACCTTCCATCTACCATCAACCATCAACAATTTACAGTCTTTCATCCATCTACCAGCCATCTACCATTTTTTACTATCATCCATCTACCATTTACCATCATATTTCGGGTGTTTGGGGATTTTATGATTGGGGATTTTGTATATGAGTATTATGATTATGGGGATTTTGTATATGGGTATTATGATTATGGGGATTTTGATTTTGGGGATTTTTCTACGTTTGGGGATTTTGTGATTGGGGATTTCGTATGGTTCCCTAATGAAAAATGTCCTTTGTTTCTCAGCAGCTTGATATAAGGCAATATGGATATCATACCCACAAATGCCAATGGAGATATTTTGGGAGTTTTCAATAGCATGATTAGCTGCAGTGTACTCACACGAGTCGTAGTTATTTAAAAATTTCACTGGACCGTATTCAGATATGTTTACAAAACAAACTTCGAGCATATTTACATATTGTTTTCAAAATGCAGTGTGTGGATCTCCGTTGAGAGATACCACACAAGGTCAATGATATCACTCTCCAAGAAAAGTATGCTGACAAACAAATACTTTTTCTTGTACAATATCACATCTTTGGCTATTTTTTTTGCAGGTTGCACGATTCCCAGCTATTATATGAAAATTAGCGTAAGAAATGTGTTTATGTGGTCAGAAGAATAAACAAATTTCGCCATTTAAAGAATGCTTCCTCCGAGCAACACTATTCATTTCACAATGAAAACAAATCTATAGCTTAGCTACGCCTCAGACTCGGAAAGATGTGTAGCGTCAGTTAGTCACGTACTACTCTGCTCAATATTAGCATGCTTGACCGATTATCTTCATACGAAACGCCTTGAATGCTCGTGCGAGCTGATAAAAACACTCCCACAAGTGTTTGCATGCAGAATAACAAATGCATAAAAATATAATACAAATTTGCCTGTGCTACATATAATAATCATTAAAAACGGAAATAGGAATTTTGCACAGGGCCTTAAAAAAAAAAATAAAAACATCGAAATTTTCGATGGACATCATCGTCAGCGTCGACCCGAGGTTGATGGCAAAACATTGTCCCGCTGTGGTGGCCAAAAAGTGGTTGAACATCCTTGAATTAGCATTCGCGATATCGACCTGGCAATGCATTACGTTTCGAGCCATTGAAATCGAACGTGTCCTCGACGATGTACGATTACAATAAGGCGTGATAAAGTCTGATAGTTGGGTGACATCATACTTCGCGACTCTCCCCATTCTGAAGGTGGTCCAAGTTTTTTTTGCGTTAAATTGAAATGGAAATGAAATGGCCCGCAAGTCGAGACGAGACACTTTTAATGAATCATTCAACGGCTGATAACCTTGCTTGTATGCCCAGAGCAACAGACCGGCACATGTCGAATATCGCTTTGGTATGAGGTAGGAGATTGCCACAGGTCATTATGCAAACGCAAAATGTGTATTGTTGGATCACATGAGACGGGGCTCACATGCAGTATGTACAGTAAAACACGGTTAAGTGCAACACGCTTAAGTGCAAAACTCGGATAAGTGCATACAATTTTCATGCACCAATGCGATTTTCAATACATTTCAAAACCGATAAGTGCACAACACGCTTAAGTGCACGCAATTTTTTGGTAGTGTTAACAACATTTGGACACGATTCATGACTGATAAGTGCACATGTGAATTTGAAAAATTTATTAGAGCAGACGTTTCGAACCAGACTATTTTACGAATTTATGCGATCCTAGCCCGAGATATCTAATATACATATATTGAATCAATTTATGAAAATTTAGAAGAAAGGGAAATCAGCTCTACTGGATAATTTTTGTCTTTGAGTAGTTAAATATGAGAGTTAAAAATTGCTCTTTTTGGGAGCAGCTTAAGGCTAAGATCAAACATTGTCTCTTTGTCATTCCAGCGTTTATGTTAGCAGTCTCAGTCAGTCTCCTCCTTTAGGCCGCAGGATACCACTAAGATAGTCGTTAGGTTGTTAACAAATTTTGGTTTTTCTTTTTTTGCGAACAAAATTTGTTTGGATGTTGTTTTCCCATTTCTGCAAGCAAGTGATAATTTTGACATCCATAAATTGTAAATGAAAATGTAGGTACAAAAAAAAATATTTTATGCTCACACAATTTTTGACGTCCCAAAAGCCTACAAAAAGCTCGATTCTATCTATATATTCATCAATGTTCGATGTTCTTCCCTCGATGTTCCCCCTCAAAGCCGGTGCCCTTGACGGGATTGTTGCAATCAGCTGTTAGTTTGATAATGGTGACCCCTGCATTGATCACATTGCAAAATGATGGGTAGTGCCCATTTGTTGATATTTGTTGCCAAAGTTCGAAAGCGTTACAAAGCTGCTTGTACATGGCTCTGTCAAATTTAATTGTTGAAAACTATAGCCAGGGCCGGCCTTAGTATTTTGGTGACCCTGGGACAAATCGATAATGATGACCCCTACCAATTTCCAACCAAAATTTTGGCTTAAATTTTTGTTTTTAATTTTTGATTGTCAATATTTATACCCGTCACTATGTGAAAGGGTATATTATATTTGTCATGAAGTTTGCAACGCACAGAAGAAAGCACTTTCGACTATGAAAAGTATATATATTATTGATCAGTGTGACTCGAGAAATCGATTGAGCGATGTCCGTCTGTCCGTCTGTCTGTCTGTCTGTCTGTCTGTCTGTCTGTCCGGCTGTTTCAATGCAAACTAGTCCCTCAGTTTTAAAGCTAGCGGGCTGAAATTTTGTATACAAGTTTCTTTTTAGTGTACGCTGTATATATGTCGGAACGAATGGTTCTTCTAAGAAAAACTTTTTTCTTTATGAACCAATCTTAACCAAACTTGACTCAAATGTATTCCTAGTAAAGCCTCAAAATATATCTAGGAACTGAGGAAATTGGAATCCTACGTCATGGGGCTGTCATACAAACCAACCATTGAAAAGAAGGTTCTTCTAAGAAAAACTTTTTTCTTTATAAACCAATCTAAACCAAACTTCACCCAAGTGTGTTCCTAGTAAAGCCTCAAAAGATGCCTACGAACGGGTGAAATTGGGACACTACGTCATGGGGCTGTCACACAAACCAACCCTTGAAAAGAAGGTTCTTCCAAGAAAAACTTTTTTCTTTATGAAGCAATCTGAACCAAACCTTACCCAAGCGTGTTCCTAGTAAAGCCTCGAAACATATCTAGGAACGGATGAAATTGGAACAATACGACATGGGGCTGTCATACAAACCAGCCCCCGAGAAGAAGGAAAAACTTTTTTCTTTATGAACCAATCTCAACCAAACTTTACCACCTAAGCTAACTAACTAACCCACCTAAATTAGTATCTTCGAAGAAAAAAATACAAATCTTAACCAAACTTCACTCAAGTGTATTTCTGGCGAAATCACAAGATATATCAATGAACGGATGAAAAAAAAAACACCAATACATATGGGCGTCATAAAAACAAAATCTCCAAAGTTAGGTATTTCTTTTTATAAAAAAAAATCTTTACTTTACCAAACCTCCCTTGTATATTCTCGAAGTTTAGTCACATAACATACATAAAATCAGTAAAATTCGTGTCCTTCAAACCGTGAGGTAAAAAAAACAGGTGCTAGAATAAAATACAAGGCGCACACTCGATGTCGCGTCACTAGAACTCTGATTCAATTCAATGCAAAATCAATGGGACATATTAATGAAAGAAATAAAAAACCTACCATATTTCGTTAGAATAAAACCGCATTAATATTTGAACCTCTGATTTACGAAAAAATCACGAGTATACAGATATTTATCTATTTGTTTGTAATTATTAATTATGTGTTACTAATACTTTCTGGTCTAGGAAAATTTAAAAAGTAAAGTCAGAAAACATAAAACCGAACTGAGCGTCTTCTTTTTCAACTGATGATCGTCGTCTGAGGAGATAACAAATGTTTATATTATATAGAAATTCTATTATATCTATTTATTGTTAGTGAAGAAGACTCCATCATGGTGGCTATATGAGGTTTCATATGTAGTGGCAATAGAATCAGAGTTCGAGTTATCAGCAAATATCCAATCAATTTGCGTACAATGTTTTGTAGTAGGTACATTTAGAAGAGATTGCAAGCCTAACGTATTTAGTGCAGTTTCTAGTCTGTCAGTGCCCGACGAACGGCAAATGTTGAAATCCCCAACTAAAAAAATCTTTGTTGATTGGACTTGACGTACCATATTTATAGCTTTAATTACCTCTTCTCTAAATTCATTAATGGGGAACGTTGGATTTCGGTAAACTAAAATGTATGAAGTGTCTAGATACCTTAATGCAACTAATTGAAGTACTTTGCTAGGATAAATGCTTCTATCGGAGACAAATAAAAGCGGAATATTTTCCAATACATCTTCCTTAGCGTAAACAATTATACCATTTTTCGGAATACTGCCAGATCTAATGGTTTTGCCCAAAGCCATCTTTATACAAAGCCCGGAAGCAGAACACGTTCATATACTTAAGCGCCAAATCATAGGCCTGTTCAGATCGAAAATTTACATTGCGGTAAAGGCAAATCGGGTTGGGTCGCGACAAACTTTACACGAAAAGTATTGGTTCCCGGTCGATTTTCGTCGCGAAAAGTGGAATGTGTCGTGAATTAAAGTGTCTAGAATGCAGTGAAAGAACAAAATCCCGACAAAAAGTGAATTTTCCACATGTTTTCGCGATTTTTATCAGAGCAGACACGGTTTTTTTACATGCGCTGTGCTTGTGTTAGTGCATCGTGCAACGTATATACGACATGTTCATAGGCTCGTTTTGTGTGCATGTATTGCTGCTTCCCGGCTTCTAGTAAAGGTGGCTTTGGTTTTGCCATCCAATCTAGCCACTATACAAAACCCATCTAAGCTAAAATCTTCGTTAGGAAGAGCCCAGGTTTTAACGAAGCATTATATCCACTGCAAGAATAATTTTGCCTGTGAAATGTCCATTATTATTATTCGGATTAGAATGCGCGCTGTCGTCTTTTAAGCTCGACTAAGATAAAAGTGAAACATTGAATTTATGTATAACTGAGAATTCAATTTTCTAACAACAAAACTCTCTAGCACTGTGACGCGCAGTAAATTTAGTGAAAGAGACCTATTTCGCAATTACAGCAGAATGCCAAGATGTATGAAAGTGGGACGCACAATAAAACCCCCGCAATTCGTAGAAAAAATAACTACTTGAATACAAAAGTTCATTTAAGTGCATTGCACATATGCAGTAAATATTTATAACCGACACTATGTGAAAGTATGAAGCTATCGGGCTGCAATTTTGTATGCAAATTTCTTTATAGTGTAACCTACGATGTACATATGGAATCGAACCATGTCATGTGGCTGCATAGAAACCATCCCAAAATCCAAAACTAGGAGCCTCAAAATATATCCTGGAACAGATGGATTCAGAATACTGTGTCATAAGGCTGTCATACAAGCCAACACCTGAAAATTCGGTTCTTCTAAGAAAAACTTTTTCCTTTCAAACCATTCTTCATCCAAGTGTGTTCCTAGAAAAGCTCCAAAATATATCCAGGAATGGCTGCAATCGGAACAATACGGCATAGCTGTCATACAAACCAACGTCCAAAAATTTGGTTCTTCTAAGAAAAACTTGTTTCTTTATGAACCGATCTTAAGCAATCCTCATCCAATCTAGGTTGTTCGTAGTTAAGCATCACCACATCCAAAACTAGATGGAATGGGAACACGGCATAGGGCTGCGGTAGAGATTATTACCACAAAAGATGGTTACGCTTCATTCAAATGTGACGGGTATTCAAATTTCGGCCGCGCCCGAAATTAGCCTCGGTCTCGTTTTTTTATTGTGTTGATGTAGCACGACACCCAAATGTCTGACGTTTTTAGGCTAAGTGTTTTTTGCACACGTGATATCAGTGAGTCGCAATATTATATAAGTCTTCGCTTTGCTAATGTTTTTTTTTTTCAAAATAGAATTTTGATAGTTAATCACCGTTATATATTTTCCAGTAATGCGAAACTGCAAGCACGAGAGCTGGGAATGGCAAATGAAAATTATCCCCTTCCTTATAAACATTTTACAAAGATAAGCCACAAAACAGTTTAAACATTTTTACTGGCTCGTTATACCCTTCGCTCATAGAGTGAAAGGCAATGTTTTGTATTTTGTCAAATTGAACTTGGCGAACAAAAAAAAAAATGTAGACGTGCCTTGGACGTATAGGCCAAAATAGTAATGCTTTAAATGCTTTTTGTAAATGTTTCCCCTTTTACGTTTAAGGAAAAAATTGGAATTGCTGCCACTATCAGCTAGTTCTTTCCAAGAATCTAATCTTTTGTCATCATCATTAGTTAAATGACAGCAAATTTTGGATATTTTGTCGCTGAAAGAAAATTAATATTCGGACTATTTGCGCTTCCAAATACATCCCAAATTCCTGATCTGTTTTATGTGTTTGGCACATATGTCAGAGCCGTAAAAAATGGGTCAAGGTGTGTCAATGCTTTTCCCTCGCCAAGCATTTGAAATACCATTCGTCACATGGATGCGACTTGACCGATTTTTTTACGAAATTCCAACTCCATATCTGCGGTTTTCATTCTTTAGGAATTTTATTCTCATTATCGGTAGACATATCGGAAAGCTTGTAGTAGGTAGCCTAAGCTTTAGTATTTTAAAACAGCCATTTTTGATTTTTTCAATCGAAACAAATTTCAAAATTTTTGGAACCAGGTAATTCCACGGAATTTTTTTTTATAGAATAGACTTATCCTGAAGCTTTTGCAGTTACGACATTTAAAAATTTCCGATAAGATGTGAAACATTCAGCGTGTTTGCAGCCTCATTTTTATTTTAAAACATCGCCCAGCGATTCAATTGATTTTGCATCAGGTATGCTTTGATTATCTTCTTGCGTGAAGGCCCCTAGAGAATGGAGCACTTTCTGAGTGGTGGCCCCCGAAAATAAAAGGTTCCATGGTGTGGTGGCCCTGGGCGACTGCCCAGTTCGCCCACCCCTAGGGCCGGCCCTGACTGTAGCGTTACAAAGTATAGCCACACAATATCAGTTGTTACCACTAGTTTTCATTTATGCTACGTAAATTAGATAGTTTGTATGGAGCACTGATAAGTGCACAATGCGCTTAAGTGCACGAAAAAATTGGGCATTATCGATGTGCACTTATCCGTGTTTTACTGCACATCATTCTACAATTTGTATGTATGTGTTGTATGTACTTTTGTACTAGCAGCTACCCTAGAGCTTGCTCGTGTGAAAAACTCAATTTCGTTGTAACGTCTTATGACGTTATCTCTACAACAGCTCAAGACCATACCTAAAAATAAAACAAAACTTTCGATTGCAACTTGTATGCAAGCCCCAAAAAAGAAAACATTCCTTGATCGAGGGATGGGCCAAGATTAGCGCGTTTAATCAATACGACAATGTCGCAGGTATTTGCGTCATCAGAGTCATAATGCGAATATGTACCTGTGTGGTGTGAATGCCTTACCGCCAAAATGCATATTAAATTGATTTTGAATACAACAAAAACCGATATGCAAGGTCTTTAAATTTTCAAATGTAGGGAAGTGTGGGGTATTTTTTAAGACGATCTCTTTTTTAATTTATAATAAATCATACAGCATCATAACACAGACGTCATTTTTAAAGTAGTACTGTTGTGTGTTTTTTGCACAATTTCTAAAGGATACAAAGCTGATGCTTCAAATAGATTGGACGTGTTAAATGCTGCCGAGGAAAGCAGCACAATGCATTTTATAAATGAATGACGTCAACGTGGGCAACAACAGCTATTTTGCTGCCACCAATTTAAAATGCATTCGGCCGCTGCTGCTGTTGATGTTGCTGCTTCCATTCTATTTCTACCATGATAGTTCCCTTTATCAAACTTCCTTCCTTTGTTGGCCTTTAGGCAAACCTACATACAGTCTGACCTCTCCAAGTTGAAACCTCTTTAAAGGTCCAACTAACAAGTGTAGCCCTATAATACAGTAAACCTGTGTATGTTGACCACCTCCACCGATGTTCCCACATCACCAGGTGGACAACTTATGAACAAGTACAAAAAATACGATTAAAATATCAGCTGGTATTGAATATACACATATGGCCAAAGAAATAAGTACACCCATACGAATATTTCTTATCACCCTGTAGCCAAGTAGTTATTTGAGTAAATAAAATCAAATGGAAAGATTTAAATACTTAATTGGTGAGGAATGAAATAATATGTAAATTAGCATATTTTAATACACAACAGCTTTCATCTACCTTGAAAAAGTACGAACTGACTAAAATAGGTCGGACAAAATAATAAGTACATGTCAGTTAATTTGATTAAAACTGTTTTTAATTAAAATATTATGTTCTGATTCGACAAGAATTTGATTTATTTTATTATTTAAAAGTAAATGATCCATTCTTTTGAAAAAAAAAAAAATGGTTTTTGTTGGCCCTCTGATGAAGAATTACTCTTAAGTTCGCATACATCCATATATCCAGTTACTTCCAGGAAATTCCGTATTTGGTCCGTTTTGTGAAAACTTTGTTTCTATTTCATTGATTCAACTCTCCCTAAACATTCTGGATTCAATTTGACTCTAGTAACAACGTGAAAAGCCACTCGATTTGGTTGAAGCGGATCCTTGACCAGTTTGTGAGGTAGGGTTAGGGTCTGAAATCCCCATTTAAAGTGTATGGGCTCATCAGTAAAATATTCTGGGACTATCAACTAACATTTCTTATGTGGAAATTGCCTCATAGTAACGGTTATTAAGTACATTTGAACGAAACCAAACTATGAAAATTAAGCCATAGACTAAGTTTTTTCCGACTCCATGGGAAATAGCCAGTTGATGTACCGTATATCATATTATTTTTTTCCTGAATGAAGAATATTACGATAAGAGTAGTTTCCAATCAAATTTATTACGATCTCATAAATAAAACAAAATATTTTGTGAGTTTTCATTGTTCGGTCTGGAACATGAAGAACTATCCATACAAAATTTTCTTGTACTGTCAACACTTTTTGACATCGCCATGGAAAGTTCTAAACTTTTTACGAAAACTGCTTCACTTCTTGTATTCTCCGATTAATTTTTCAAAGGGATTCTCTATTTTCAATATTTACCGCGAAAATCATCAGTCAAGCCAAGGGAACTTTTCACGCCATAGTGATAATGAGATCGACAGTTATCCTTAAGGCCCTTACATGGACCTATTTGATACATTTGAGACTGCTTTTATTTAGTTTAATGAATTACACAGTAAAAACAATGTTTAGCTGGTTTATTTCGTTAATGAGAGAATAATTTTTCCGCTATTTCAAATTTTCGGACTCTGAACGTCTTTTTTCGTACCTACCATGCTTTTTTCGCCCCTTAAGAATTTTCGTTTGTTTTTAATTTAACGCTTGTTGCATACACCAATGAATAAAAAAACAAATCCTTACGGGAAATAGTAAGTTGTTGTCAAAAAATTAAAAAAAAAAACCGATGGTGTACTTATTATTTTGACCAAGCTGAAACCCCACTTCAAAGCTAATACCGGGAGGGACTAAGATAATAGGGGGATGCCATTTAGTTGTTCGGTTCCGTTGGCATTATTGTATCCTAATTGTTGTAATGGCTATCTATTTGGAGTAATTCAATTTTAAAAAGGGTATGAAAATTTGGCATAAAATAGTACATGAGTGGTGTACTTATTTTTTTGGCCATATGTGTATGTATTGTTATATTTTTCTCGTGTTTTCTGAACGTTCCAGTGGATTCGAAAGATTTTCGCGTACTCAATAATGAATAACACTTGCTTTACTGTAACACTATTTATTACAACACAGACGGATATATACACCACGATTTACAATTTCACTAATTACTGATTAGTTATTGGTCCGACATAATCCACGAGTAAAGCTATACTGACTGACTGACTCTAGTCGACGCCCTTATATACCCATTTCCACTGTTCCGGAAACTTCGGTGATGCACTTTCCAGCAACGACCAAAAAGTCGTCTCGCTAGTGACACTAGCGCCATCTGGTGCCAAGTACGGGAATAACAGTTGGGTTGACGTATAGACCAGGCGCATAACAATATTGATGAGAAATGTTTGACTTCTCTTGAATGCTTAATTTTTAGGGTGTCTAGCGAATCATACCCATAACCCTCTTTATATCACGTACAGTTTAGGGTAAGTACATAATGCACTTTCAAAACAACAACCAACTCGACTACTTGGCAACTGCGAGTAGATACATTAGCCTAATGCGATGCATTAGCATTAGGTCATCCATAGTTATTCAATAAAGTTAACAAAAAGCATTTGCCCTACTCCAGGTTAGCAATTAAATCCATAAATTGCCGTGTAAGTGCGGCCTTATACATGCTAAAAAAAAGTGCATTAACAAACGTTGTCCATACTTTTCCAATCCCCATAGTCCAATAATGGCATTTGGCGCCGTTTTTAATTCAATAGAACCTTATTGTAGCACTAAACTATGCTTCGAAAAATATCATCATTTTCTCGCATTTGTGAAAAAAAAAAATGAAAAAGAAAATCCCGCAGCTAACATCGAACCCATGACTATGCTACACGCTAACCACTCGGGCAACCTCAGATATAGTCATCATTGCTCGTAAACACTACAAATGATTACTAGTTCCTTCTATAGAAATGCTTAACAATTCTTTATCGAATCTTCTGCAATGAACTTCCTACTTTATACAGGGTGTCCCAAACCCCAACGATAGCCCGGTAACCGGTGATAGCGCACTTAATGGCCGTTGACGGAATGACGTTTGTTCCATTATTCCACATTGTGTCAATTGACCCGCAGTCAATAGAGACCATCTCCAGGCGTCGCTTCCAGGTATCTTACCGTTTCAGTAAGGTGCGGGTCTATCCCAACAATTGGAAGGGCGCCCCAGCCAAAAAAGGAGCAGATACAGTCGAGGTGGAAACTGCACCGACTGTAGAAAAGTCGGACGAAGAGGAGCCGAAACGAACGCCGCCATGGCCGAGGTTGATTACATTTGCCTTTCAGAATTTACCAATAGTGACATGGTGGCCATCGAGATCAACACCGCTAGAGAGGGTAGCCATAACCTAGTGGTTGCTTCAGCATACCTAGCGGGGGACAAGGAAGTGCAGGCGATGGTATTCCAGCGGCTAGCTTTTCACTGTCATGCTAACAGTAAGGATCTCTTGATGGGATGCGACGCGAATGCCCATCACATGCTCTGGGGTAGCTCAGATACGAACAGAAGGGGTGAGTACTTACTTGATATTATTACCCCACTAGAACTTGACATTCTTAATAGGGGATGTCAGCCCACTTTTGTCACCAGAGCAAGGAAGGAAGTCCTTGACATAACTCTGTGTAGCAATTCGATTACGGACAACATCCGCAACTGGCATGTGTCGGACGAATCGTCCTCGTCCGACCACATGCACATCCGCTTCAATGTAGCCTCCCCGGACCCCGTGCCCATCGAGCGAAGGGTCCCTCAGCTCACTGACTGGCCTGGATATTATGAGACACTCAGGGAACACCTGCAGCATATAGACAGGAAAACCCCTGGGTGGCTGAGCTTAGAAAGGCTAGTCGACGATACTACCAAGGCAATTGTATCTTCCTACGAAGAAAATTGCCCGGTAAGGATCATTAAAGACAAGAAGAGTGTATCGTGGTGGAACAATGATCTTGCTCGCCTCCGGAAAAACGCGAGAAAACTATTTAATCGGGCCAAACGCATCGGGGACTGGGACGTTTATCGTTCAAACTGACAGAATTAATAAGATGATTAGGGAAGCGAAACGGCGCAGCTGGATGACCTTCTGCGACAATGTTAATAGCACCACAAAAGCGGCTAGGCTGCATAAGGTGCTGGCGAAAAATGGGGCTAGTGCGATCAGCACACTCAAAAAGCTGGATGGCACTATCACTGAAAACTCGAGTGAGACAGGTAGACTGCTCCTGGAAACTCATTTCCCAGGATGCAGATTAAATCAGATTGCTTTCCCGCACTGCTGTAATTCCTTCAGCAGGCCTAGCCGTTCCGATTGGAGAGCAGCAGGGGCTATTTTTACCTATGATAAGGTTAGATGGGCGATTGGGACCTTTGATCCCTTTAAATCGCCTAGCATGCATCGTATCTTTCCAGCGCTATTACAAAAAGCGCAAGAGGAGTTGATCCCATTCCTAGTCAATATATATAGAAGCAGTTATGCGTTGGGATATATCCCAACAACATGGAGATCAGTGAGGGTGGTTTCCATTCCCAAAGTGGGGAAAAAGGTCGACAGACGATCCGAAATCGTACCGATCAATTAGTCTAACTTCGTTCCTTATGAAATGGATCCAATGGAGGAGATATTGGACGCACACATCAGGAGTATGCTTCTTAAGACCGCTGCACCCCAGACAATTCGCCTACCAACCAGGCAGATCCACTGAATCTGCACTACATGCCCTAGTGGACGAAATCGAAGTGGCCATATCAAAGAAGGAGCTGGCACTTTGTGCATTCCTGGATATAGAAGGGGCCTTTGACAATACGTCATTGTAGATGGACTGTTGTGGAAACTAGCCTCAGAGAGGTTCTCCACCCAAGGGTACGCAGACGACCTGGTTATCATGGTTAAGGGCAAATTTGAGGAAGTCCTACCCTATGTGCTCCAGACCGCTCGGCTGATAGTTCAAGATTGGTCCACGGAGAATGGTCTACGGGTCAACCCGTCCAAGACCACGGTGATTCCTTTCAGTAGGAGCAGGACAACAAAAACTACTATGTACAACTCCCAAATTAAAATGTCAAACCAAGTCAAATATCTGGGAGTCACTCTTGTTAGCAAATTACTCTGAGATGACCACCTGAAATCGGTCACGGAGAAGGCGATCAAGGCATTATGGACCTGCGGAGGCTATGTAGGTAAGACATGGGGAATTCAACCACATTTAATTCTGTGGATTTACAAGACAGTTGTCAGACCTATAGTGGAGTATGGGGCGGTGGTGTGGTGGAAAAAGGCTTCAACAAGCACCGGCAACTCGGACCTGGGTAAGGTCCAGAGGCTTGCCTGTCTAATTATCACTGGTGCTATTGTTTCATGCCCCACCGCCGCCCTGGAGGTTCTGCTTGACCTCACTCCACTAAACATTCACATTGAGGCGTCAGCAAGACTGGCTGTTGGCAGGCTCAAGGCCTCCAGCACGACAGTCACTTTCAGCTAGGATGGTTACAGGGTAGCAATACCCTCTGCCTACCTTCGGACTACCTAGTTAGGACATTACGTTTCAACGCGTCCTTCAACGCAGCAATGTGGGCAAGGGAAAGTTGGAAGGATATGTCCCTTCACCCCAACAACTATCATCTTTTACACGGATGGATCCAAAACTGACACAGGCTCTGGAGCGGGCATCAGTGGTCCAGGTGTAAGCTACTCAGTCCCTATGGGGAAACTAGCGTCCGTGTTCCAAGCGGAAGTACATGCAATAGAAGTCTGTGCTAGAGAATGTCAGAACAAAGGTTATGTCAACAGAAAGATTGTGATCTTTACCGACAGTCAGGCGGCTATCAAAGCTCTTACAAAACATACCTTTACTTCTAAACTAGTGTGGCTATGTCAGGAAATACTTCAGTCGGTAGGATCTCGCAATGATCTTACTCCCCAATGGGTTCCCGGACACTCCGGAATTGAAGGGAATGGACAATGAAATTTTAATATCCGCAAGCTCATTAGCTTGCGGATATTAAGATTTGTAGTTACGGTGGAGGAAAAATGAGAGCAAGGTCTGCGTTTTTTTCGTTTTTTTTTTTAATTACAAATAATTGCATTTTTTTATATTTGTCCCGTAACGGACACTTAATGTGCTACCACCGGTTACCGGGTTATCGTTGGGGTTTGGTATGTATATCAATCAGTTGACATTGATTAAATCCACACCATTGTGGTTTCATCTTTCATGCAAGACTTCAAACAACTCTTTCAAATATCACAAAGTCCAGCCTGCTATAAAACAACGACGAATAATTTATCGGATGAATATGAATGTTATTCTATTAACCCTTAAATGCATGGGGTCTGAACCCAGTATCGTAACTGACCTCCCTTTATGTAAAATCGGTCACTGAACACGGAATCAGCTTTTATTCTCCCAGGAAATAGCTCGTTTTCCCAGAAAAGCGAAAATAGTAGAATTTTCATTGTGTACCAAATATGGTACGCCATGCATTCAGGCCGTATGTTGTAAATGAAAGATATTTTTCAAATTTTATTTAATCTGCCTCTTACTTTAATATAAACAGTTCAAAAAAGAAAGGATAATGATTATTGAGAGTTTCGATCGAAATTATAGTAGAAACTCGATATAATGAACTCCTCTTCAATAAAGGAAAGGTTGTCATTTCGATCGAAAATCGCGAATATTCAGTTTTTTTAAAGGGAGCTCGGGTAGGTCCGTGATTAGTTTCCTATTCCTAATTGAAATTTGTACCGATGCCTATTTGTGACATATCCTGGAAGTTGATGGAAAGTGGAGTAGGTCTTGCTACCCCTACATCCTCTACAAACCTAAATTTGGCCATATCTTTTGACAGAATGTCGCGAAAAACTTCAAATGTGTGTCAAATGGTGGCTGTTGGATGTCCGCCAGATCCGACTCATATACCTCTTCGTCCCCTACAAAAAAAAAACATGGAATTGATTATTTTGGGTTTCGCGTGCCCTCTAGCTCTTTACATGGGTATAGGTGGGTATAGGGTATGCACTCAATATGCTATTACAGCGATTAGAACTCGGTCTCCTTATAAAATAACATGTTCCACTGTTAAACGTATATTTCGAGACTTCTTTTGACTTATCATAGCTCATGGAATCTTGAAAATTTCTTGAAAAGTATATTGTAGATTGGATTGACTTTGCTAGGATATGAATATGGAAATGAGCTGCTGGCTGCTTTATAGCCCAAATTTGTGTCCACAAGAATTACATCCATGTAATTTTTTGTTTATCGAATGTGGTACTCCACATAGTCTTCCATATGGAATGGTTGACCCTAGCAGCATATTTTTTGAGGATCCTGACCGTGAACTTCCAAGACAATACTTGTCATAATCATATGTTTTAAGAAATTGGATATCAAGGCAAAGCTGCTTGAGTCCTGGTGAAAGTCCAAGCATTTTACTAAGATGTTAAGCACGGAACTTCGGTTTTTAGTGGCGTGTCCTACGGACAAAGCAAATGATGTGAACAATTTTTTCAGTATGCTTGCCAGCTAAAAAGACTGGGATTATAAGAAGCAGCTACAGAAAATCTAAGCCCTGACCGGTGTGCTATAGAAAATAAAATTGCAAAAACGATCGTTCCAAATCAACTACGACAGCTCCATTTTCTTCGATCCTGAGCAGGACTGATTAACCTAGCTTTCATAAAAAAATGGCAGTAAATGTCCTGGAAAAATGGATCGGTGGCATAATTTTTATGAAAATTTAAATTATTTGGACCTGTTCTGGGCCCAATAAAACGCACCATAGTATTGAAAGAGCTGATAATTAAAATGGTATGAACATATCCTACCCTTGCCAAGACTAAAAGAGAATAATTTCATCAGCTAAGAACGATTGGAATGTATGTATAGATATTTCCGAATATGCCCCAATGCATGGTGTACCATATATGGTACGTCGCAAAATTGGTGCAAGCAATACCTTTGGTGACTTTTTTGGCCGAAAACTCAAAAGAACCTCAAGAACACATTCCAATTTACTCACCAGTATTTTTCCTTTTCCAAATAACGGTAATTTTCGCCAATTTTTTTAGCTCTAAAGAATGGCTTTTAAAATTCCACAAAAAATAACATTCGTCCACTTTTACTGCGCACTGGCAATTCAGGGAAAGCTTCGGGTAGCCAAAATTTAATTTATGTGAAAGCTTGTTTTGTCTTCTTCGGGAAAAAGTAAAAAAGAAATCAAAAATTGAATAATCCATTGACTTTTACAGGAAAATAGCCATGTACCATATATGGTACGCTATGCATTTAAGGGTTAAGGTGAAATAACACAACCGATTCTCTGCTATAGGAGATTATTACATGTTTAAAGAGAGTGTTATCGAAGTCTTAAATTCATACTGATTTGAGCACTTTATATATATAATAATAATAATCTTCAATTGATTCTTTAGGATGTGAATTGATTCTATAAGGATGTTAGCAGCTTTCCAGAAAATGTTTTGGGGATTATTTATCGGATCAAAATACCCCCTTAAGCGATGTCGCACGTTTAAATGAGTTAAGTGTTACTATAGGATTGCTACAGAGTGAAGTATGCTTCATTAAGGCATACGCATACGTTAGGTGTGCCCAACTCGGTCTGAAATTGGCTAAATTTTCAATAAAAAAACATGTTGATTTAAAATGCGTGTTAAAATACAGAAATAATTTAAACATAAAATAAAGTACATTGCGTTCACTCGTACGTAATGAAACTTTCAATCCACAAAAAATGCCCTTTCGTCGTTCTTCTTCCGGATGTACGATGTGACACATTGCATAGCAATTGGAAGAAATTATCGTAATAGATCAAGACTAATTGTCCAGTCCATACACCACCCAATCCATCTGACGATCGAAATATCGTCAGTTAAATCTGACGGTCGATACACCATACAATCGTTGGACGATCGATTCCATGATTGACTTTTCTGACGATGTATGGCGACTCTTCTACAGAAGAAGTTGTGAGCTGAAGACTTATTACTCGTACTCCTTAAGCATACTCCAAATACATTTTAGGATCAAATGGCAGTGCATGGCACAACTGTAAATAAAATCTGCAGATTTAAATAAACCTCTATTATTTTATTTTAGGATATCTACCAAAACTGTCTGCTTCATATTTTAATTTATTCGATTCCGAATTAACATATCAACTAAAATGCGAGTATATGTACCTATGTGTGTACATATTCGAAACCTATCTTTGTGTCTGACTTGATGATGCTACTGTGATAGAAAATTGCATAAAATCAGTAATACTCATTCTTTAGCATATTTTGAAGGTCTACTTCTACTAAATAAAAAAAAAATATAGACGTGCCTATCGATATTAATACGTAGCTGAGATGCGCAAAGCTCTATTCATAATTGTGGTCCGGCAAGAAGATGACGAAACATTTAGCGATTATTGAGGCAGGTTAAAACTAAAACAAAAACAACAACAATATACGGCAAACACCTTGAAAATTTTCCTTCTAGCAAACTCGATATTTGTGTAGTTTGTAGTAATATGTAGTATGATATGGGTAATGTTTCACGTGATAGCAGAAGCGAATCCGCCTGTCTGATCACAAGGTAACGAGAATGATTTTTATAATTATGAACTGACTAATAGCATATTTTTAACGAATAGGGAGTTTTAGCATATCGGTTAAAATATAGCGATAGTTCGAATAGGCTTTTACATCTATATACACATATGGCCAAAAAAATAAGTACACCCATACGAATTTTTCTTATCACCCTGTAGCTAAGTAGTCACTTGAGTAAATAAAATCATATGGAAAGATTTAAATACTTAATTGGTGAGGAATCAAATAACATGTAAATTAACATATTATAATAAAGAAACTTTTTTCCTTATGTACCAATATTAACCAAACTTCACCCAAGTATGTTCCTAGTTAAGCCTCAAAAAATATCTAGGAACGGCTGAAATCGGAACACTATACGTTATAGGGCTGTCATACAAACCAACCTCTGGAAATTAGGTTCTTCTAAGAAAAACTTTTTTCTTTATGAACCAATCTTAACCACGCTTCCCCCAAATGTGTTTTTTAGTAAAGCTTCAAAACATATCTAGAAACGGATGAAATCGGAACACTAGGTCATAGGGCTGTCATACAAACCAACCCCTAATAATTTTAGCCTAATAATTAGGTTCTTTTAAGAAAAACTTTTTCTTTATGAACCAATCTTACCCAAACCTCACCCAAAGGTGTTCCTAGTAAAGCCTCAAAACATATCTAGGATTGGACGGAATCGGAACATTACGTCATAGGGCTGTCATACAAACCTCCTAAAATACAATTTCGGACTTTTTTACAAAAAAAAACACATTTTTTAAAGTGCTGTATCTTGGGATCCTTTGCCTTTTCTTAGCTTTAAAAGTGCAGTGGACGACTTACTTGTAGGAAGCACCTTTCAGAAATTACAAACAAAAATATGAAAAAAGTCCGAAAATTTTGAGGTTTTTTGGGGGTTACGGGGTTAGCACAGGTTTTTCGAAGTTGCAAACTTGGTGGTAAACTTCTGGTATCTATCCTAACAACAGAGCCGAGCAATTTTTTGCGACCTAAAATCGTTAAATGACTGGCCTATATCCAGACCGCATTATGGAACAAATACAAGGACGAGATGGCTGTAGACATTTAGCATAGAGTTCGAGTAACAACTTCGAATTTCGATCTTGAAATTATTATTATTATTATTATTATGTACTTTATTGCAATATTAATTCAATTACATATATTATTCTGGACATACTAAATTTACATTTCATTATTGCAACTCACAAAAGCCGTAAGGGCTTGAGCGTGAGAGCTGAAAAATAGTGGTTTGTTGTTAGATTAACAGGAAATAGGAAAAAAATTTAAATCAGATTTCAGTAAATTCAAACATAATTATTTAAGAATATTAGTTATATCTGTAAATAAGTAAATATGTATATTTGGCCTAGCTAAGACTACTGATTTTAATTTTTTTTTATAATTAAAGTTTGTTAAAGTATTTTTTATGCAATAAATTAAAAGCTCTTGGACCTAACGTGCTTGCATGTTTTTGCATTACATTTTTCTTACATTTTGTAACTAATAATGAGTTTGTTTGACGAGTAATATATCCTGTAGAATTCTTTACAAATTTTGAATGATTTTGATACATGTATTTATATAATGTGAAGGTGTATAGTTGTCGTATGTTCATGACATTTAGTGCAGCAAAGGCTTCAGTTGTAGAAGAAAACTTACTTTTACTTATACATATTTTCACAATACGGCTTTGAAGATTACTAAGAGGTGAACGTGCAGCTGTGTAAGTTGACCCCCACGAGATTATGCCATACTGAGCCACACTTTGAAAAATAGCAAAGTATACGCTTCTCAAAATTTGTGTATTTACAACGTTCCGAAGCAAATAGAACACATACAATGTTTTTCTCAATTTTTCACAAAATTTGAGAGTTATGTGCTGATACAAGTATAGGAGAGTTTGTAAATTGAATGTATTTTGTTTTATGAAGGTTTAGGTATAATTTCTGATTAGTTAACCAATTAGCTTCTAACGACAAACCTTCATTCGCCATTTTTATGGTTTCTTCCCAATTCAGACTTTTAAAGAGAAGCACTGTGTCATCAGCAAAGGAAACAATATGCCCTTTAATTACGTTTTCCATTTTGCACAAATCATTTATATATATGAGAAAAAGTATGGGCCCTAAAACGGTTCCTTGAGGCACTCCACACATAACTGTTTTTGAAGTGCTTGTTTTACCGTCGACTTTCACATTTTGAGTTCTATTTGATCTAGGGACGCGGGAGCGTCCCGCACGCCAAAGAAAAACGAAGAAATTTGAACAAATCAAAAGTGAGAAGCGACTAAGACTATGTTTACACGACGGAACAAGTACGGGTTTTCGGACCTCTGTAGCTCGGACCCTGGTTGGTCCTGAGTGTTCAAGTTCGGTAAGGGTTGTCGTTCGCGCCGTCTTACGAAGTGTAGAAAATTTCAAGAAGATACGATGAAAAACACCGGAGATATAAGAGATTGAAAATCGCATTTTTTCAAAAATCTTGTTCTCGTTGTTCTCGTTGTTCTTGTTGTTCTTGTTGTTCATTGACAGGGCTACAGCCTTGCAGAGGGCATCTCGGGATTTGGTCTCTTTTCCCATTGATAGAGTCTGTCGTGGAGGTGTGCATAGGCTATCGTTTGCTCCGATCCGTGGAGTAGAAAAAAAGATACAGCGGAAAATGTGAATAAATGCTTATAGTTTCTCGCTTAAAACTTTTTATATGTTTCAAAGGAAGCATTTTGCAAAAGTCGGGGATAGGCCTGAAAAATGCCTAGAAAAGAATCGTATAGTTTTGTGCTTTGGCAGGACTGTTCCAAACAATCCCTTGTATATGCTCTCCAAAGTTTTCAGTTGTAGAGCGTCTGCAAGAGCGGCGGCAAGGGGTCAAAGTTCCTGTTTTGGTTCGTTCTTATACGAGTGCGTGCATATTACTATAATATTGGATGAACAAATGACATCCCGATGATCCTAAAGCTTTCAACAAACGGTAGCGGTTCACACAACACACACACACCACACGAATTGAGAAGTTCTCCGTGGCGTACCGCGGTGGAAACTATTTCATACATTCTAACACGTACCGCTACCGTTCTGCGCTGGTTTGGTGGAAGCTTAAATATGGCGCTGGGACACCAAATCGGTTTTGTCTAGACGGTGTATTCTGTTGTGTTCAAACCAGAGTTACGTGATGATGGCATGTGGAAAATCGATTTTTCAAGGAATTCTGATGAGCTAATTTTAACAAAATTTGGCATGTAGATTTATTCTTGTAATTCCACCGGGTTTGATCCTGTTGTGGTAGGCAAAAAGGTACTGTTAGTTATATAGTGAATTTCTTAGCTATCCCTGATTCCTGGTCATGAAACCACTTTATTATTGTAAAAGCAATGCTAGTCAGGACTCAACAGGTTTTCGGGACCTTCGATGAGGGATAAAAGGATATTTTCACATGTACATGTCTTTCTCTATGGTATGATATACATTTTATGTCGTAACTAACGAGCGTAACGTAATGCAACGTAGCAACGACGATGAAGATCAAAAAGCCAAAAGCAGTAGATAGGGGTATTTTAAAAGGGAGAATGATGGAACCTGGATATAAGGACAGTCTTGGGTCTGTAGTAACGGGACTTATCTTAACCGTTTAGCGTTAATAGGCGCAATGTGGAACTTAGGAAATATGGATGTAATTTGAATCACATATTGAGTACACAGTGAGGCTTAATGGTTACATTAAAAATTAAGATTTAAGATTAGGATGAATGTGATAGAGATGAAGTAAAGATTTAGACTCAATTTATGTGGTTAAAGTCAAAATCAAGTTTAAGGTAAAGGATAGGGTTAAATTTATTGTTACGTCGCAGTTAACGTTATTATTAGGGTTAAATGTAAGGATAGAGTTAAGGTTGAGTCTGAGTTTGAGGTTTAGGTATAGGCCAGGGCAGGGACGTAGCCAGGAATTTGTTTCGGGAGGGGTCCAAAATTCGATTTCAAAAATTGTCTTGTAAATCAATGTTTTGGTATTGCTGGTGGAGAACTGTTTTACTGTATTTTTGATGATACAGAAGAAATACATCACTAAAAAAATGTGTTGAAATGCATCCTTTTTTATTCGATATATACCGATTGTTTTCATCCGGTCTAATTACAAAGGGAATTTGAATAGTTTCTGAATATCTAAAAAATAAAAATAAAAGTGGATCAACGTATGATTCCTGAGGAACGCCTGATGTTGGTGGAATTTTTGAGAGACTGTAAGGTGTAATTTTCTATAATATTTGTAGTAGTAGATTTACCTCTGAAAAGCCGTAATTATTAGTAGTCGTACTAGAGGTGTAAGGGAGGTTACCATGGTTATCCTGCAAGTCAAATAATTTAAGGATTGACGAGGAGATGCTAGTTCGTTGATAATTTTGAGTTTCAGCTCCGCCGCCATTTTTATTAATAGGCACTAGCACGAGGAACGGCATAGCGAAAATTTCAGTGTTGAGAATAAAGTGACTGGTTAAATAGGCAACGAAAGTTGATACCTTATTTTTTCTGCACATTTCTTTAAACAAATCGGAAGAAAACCATCTGGTCTGGTGTCTTTAGAGATGTCAAATTAATTTATATACTTTTTTAGAATCAGGGCTAATAGCAGGATTTGATCTGTGGTCTTTTTTGAAATTATTCAGAGGGGAAAAACATAGAGACTTGACAACTAAAAACTTGAAGAAAATTATACGAGTATCAGCAAAAAAATGTAGGTTCATAACGTTTTCATTTCAGTTGGTAAGAAAAAGCGGTCGATCAAACACGCTGAGTTAGAAAAACATGAAGCTGTTCAGTTTTGTTTTTTGTGTTGCCGGAATCGTGCATTGAATTAGGTGCAATTTTTGTATTTCCTCCAGTGCGATTCACGAGTTTCAAATAAAAGTTAATTTTCGTTTAATGAAACCATTTCATTAAACGAAAATTAACTTTTATTTGAAACTCGTGAATCGCACTGGAGGAAATACAAAAATTGCACCTAATGAAGCTGTTCTTGAAAACCAATAGTTTCAACGAAAAGGGATTCAACGTAGGTTGTTGAAATTGATGAAAATTTATCACCGACAAAGGAACAACCTTAGCATATCTATCTAAAATAAATTAACTGTGAAGAGAAGAGGTTACTTTCCAAAACGGGTTCATTTATTGGAAAAGCCAATTAGGGTAACAGAATCTAACGTTAACTGCGAGGTGACTAAAATAAACCCATTCCTAATTTCTAACTTATGTTGACTTCTTTGGAGCTATCACTTCTAACGTGTGTTATAGCCAACATCCCTTAGAAAACGTATTTACATCTACCGAATATTTTGGCTATGATTCATACAAGCAAACAAAATTAAATAATGAAAAACAGCTCGTATCAATTTGATCCATCCCCCTTGCCGACGGATTACTTACTTGTACGAGTATGTATTTTTATGAGGTCGGAAATTTTCAATTTTATTCGATTTTCTGCACATTTTTCATGTTATCATCACTGAAATTTCAATGCCCATTGATAATACTTCGGGAGGGGTCCGGACCCCATGGACCCCTCCCCTGGCTACGTCCCTGGGCCAGGGTTATGGTCAATTAGGGTTATCATTAAGTTTAATGTGATGTATAAAGATACCAAGGTTAGCGAGGTTACTGGGGCTACCAAGGCCATCGGGGTTACCAAGGTTACTAAGGGTTTGCAAGATCACCAAAGTTGTCAAGTGTACTATGGTTACTAAGATTACCGAGGCGAGCAAGGTTACCAAGGGGACCAGGGAGACAAAGGTTAGCAAGGGGTTTATCATTCTTATAATTATTGTTCTCAAACAAATTCGTGACAATAGGGCAATGAATATCGTCTTAATAATTTATTTACGAATTTTGTAAATCGAAAACTGCAAAAAGATATGATATCTCACAAAAACAACTGTGTTGTAAAAGGTGTTCGCCAAAGAAAAAGTCATCAGCCGCAAAAAGGATTGATATAAATACAATCCCGCCAAAATACTCGCATCTTGTCTCAATGATGGTGGTGTAGCAAAATTTTTTCAACGCTATTTGGCGGGGAGCTTGAGTAAGGTTAATAACAGAATAAAATCAATGTTAAGAAATTTATGAAAGATCTTTTATCGTATAGAAAAAAAACGAGTTCCATACGAAGGAAAGCAAAATAAGATTCTAAAACGCATTTTTATTTTCTATAAGACTGGAAGCTTCAAAATTAAATCTGATCACGAAAAGAACATAGCAGCAAATAGTACCCACGTTCAGCTCCCCGCCAATAAGCGTTGAAAAAATTTTGCTCCACCACCATCATTGAGACAAGATGCGAGTATTTTGGCGGGAATGTATTTATATCAATCCTTTTTGCGGCTGATGACTTTTTCTTTGGCGAACACCTTTTACAACACAGTTGTTTTTGTGATAAGTATGATTGAAACAAAGCCAATTCATTGTTTTTAATACCCAAATTCTCCAGTTTAATTAATAATATGTTGTGGTTGACGGTATCGAAGGCTTTCTGTAGGTCCAAGAATACTCCTAGAGGCTTTTCGTTGTTATTTAATGCCTTAGCAACGTATTCTGTGACGTCATACAGCGCATCGGTGGTGTTTGAGCTAGAGGTAAAACCATATTGGTTGGAAGATAGGATGTTGTTCTCCTTAAGATAAGTATCAAGTCTAGTTTTGATGCACCTTTCCAACAATTTCGATACTATCGATATTAGCGAAATCGGTCTATAGTTATTGGGTTCAGACCTGTCGCCACTTTTATACAATGGGGTGATAATTGCTGTTTTTAATTTTGATGGAAAAATGCCTTGTCTTATACAGCAGTTGAAATAATGAACCAAGGGTAATGCAATGTGATTAGCAGTGGTTTTAAAAAACCGAGCACTGAGTCCATCAATACCTGGTAACTTATTGCAATCCAAATTTCTAATATGACAAAGTACTTCGTTCACGGTAACAGGAAATAAGTGAAATGTTGCTGTTGTGGATGTGGTGAGTTCGCCATAGTAATAACGTTGCGAGTCTATCCCCAACAGTGCTGAAATAAGTGTTTAATATATCGGCTATCTCTGTTCCATCCGGCTGCCGAATTTTCAAAAATTCGTAAAAATCCGTTGACACCGTGATCGACGAGGATGAAGCGACCAACTATTCGACGGAGTTTTTGAACTCGCTTGCCTGCCGTACGTAACAGTATATCACAATTTTGCATGTTCCAAGTAGGAGGCATAGCCGACAAATAAAATATCATGAACCCACAATTGTCAAATTATGTCGTTTTATTTCAAACCATATGCTAAAACTCTCTAATGTCAAAGCCAATTAGGACTATCGTTATATTTTCAACGACATACTAAAACTCTCTAATATGTATGTATTTTTATTTTATGCATAAAAATACGTTAAAAGGTTTTGTATGAGCTAATATCTTTGGAATATTACATTTTGTTGAAGAGTAAGAGTAATAAAGTGTCCTAAGTGATATTCGTAATAAATGGAAGGTCTTCTTTACATTGGGTATAATAAGGAAATTTATGCATATGTATTAGTTAAAATAAAATCGTGTGTTATGAGTGTTACGTGTGTTACATACACCAAATTAAAATCATATCGAGAAAATTCCGCTCAATTTACATATCAATCAAGCGGAAAATATTTTTTATCTTTTATCTTTATTTATTTAAAAAAAAAACATTTCAGAAATTCGTATAGAGTCCTCTCAATGCCAGATTAAGAATAATTACGATAAATAGTGCACCTCTATAACTCAACTTGTATGGTGAGTGCTTCCATGAAATAATGGAATGTTATCAGATCGAAAATATTCTTGATGTGATTATTATTAGTAACACAAGTAATACTCGTAATAAATAATAATATGGGTATACATAGATAAATATATGTGTGTGAATGGGTGTGAGAATTTAAGTGACTTACGTCATTCTCAAATTATTATCGTTTATGTGATGACGTAAAGCGCGTTTTACATGTATGTATTTTCTGTACTTCCCCGCGAATATGGGAAAAAATTTCCGATACAAGTTCACCTGAATATGTAGTGTTTTGTATTTAGATTTGGGTTGTAATAGGGCGCGGAGTACCGAATAAATCCATAAATTTTCTGACATGTATTTCTTTTCTGCGTAAATTTCCCAGAATCTGTATATTTTCTCCATTTTTAAATATGTACTTACTAAAGTCAATTGTATTAATGAAGGTCAGTTTTTCCCACGCACATAAATCGTGCAAAAACTATAAAATTCGTAAGAATTGTTTTGTTTACCGCGAGTATCAAATAAAAAAAGTACGATACGATACGAATTTGCGTATCATTTTACGTCAATTCTGTTTTTGTCAATTGAGACGGTTGATTTGGTCAGTTTTCTGCTTTTTGTAAAAAAATAAAATGAATGTACAGTACAAACAAATAAAAAAACATTTGGTATAAGAAAAACACCCATATATTGCATCTGCATACACACATACACTTTCTTCGTGGTAGAAAGATTGACTCAATTTGGAAGACAACAATAAACAAGATTGAACTGTGCACCCACCACTTAGGCTAGAGCCAGCTATCTGGTTCGATTCGGTTGAGAGAATCTTGTTTGTGAATGGAAACGAATATTTTTTGGAAACGTAATTCTTTCCTGATTGAGAATATGCACTTAAATGTAATCATTTGTGTCGTTTCGATAATACAATAATATATAAATATTTCCATAAAAATTCTACAGTTGCGTATTTCGAGAAAGCGGACCAAACAGTGGCCAACAAAAAGGCACAGATTAAGAACAAGGATTCTAATGCAAAATTCACGATCTGCAGAGTTAATTTATATCTCCATAAATGGGTACTTGTTCAACATCTGAGCTAGTCTCTCACACGAGTTGCGAATTCGAAAACCATCATAAACTGAATCCGTTGACAATGGGAATTGAACCCACGACCTTGTGCTTCAAAGACGACGCACTACCAGACCAGACTTTTCTGTTGAGTTTAATGAATTTATTTAATTATTATGAGTTCTCTTATAGCTGTTAAATTTATGAAAAATGAATGGTCCAGGTTTATGTAGTTGGATTTGTTTATTTTTTTGTGTTCACAAGGAGATATGTATGTCTATTTTGACTGCACATTTCCTGAGACAAAATATATCATTCAAAGGATTGATGTATGTATTTTATTCTGAAAGTCAGTTCCACTAGAATGAACTTATTCTTTCATCTCCACCGTTCTTTCTTGTCACGGATTGTAGAGAAATATTTGTACTATGTATTTAATATATACATACATATTTTCTAATTATGATAATTTATGTCTATGAGATTCCATATGAACTCTTATTATTATCAAACGTTCTGGACAACAGAGAGGAACTTCCAAGTGTCTTTATAAATTCTATAAATAGATTAAGACGCACGTGCATGGCTTTGTGATAAGAAATTTCGAACAATTCAATCATTTAACAATGATTTTATTGAGTTTAATTCGTATTTAACCCTAGAGAGATAATCTACGTCGAATCGACGTACAGAAATTTTTCTTTTTATTATATCTCATTAGTGAAGCTTCATAATTTGTTGGTTCCAAGATTTAACTCAATGCATGTCTGTAGGCGTGATTACGTGGCAAAATTATTGGCTTGGCTGTCACACAGCCTAAGATATTGGGGGTCATAAGTCAAATATACGTCGAATCGACGTATGATTATCTTAAACTAATTTGTACTGAAAAATATTTTAATTGCCCCGAATTGACATTTTTATAAATCTTCATAATGTGAATGTGTATTCACTTGGATATAACCACTAAAAGCCTGTTTCGATAAAGATATCCTTTATTTTAATCTATTGAAAGGACAGTCCACTTTCTCCTAGTACCACTTTTTTAAAATTAATATTATATAAACAAACAAATGATAATTTTGCAAAACCACGAGTTTAACAGATTAATATTAAATACAAATGATTATATATCTACCTTTTAGCAACATGTTACTCTTAACAAAGAAGTTATAAGGATGTTAACTAGCAACACGTCGAATCGACGTATGATTATCTTTTCAGGGGTAAAAAATATGATTATCTCTCTAGGGTTAAAAATGTGTATGTAAAATTGATTTTTTGCTGATAATTATAATGGACAAAGTACATATACATAATGTTTAATGACCTCATTTACATTTTAGTTATTTTTGTGTCTTTAGAGGGATTTGAGGCGTGAGGATAAATTAAATAAGGTCAAGGCAATAATACTGAAAATATGTGTATAGGACTAGCATTTTAGGGTAGGTATCTCTCTCTCTTTATTACCCTAACTCCTAGTGGAGCATGGTGCGCTGACGACTACCGTGTGTAGTCGTCAACGTGACAACTGAATTCGGAGTATGATACGGTTGTCAGCCGTACCACTTCCTAGCCTAAGGTGACCAGACTCCCGAAGGCCCAATGCTGTACACATACTAGCGGAATTCAGTTTTCAGACAAATCCTTAACCATACAACCCCCTCCCCTCTTCACGCCGATTTGGAGAAAGCGTAATATTTCACCAGACTACCACTATGATGCATGCCATAATATGACCTGATATCAGGGACGTAAAGTCCTCCATGTCCCCCGAGAAATTTCTACCAAATATGGGCAGTATGGTGCTCTTCAATAAGTCTGCGCTCACGAATTTCCAAGTTATTGACCGCCGCTGTAACTTATGAACCCTGATATGTAGGACCTTGAAATAAAAAAAAAATGTGAGCGCCAAGTAGCTTTAGAAGCGTGCCAAATTACAGAAAGATCGGTTAAAGGGTTCCCGAGCTATCAAAAATTAGCGACTGTCAAACATAAAAGTGCTATTATCTAGCTAAATATCGATCCTACGGGGGTCAAACTTTACAGGCTAAAAGCAAACAAGGCTGATCACAGTCTTCACCAGCTTATTATGTAGTGCTGTGGTTGATAAACTTTTTGTATTTTTTATCTGTCATTTGATTAATTAGCTTTAATTTGAAATAAAAAAAAATCGAATTTATCTAACATGTAATCTTAGAAAGAAAAAAATACCGGCGTACAGAGGGCTGCGCCCGCAATACGAGGGTTTTTTAGAATTTTAATGCATAGTGAATATTTTTTGTACCTATATTTTATAAGCAATAAATAAGTATTGTGCAGAACATTAATGAAATGCTTCTTGTAAATCTATTTTTGGATTGATCTAAATAAACGCGTTCCAGAATGAAAGGCTAGCGCCTTTCATTCTGTTCCACCTTTAATTAGACCAATCCAAAAATAGATTTACTATTTATCCAGTTTGTATAAAAGTACTCCAAGGCAAATCTACAGGCATTTTTCGATTTAAGATTTCTGATGGCCTTTGACCAAAAAGAAACTCATAAGGATGGCTTGGCTTTATATATGAACTGAATTGTTAGCTGTAAATCTACTGTTACTGTTTTTTAATCAAGGAAAATCAACCTTATATAAAATGATTCCATTGTGTTCCCTGTCATAAGAGCCAACGCAAGCTTTCCTATGAGTATTGAACAAGTATACCTTTGCAGCTATTCAGGGACACCCTGTTAACTTGGTCCTACTAACTTCAAAAATATTTGTGGCAAACACTATTACCATTCTATGCATTTCCACCAAATTTCATGTTCATTGTTTCATCAAGTTAAAAGATATGCATTGAAGAAATGCTTAAGAGGCTTGCATTGTGAAAGGCCCTTACTAAATATTTATTTGGCTATATTTCCGGTTTGGATACAGTTATTCGAATGAAAATTCGTAGACATATTCTATATGTAATTTTCTAAAAACCCTTAGCAGAATTTTCATATTTGGAAACCTAAGAGGGGCTACACACGAACAAATTGAAATTTTACAAATTTACTGTTATTTACTTTTCCTTTGCAAAAGTTAACAGTCTTAATATTTAACGTATATAAGGCCATACTGACCAATCTTTGTGCAAAGTTTCATATCGATCCCTATAACGGTTTAGAAAAACGGAGCTCGAAAAGGAAGTTTAACTTTAAAAGCCAATAACTTTTTTACCGTTACTCCAAACTGAAATTTTTTAAATGATATGAGATGTACTCGTTTAGATCTTTGATTTGAATACCCATACGTCAATCTCCGATAAAAACTAAAAAAGTCGACTTTTTTCAAACGTTCGGGATACCCTGTTAACTTCTTCCTACTAACTTCTAAGGTATTTGTGCCAAAGACTGTAACCATTCTACACATTCCTACCAAATTTTATGACAATCGGTTGAGCCGTTCGCGAGTTATTTAGTGAACAGACGGACAGACGGACAGACGGACAGACGGACAGACGGACAGACGGACGGACGGACGGACGGACAAAATCGATTTCATAAGGGTTTTTTGAAAAAATATTTTCTAAAAAACCCTAAAAACTGTAAAACACCAATGAAAAAACACATGAATTCTGTTTCACTTGAATAGCACACTTTTTTTTTAAACTTATTTTAATTAACTTTTTATGCAGTGAGGATAAGTTATTATTGTTCAGAATACAAGTTGAGATCAATTTGAATTAAAATCAGCAATTTTAGTAATGGGTTGAGCCTCCCCCGTTTTTAATTAACCTCCTAGATCCTATTAGGCAAAGAATCGTACAAAATGTTGATGTAAGCAAGGGATATTGTAGCCCATGATTGCTGAATGGCTTCAATTAGTTCAGTCTTTGTTGAAAACTGTTTACCAGACTTATAAACTTTTCTGACCAGCCATCCCCAAACGTTTTCTATTATGTTAAGATCCGGCGAGAATGGTGGCCAGTTCAAAAGAGTAACATTTTTGGACTCGATAAACGACTTTACGGCACGGGCAGTGTGTATTTGTTTATTGTCTGGTTGGAAAATCCACGGCAATGGTCCAAAGAGACTTTCGAATGTCGGAAAAGCCTTTTCTAAAACACCTTGATATGAGTGGTGTCTAAGAATTCACAGTTCACAAGTGCCGTAGTAGGATTTGGCTCCCCAAACCATAACGCCGCCGCCAACTCGACTGTGCAAACGATCCAACTGGTGAGTCTCCTTCCTTAAATCATAAAAATAACAGTTATATCCGTCGGGCCCTTCCAAATTGAATTTCTTCTCATCAGAAAAAACAACGCCATACCACTCTTTGGTCCATGGCATGTTGGTACGACAAAAAATCAACCGAGCTTGTTTTCGAGCGGGGTTAAGTGGTGTTTTTTTTTTTAATTTTAGGCGCTTAAGCTGTTTAGCTTTTGAATTAGCGCGCCATACAGTTATTTTACTCGCACTGAGACCAACTTTTAACCGAATTTTGTCCACAGAATCATGTGAATTCGATCCTTCACGCAAAATAGATCGCTTATCTGCATTAGAGAGTACACTGCTTACTCGACCTTTCATATTTTTTCATAATTTTCATCATTTTTAATAAAATTGTAAATCACGTTTCTGCCTTTTCCATTTTTTTTCGATATTTTAGTCACTGAAAGGCAGCGCCCGCTCTAGCAATTACGACGCCCCGGGCGAGAGGACAAATTGCCGCCTCAATCACAGTGGGTTTCGGACCAACGCTATAGTAATTTATAGAATAGAATGTATACCCACTGAGAAGGCCCGGATAGTAAGTCTATTAGAAACCTGTTCCCAGATCATTCCTAAGCCTAATTCACCTCAGTTCAGCCTTTTACAGAGTTTGTTTGAAATTTCAAAATCAAAGTGTTGAATTCCTCGAGCCATATATTATTCACCTCTAACAAAAAAAAAATATACAGATGTCACACGGATTTCCGGATTTCTGCTGAAGGGACGTAACATGAATTAACGCGTTTAGCTTTTTCATCGTTTCCCATCAAAACAAGTTGTGAAAAAATGTGCAAAACACTATTGGTACTTTGTATCGGAAATTAATACTCCAGGAATAAATTTCTTGACCTTCATTTATTCTCAACTTTCCCCTTTAACGGGTGAGTGCTTTCCACTTCGTGGGTCCTGAGCATTCTTCAAACTTTATCTGATAGATAAATATAAAAAAATTACATATTATAATTAATATGGTTGGAGTGTCGGTTTGAAGGGTATGTTCTTCTTCTTCATATAATACGCCACATTTAACGCACAATCTAGCAATACTGATAGAATCGATGGTACAATTTGTTTGAGCATAAACGTCATCAATAAAATTGGTATACGTAATTACAAAATTTTATAACAGGTTTTGAATTTACTTGCAATTTTGCATAAACCATTTTTTAGGTTTCAAATACTTTTCTATCAACGTCATACCGTTTTTATATATTTAGAGAAATTTAAGATTTTTTACTGAATACTATCAAAACAATTTTTATAACGGTACTTTTCGCTAATGATTTTTTACTGAATACTTTCAAAACAATTTTTATAACGGTACTTTTAACTAATGAATTTGCAAAGTAGCTTTAGTGTGATTCCAACGGCATGTTATTACTTTACCACATTGGTGGATTGAACAATTTTGAGAGAATAATCTTTTAAATTAAATTAACTTACTGCAAACTTTTACTTGAGTACCAAATTGTATTTAAGAAGAAAATTAATTATTCTTTTTTAAAAAAGGAACGTTGATTGTCAAATTTCTGATTAATTCGTTGAATGAAAAATTTAAATTTTCAAATCAACCGTTTCGCTGAAGGATCAAATGCAACAAAAGATGTCTCAATCTCCCTCTGATATTCAGTAGAAGTGTTACACTTTTCATGCTTGAAACTCTTTTGAAAATCGGCCATCTCCATTTTAGTATTAGGAGGTGATTATATTTTTGGATTAAAAGTTATCAACTTATGAAATTTATTTTCTTAATCGTTTCCTCTATCTGGATTTTTAGCATTGATTTGCCCATTGCACATTTAACGGAACTGACAAGAAGCCGGGATTTTCAGTGCGAGATTAAGTTGTTTTTGTTATTTATTAGAAAAGTGTCCGACCAGGAGACAAAAAAACAAAAAACAAAAAGTGGTTGGGTTTGAATTTAGCCTGTAAGGGATCAACTGTAATCGTTCCTAGTATTTGAAGCTCTGAGATAACGGGACACACAGTTCTTCAGTTATGTGTCTCACTGAGGTACAAAAACACTGCTCCCGAAATGAATCTCATGAGAAATACCTGGCGTTGAAATTCGTATTCGGAATTCGGTTTCCACAGAATTAAATGTGTATGGACATATTGGGTTTAACTTTAAAAAAATATATTTCCCGCCCTAGGCTTTTCAGTATACTCGCCAACAGGTAAATCCGCCACTGCGTAAGTGATTAAAAATTAATAGAAAACACATGTTTTCCACTAGAACACTCAGCACATTTTAGAAAACGACCAGACGAGACGAGTTTCTTGAGTGATTTCAGCTTATGGCTTCATTTTATAAATGCATAAACTCGCGAGTTGATATAGAGAATATGGACAGAGCTAGCTAATTTGGGGGAAGCTATCCAAATCCCAATACATATTAGCATTTTCGGAAACATATTAGGGAGTTCAATGTGTACTGTGTTTCAATTCCTTCTCCTCGTCACTCAAATCCAAGATATCTTGCCCGAAATTCCACTCAATGCTAGATGAATCAATGAATCCATTTGCGAGGAGATCGGGCCAATTGAAGTTGAATTGCTGCCTGAAAAGAAATTGTGTTGAAAATGGTGGCTTTAGGCAAGAAATGTACCACAGTCTTTAACCGACAACTTTTTTCACATTTCATATGATTTTTTCGGAGGTTCAATATTTATTTCATCATCATCAATGTGGCACGATAGCCCGACGTCGGGCCTTGGCCGCCTGAATCGTTGACCTCCAATTGTCGCGGTTACGTGACCTTGTCCTCCAGTTTCAGAAGCCCAGCAGCTGGTGGGCGTCTTCACCTACGGAGTTCTCCCAGCGAGCTCTCGGTCGTCCACGCAACCTCGCTCCGTCAATTCGTTGTGCGTTCATCACTTTCTTCAATATTTATTTAGTGGACGTGATATCCTATGATTCAACAGACTAAACAGAATATTAGGCCGCAAACACACTGATGCGGGTTTGCAAAACTGCGCGCAAAATATCAAAGCTGTGGGAAACACACGCCTGGGAAGAACAGAGATAATGGGTATTTAAATTTTGTCATTTGTTCGGTATTCGGTCAACTGCTGGCAGTATGATTGGGGGACTCCAAGGTACCGAACTTTAGAACATTACGCTTTCAGTTCTCGAAAGAAGAAATTTCATTCTTTTTATCGCCACTAGCAACACTTTCTGAATCATCCTTACAGGAATGTAGCCGAAATTATCAGAAACATATCGCATATAATTTGCGATAATAAAGTTACGTGCTATGATTTGCTCCTTTATTTCAAAATCAGGAAACCCTTCCCTTTGAGGAATTAAAGATCATGCAAGTAAATCCTTTATTCTGATGGAAAGAAGAGGTCCTAAATGTTCAAATTCTAGACGAAATTACCACATCATTCTCCAATAAGTTTCTTTTTAAAGAAGAACTTAATTAGCACATAACTGAGCTTCACAGCCCAGCACGGTTCTTGTATCTTTAAAACACAACTTTCAAAAGAGAACTAATGATACAGTTAATAAATTCAAAAATTAACGCGTTTCTTAAAGAAGAAATTGATGTGATAAGTAAATAAGTACTTTAAAAACAACTTTATTCCTGATTTTATTTCGCCCATTTTTATTTCAGTAGTAACCATGGTTTCCTTTTCGCTATTAATTTTTTCCTTCAGCATTTTTTTATTCGTGTTTAAGCCAAAAAGCCGCCCCTAAAATTTAGCGCCCCGGGCGATCGCCCAGCTTGCCCCCCCTTAGAGCGGGCGCTGCTGAAAGGTCGCAATCCCTGTAGGTTTTTATTTTAACTTCTTGTTCGCTTGTTAAGGCTTTGAAAATCAAAAAATCAACGAATCGCATTTAAAATACTCAAAACGACTATAGATTGTGATATTGTGACCACGTGCACCACGTATGTGAAGCTTAAACCCAACTGTGCTATTCTAGTGAAACAAAAAATCTGCTCGCTTTTGAAGCAAATTGGTGAAAAAAGGTAACGGTAAATTTCGAGAGGACAATTTTTCTTTCGGGGAGCCCACACCCACAAGACAAAAAAAAACTACAAAGTCATAAGAATAGCAAATTACAATGAAAAAACGAAATGTGCTATTCAAGTGAAACACAGTGTATTACATTTTTTGTGGGGCATGCGTGCGTTCACTTAACCGTTTATGGGCTATTTCGAGTATCTAATGTACAGACACTTGGATCAGGCCGCACATGTACGGACATTTGGACACGCCGAGATTCGATCTCCAGACCCCTAGATTACTAGCATGTGCGACTCAACCGAGTGCGCCACAGAGGGCTTATACCTCATGATTCCCAAGTAACAATTTCATCCCTATAATATTTCATAGAATATTTTCTTCTAACGATAATAGGGGCACTTTACAGGGTATAAACTCTGAATAATAGTCCAATAATGGCGTTTGGCGCCGTTTTTTAATCCAATTGCACCTTATTGTAGCACTGAACTACGCTTTGAAAAAGACATACATCATGTGTTATGTCATCATTTTCTGTCATTTTCTCGTGAAAAAAAGAAAAAAAAAAAATAACTCCCGCAGCCAGCGTCGAACCAGCGACTGTCGTCCGCCAGTCCGACGCCCTAACCACTCCACGCCAACCTCACATATAGTTAACATTGCTCGTAAACACTACAAGTGCTCAACACTTCTTTATCGACTCTTCTCCAATGCACCTTCTTCTTTATATGTCAATCAGTTGAAGTTGAATAAATCCACACATTCATCAATAAAATGCAGACATTTTCTGCGCTGAGATTATCTTAATTAATTCATAAGTTAACAAGGAGTGAGGAAATGTTGGTTTCATGCAATATTTCAATGAATTCAATTCAAGAAACGTGGTATTCCAGAGTACTTCATAAGTGTCAATTCATTAAAAAATCACAAAGTCCATCCTTGTATAAAACTACGGTGAACAATTTATTGGATGACCATACGAATGTCACACTATAAAAAATGACACCGACTGTGCTATAGAAGAATATTATGCATGTGTGTGAGTTAACTCAGAGAGACTATTGCATGTGTGTGGTGTATCATCCAATAAACACAAGAGTGGAGTATTTAAAGGAGTGTCTTTTTAGGTTAACGTTTAGAGACAGTTTTATCGAAGTTTTATACCACCATCTTTAAATTTATTCCATAATGATGATAAAAGCTTTCCGGAAAATACTTTAAGGATGTTTTATCGGATAAAAACATTAATTTAAGCGCTGTCACACGATAAATGAATTTCGTGGTACTATATGATTGCTACAGTGTGAAGTGCTTCTTTAAAGCAAACGAATTGTTGCTTGGGATATTCATTGAGAAAATCGAAGTGGACAAAAATTTCATTTTCATTCCGCCCGAGGTATATCCAGACCTTAAGTAAGTAATATGAATTATCTTAGCCCCCTCCAGGACAAGATCCTGGTTGCGCCACTGTTCATTGACAAAAAATCACTGAATGCATCATTGCGCTAACTAATGTAAATTCACCAAAGCGTATAGTGGTTATCGGTCGCTGAATAATTTATTAGGATGCCCTGAAAAGACAAAATTTGAAGCATCAAAACCCTTACGTAGGACCGCCACTGGTTCATTTCTCAGTTTATTTCTATTCTAGATCGTGACATTGCCAAGACCGATGAGTTTTTGTTTATTTTTTTTGCTCAAAATTTTTCTGATTTTTTATTCATTTACAACACACCCCCTTATTCTGCTAATAAACCGACAAAGACACCACACACACGGAAATGAACGAGTACAATCAGCTTCAGCGATTACTCGTGGCAGTTCAACATACCGGAAAACAGGAAACCGGAATCGAGACATGTTCTCAAGTGACCATGAACTCGGTCATAACTTCTTCAAAGAAAACTGCAAAACTCCGCCATAAATCGCAATTGCCCGCGCAAAACCCCTTTGTACTTGAATTTTGTACACCTGACATCGCTGTAATCATTTCACACAATAACCGCATCGGCTATTCGCAAACCAAAATGCACAAGAAACGCAACGCAGACTTCAAGTGCAGCGGAATTACTCAACATTACTCAACCACTTTGCATGTGTACCGAATCCGAATGTCGTCCGTTACGTATTTCGTCATCATCCATCATCGGCGAGTTCCCACGACGAGTTCCAGTTCCACGGAGTGTGTTCCGCATTTCCGCAAATTCCTTTCATAAATACGATCCACAAACGTCTCGTCTACTTGCACGTCTTTCCAGCAGGTGCATGTTTTTGCTTTTTCCCCACACTTGTTTCCGTCTCTTCCAGTGTGTGTTGAGAACAGGTTTGTGTCTAGACTAGACTTTTTACATATGGTGAAAATGTGATTAATTTTTGATTTCCCATAGAAAATTCAGTGTAGACAGGACTGCTTTTTCCTAATTGAATAAAAGGAAATCGGAGAATGCATTCAATTTTACGCAAAAGTGCCAAAACTCAGCTATTCACCAAAACACCTGCTTCCACTGGAAGTCGCCCGGCTCGCTGATTTCCAACAAAAACGGCAGCCCCGAAAAAAGCGATTATCGTACAAAGCATAATTTCGATGACATTTGATAAATTGCATGCGGCCGTGCTTCGCGTGTATGTGTGCGCCGCGCACCATCTGTTCAGCCGAATCGGCCCGAATCGAGTCATCGGCCATTGTTTACATTTGTATGCGACCGACGAACGACGTGCGAAGACGCGACGACCGATAATTGTTTAGTCGATGCTGTGGGAACGAAAGAACGAAACGATCGGCCGCATGGCAATTAGCACGGGTGCGAGTGAGATGCGCGACGGACACGGATAGAACATTCGGACGGGGGTTGGGAACGTGCGGGATGTTGAACAAACGACCGAAAAGCGAGACGTTTGGAACACTGGAAGTGGATTTGTAAGTAAAAATTGATTACGGACGGACGGGCGACGGTCGATGTCGATTTTTCGTTTTTTTTTTTATGGCCAGCCGAGCCCCGAGAAGAAGATAATTTCTGGATCACATCACGCAGGGTTTGGCCTTTTTCAAGAAGTCGAGTTCGCGACGAGGTTCTTGTGGTCGCCTGTGAAAAATTTGCATCAGCAGTGGAAACGATAAACGCCAATCGCGCTGTGCTGTTCTGTCTGTGAGTGCATTCGACGTCTTCTGGTGGAAAATGTGGTCAAGTGAACTGGTGCGGGGACGCGATTGAGTGATTTCCGTAAATATCGGTGTCGCGTGTGTGTGTGCTCGTGAAAATCCAAAAAGAACGCCAAGTTCGGGGCCACCGTGAGTGTCTGTGGAGCGCCCCCCGGTCGCGAGTGCAGTGGTAGCGGAAGCGGAGTCTCAGCAGCCCGGAGAAGCCCGAGCAGGAAGAGGCCCCCTGGAGGTAAATAAATTATCATTCAACTCTCGCCACTCGCCCTCCAGTCAAGTGCATTTACATATCTGGAAGGCGACGACCGTTGCTCCGTTCCCATTTGTGGAAATTCGGGGAAGTGCTGTGGGACGGCGGAACGTCGATGACGAGAAACGTCTCACGTCAGTGTCAGTCATAACCGAAAATTGGGAAAAATTCAAATTCAGAGAAGACTCCTCGGGGGATTTGCAATTAGTGGCAGAGGACTTACGTCCCCCCGTTGCTGGGGGCTCATCAAAAGGGTTGCAAGACTGAGCAGAGCACCAGCAATGGCCGCAAGGGCGTCGATATGCGGGAAGTGAGTGTGCCAGGGGAAGCGTGAAGCGACTTAATTAATATTTCAGGGTGTGAAATTAAATTTGAATAAATCTTCCCAGCGAGCAGTCGCCGTCGTGTGCGCAACTTTTTGTCCCCCTGGCTTCTGGCAACCGAGCAGGAAGAGTGCAATGTGCTGGGACGGTCGAAGCGACCGTTATGAGTGTTGGGGAAGCAACCAAACCAGCAAAAAAGAAAACGAAGAGGCGCCACAAAAGTCAAAAGGACGATGCCGTTCCTTCTTGGGCAAGCAGCCAAAAAGTGCATCCGTCGGTCGCCAGCACCACCACCAACGTGTTGTCCCGTCCGTTGATCTCATCCACCACTTGTCTTGCCTTGCCACCGACTTTTGCTTCGTGGTTGGCCGCGGCAATTATTGCCCAAAATTCCTTGGAAGGGTCCCGACCCGACGACGATGGTCTGTCTGTCCGTGTGAGCTGTTCGTGGGGGTCGCTGCAACACGGCCGGTGTCGGACGGACCCCACGGCACCGACAGCCTCCAGATGCACTTTTTTTCAAGTTTTTTGTATCTTTTTCCATTCTACCTCGTCCCGTCATTGTTCTTTCTTCTGTTTGTTGTGTGTTTGTGTATCTTTTACAGTCGAATCTTTGGTTCGATCTGATTCTGATTCCTCATCGTCGTCGTCGCCGACTCATCATCGCCCGCAGCACACAGACCTGAAGAAGAAGAGGAAGAAGAACCTGAACCAAGAACCAACCACCGAAGCAAAAGAAACGATAAAAAAAACTCGTTCAACCGCCGCTATCGCGGCTGAGTGCCGAGTGGTGCAATTTTTTGTCTGACTGCTTTGGCCTGCCTGTGCCTCATGCGCTCCAGGTGTAGTTCCGAGTTTGTTGGAATTTTCGGTGAATAATTGGCCCGAGCGGCGCTCCTCATCATTTTTTTTGTTGTTGTGCGGTTCCCCTGGTGCTGGTGGTGCTGATAATGTCGATGATGGGCGAGAGATGACGACAAAGAAATTGTTTTTCTATTGATCGCTGCCGTGTGGTGAACGTATGGAACGAATAGGTAGCCAATGGACGCAAGGGGAATGAATGGACACGGACACGGGTCTGCAAAGCGGAAGTTTGCGTAAAAATGGCGTGAAAGGGGTGGCCGGTGGATGGGGGTGTCCGGCATATTACGAACAGTGTTTCGACTTATTTTTTGAGGACCGTGGTAGATTTGGCTCAAAAATAGTGGAAGATGTTTGAAATTAAAAAAAAAACATTTTGAATCACAAAACAGGAAATTTTTTGTTTAGCCCGTTCCATATTTTTACAAAAACAATATGAAGGATGTACATGCTAACATTTTTGCTCTTGCGGGACGCCATCTAGCTTCCCGTGGTGTGATCTTCAAGTGTGTAGGTCAACTAAACGCTCCATAGTTTTGAGGAGAAAGGAGGTTAGATTGATGGTCCTGTAGGACTTTGGTAGATTCTCAGGTTTGTTACCTTGCTTAGGGATGAAAGTTGCATTAACTTTTCTCCAAGCAAGTCGGAGACGTAATAACTAGCTCTGAACAGAGCCGTTAGATGTGACAGGATGATATCCAGCTAGTTTTTAAGGAGAGCAGGAAATACTCCATCAATACCCGAAGCCTTAAATGGATCAAAGGACTAAATAGCCCACTTCACTTTGTCCTGGTGGAAGACTACCCCAGAGAGACTCACTAATCTTCTAGCCGGCTGTCCTGTATAACCTGATATGTGCACTGGGCAAGTGAAGTGGGCAAAAACCCAGCTTTATGGAGGAAACTGCCTAGCTAAAGGGGGGGGGGGGCTCCAGGCGTGCTTGTGCACTCCTTGTGTCGTTTAGCCAAGGGAGAAGCATATTTGCGATTTTGCACTGAAGAAAAACCCAGGAAGCCCGGATCCTTGTGAAAGTCCATGCGACCAACAGCTGCACGGTCAGAAGAGACCCTGGAATTGTCAGAGTCACCTCCATAAACGTCCGAGTCAGTACAGTAGGCATGGCTCGTACTTCTATATGCAAACAAATTTATGATACTCGAAGAGGAGGACTTTGTGTTGAATTAAAACATTTATATTTGCGACGTAAAAAATTGTCAGACAACGAACTTGTAGTTCCCTTAAGGTTTGTGTTCGTAGAGACGACTCATGGGATCATCGCTCAGCGATCGAAGTTAAACAGACATGTTCCTTTAGTCCATAGTCGATACTAGAAAAGTAAAACCATTCAAAAATATTTAAATGCGGCTCGAAATTGGGTGCAAAACTACGACCGCTGAGCGATCATCACATGAATTGTCTCTACGAACACGTACCTTTAGTGTAATCCTTGGGGGCGACTCTAATGCACATCATATAGTCTGGGGCAGCTCGGACACTAATGAGCGAGGTGAATTATGCTTCTGGGGCAGTCGGTGGCTCAGTGGCAGAGATGTCACTCTATCTCTGAGTTGCCGATGCGTGGGTTCGAATCCCACTGTGACCCATGGATGTTTTTGTTGTCCATAAAATGCTCCTACGGCAGCCGGTGCTTCGATGTAAATCGTCCCGGAGCTACCCGTTGTTAAAACGGCCAAGAGCTGCCAAGACCCCTTTCGATTCAAGAGAAAACAAAAAAAAATCTCTTGAATCGCTACAACAACAACAACATTCTGGGGTACCGATCTTTTAATTTGCAATGTGAGCTATAAGCCTACTTTTATTACAAAAAACAGACAAGAGGTTTTGGACAGATGGGTACATTAAGGTACGTTTCACTCGGTGGTATCACAATGGACAAACTTTTGGTGTAAGTGCGCTTAGGTGCTGAACATCTGGCGGCACATTTACCTAACCTAGCCTCCATTATGGGTAGGTTATCTGCCTTTTTCAAATAATTCTGAGAGTGCTGGGCATCTCATTTCGTGCTTCCTTGATTGAGATCAGGAGAGCAATCACCGCAATCGGAGGATCAATTCAATTATATAGCTTGATATATAGAAATCGACTGAGGGCTGTTTTCGATGACGAAAGCTCAGCCGACTATATTCTTGCGTACTGACCAATCCTGGACTTTCGTTTTGGGTCAAAATGATCATCACCACCAGTGGCGTAACGTACGGGTTCAGCGTTTCATGTGTTCAACGGAACACGGAACCACTGCCGAAGAGTTAAGGCATGTTTTTCCTTTTATATATCCTTGGGTAGAAGCCAACAAATTACTGTATAGAGAAACTTGGACTTCGTAGTCTTGAACTGCATACTAGTCACAACTTTACAATTGGATTAAACTTGCAATAAAAGAATCAATAACTTACTAAGGTTTGTTGGATGTGGGTCTGTCTGATTATTATCAGTTTCTTCTGGATTTTTAGTCACAAGCATATTGTAAAATAATCTTAAACTCGCTACGAGTAGTGGCGTTGCTTAAATGTAGGTATACACGCTTGTATGAATATGGGATCACATACGATTAGATGGTTAAGCCAGGCCCTTCTTTCTCTGTTAAGTGTTATATGTAAGTAAATTAAGTTCCTACAAATATGTATGGGACTCGTTCGGTTCCTATTTTTACTCCCATTTTCCTTCATTACGTACGCTCAATGCGTACAATCCCTGATAGGTAACTGTGCGTGTTCATTACTGCTGCAGTCATACGACTGTCTCCGACTGTTCGGTAGAATGGCTGTGCACTGCTGCACGTCACTAATATCCACAACCGTTGGCGGAGGGGATGTGTTCTCGTCCAGGGCTGGCTCTACAGTCTTCCCTGAAGAGTATTGCAGGTAACATAGAAGTTACTGGGGAGGATGTGCTGGGTGTAACATCCGAAAGTTTTTTTTTTTTGTTACTGGTATTCATAGGATACCCACGAGTGTCCGGGGAAAAGCGGTCACCGACGACTTCACCCGGTTGTCGCCGGAAGTCTATATTGAAACTGGTATTTAGAGTCCGCATACTAGCGACCAAGCCCCCTCTTGGCCATGCATCCCTCGGCGTATGCTATTCCACCTTGGAGAAGTACGTTAATAAGGAGATACCGCCCCCGCCCGACCAAATTTAGTCAGCACTTTGAAATTATTTATTTTACCATTAACACGTACATTTCCAAAGTACGCCTCAACTGAAGCATCCCGCCATCACACCAAGGCAAGTTTTGAGCATAAAATTGTGCACAAAAGACAAGAGAAAACGTACCTAAGTGATGATTACGGATGGCTACAACCGAAAGCGCCTTCAAAAAAAAAATGTCCGCGTAAAAGGTCCCCAAATGTCATAAGCCTGCTTCCGCTCGCCACCATGTGGGGGTAGATGTCGCACTACCAAGGGCAGGACAGTTATGGACAGATCAGCATCAGCTGGACCCCCTGTCATACCTCTCACCCCGCAGGGGGGTTTGTGTCCGTGTGACACTCAGCTCGGAAGGCTGTTTGTAGTCGGACAGAGATCTTTGGTGAGTTACGACACCACGGACCTAGTAGCGCAAGGGGGCCCCTGGTACAGTTGATACGCCATGGCGAGGATCTGTACAAAGACCATTCGGGCGTTAACGGTCCCGTGCTCCTGAGTTATGCACGGGTGGCTCTTGGCGTGCCTACCTCCCCCCATAGTTTGCGGGAGGGAAGCACTAAAGGCCTAGCACGATTTTGATGTCCTCTGGTGGGGGGGGGGGGTGCATCATACGGAAGTCGTGTGAGCTTCGGAGGTGACGGCTCCGCATGACCCGAGTCAAGAAGGGGCTAGCTAGGGAGAACGGCCTTGGTGGAAAATGCCTACGCGCCTATATCTAGCTAGTTTGTGGATTGATGACCACACTGCCTGAGTCGCATTGCTGACTAGTAAACTGAAGGGGCCGCCTGGATGTGAAAAGCAGCGCTTCGTTGTCTGCACAGACGCGGAGTCACAGGTCCAACGAGCCTGGGGTGTGCATGCCCGAATTCGACGTAAGGCTTAACCAATAGGGGGCCGAAGGAGGATCACACCTGCTATGGAGAAGTCCATAGCGAATAGTGTACTACGGGGATGGGTGTGCCCAGGGGACCATGGTCCTTGCCCATCAAGGTGTTGGACTCGTAGTGGCTGGAGGTTGTTACCCAAGTCATCCAGCTAGTGATGCAATCCCGGGGTTGGATTCCGGATGGTGTGTGCATGCGCCTGATGGAGAAATCTCCGTCTGACAACAACACCTTGTCAGTAAAAAGCCGAAGGTCCAAACATTTTAGCGGGACCGGGAGATAAAGGCCGAAAGGCTAGGTGCTCCCCTGACGGTATACCTGTAGATGGTTAGCTTGTTATACCTCTCACTCCTCATAGAGTTTGAGCAAAACAAGAACAGCAGCAGTAAAAGCATAATTTGACACACAATGCATTTTAAATGGGTGACGTCATGTTTTACGTTGCCGCTGTCACTGTGGACCATCAAAGGCAAATGCGTGTGTTCTAAATTAAAATTTACTGTTGCTGTTGGCTGCGTCTATTCTGCTTGAAGAGCAGTATTTCAACTTTACCACGATTGTGGTAGATCTTCAATTTTTATACCCTTCGCTCATAGAGTGAAAGGGTATATTAACTTTGTCATGAAGTTTGTAACGCATTGAAGGAAGCATCTCCGACCATATAAAATATGTATATATATGATCAGCGTGACGAGCTGAGTCGATTGGACGATGTCCGTCTGTCCGTCTGTCTGTCTGTTGCGACGCGTTTTGCTCGGCCAGTTTAAAAGCTATGGAGCTGAAACTTTGCACACATGCTTCTTTTTGTTGCAGGCAGTTTGTATGTTTGAATCGCTGAAATCCGACAAGGGGGTCGTGGGGCTGCCATACAAACCTACCCCCCAAAATTAGGTTCTTCTTAGAAAAACTTTTTTATTTATGCATCAATTTCAATAAAATTTCACACAAATGTGTTTTCATTCCTAACACACAATATATGTAAAAATCGACCAAATCGGACAATGGGGTCATGGGGCTGCCATACAAACCTAGACCCCCAAATTAGGTTCTTCTAAGGAAAACTTTTTTAATTTCTCATCGATTTCAATCAAATTTCGCACAAATGTGTTTCAAGTTATATCACAAAACATATGTAAAAATCGAACAAATCAGACCATGCGGTCATGGGGCTGTCGTACAAACCTAGCTCCCCAAATTAAGTTCTTCTAAGAAATTTTTTGTTATTTATACACCAATTTCAACAAAACTTCACACAAATGTGTTTCTATTGATGACACAAAACATATGTATGAATAGATGGAGTCGGACCATGTGGTCATGGGGCTACCATATAAACCTAGCCCCCCAAATCAAATTTTTCAAAGCAAAAACGTTTTTATTTGCACACCAATTTCAATCAAACCTCAGAAAATTATATTTCTATTTATGCCACATAACAAACGTGGAAATAAATGAAATCGGACTATGGGGTCGTGGGGCTGGCATATAAACCCAACCCCAAAATTAGGTTCTTCGAGAAAATTTTTTTATGTATCCACCATTTTCAACCAAATCTCATAGAAATGTGTTTTAATTGATGCCACAAACATACGTAAAATTTATGGAAAGGCCATGCGTTCGTAGGGCTGCCGTACATCACCCCCCCCCCCCCCTTTGGTTCTTTTAAGAAACCCACATCCCCCGCTTCTCCCATTAAATCTTCGCCACGGCACTTATGTAAAAATTCAAGGAAAAGCATGGAAGCGGGGAGGACTAAACACAAGTCAAAGTCATAGATACGCCCCAAAAAACTTTTAGCCCGAGGGGAGCGAAGGGTATCCAAATTTCGGCCGCGCCCGAAATTAGCCTCGGTCTCGTTTTACCAAAATTTTACAATCTACCACTAAAAGGTTAAATGAACCAATTTCTACCACTATTTAAAATTTGCAAATTTACAAAGTTTTTTGTTTAGTTTCTTAAAGATTAATTACTAGAAACAATTAACCACACCTTGCTTATAAAATGGACTGTAGCGTTAAGGTTGTTTTTTCATTTTTTCACTGTGATTCGGAAGGCAGAACGTCTTAAGAGTCCATAGTCCAGATAATAAAATATCTTTTCGGTTTCATCCCAACCGGACCGATCAATATATGTGCAGGTGTCTGATATCTTTGAATTCCTTATGGAACGGTAAACATCCACTCTGCCTGTTTTCGTCCTTATATCCTTTGCCTGCTTTGTTTTATCTAAAGGTCCATCCAGACTGATCGCCAAATGGTTGCACGTGCAACCAACTGGCAGTTGTCATTGCATCCACACTGATCGCCATTTGGATGTGCGTCCGGTTTTGATATTCAATATGGCTACTCAACCAACCGCTTGTCAAATTTAAAGTGACATTTTTTTTTGTGTGAAATTGAATAATTCTTGAATGACCGTGTAATAATTAAAGTCCGATTTTGATAATTAAATTTAAAAAAATCATCAAAATGAAATTTTGGTTAGGCCATTTTCTGTCTCCATTTAGTAGCTAGTGTAGATGCTAAGTAGCAACCAAATGGCGGTCCGTGATGCCAGTTTTTGGACGCCCCCATTAGAAGCCAATTTAGATGCTCCTTAATAACTCATCCACACCCAGTGCCGTGCACAGCTTTTTTATACAGGGTAGGCAGTCGATATCATTTTCAGTTTAGAATCATTTTCAGGACAGAACAAAAAAAAGTCTTGTAGAAATTATTGAGAAAAAAATATAATATCAAACCCTACAAATTCGCTACATTTAATACATTTTAAAAACGAATTACAGTAGACGTCGGTTATTAGAAATATTAAGCAAATAGAATCAACCGTTTATTAGATTTAAATTATAAAGGCCGATTGAAATGTATAGGAAAGTGGTTAGAAACGTTTGTGGTTTCTCATTTTAATCTAATTTGGCTTTCAGCTAATATTAGTTATTTTTTAAGGTTTAAAACATTTCTTCATTTGAACTCACAAAAGTAGGAAAAAATCTATTAAAAAAAATACCAAAAAGACTACAGATCCCTTAACATGTGAGTATTATATATATATAGTATATATGAATTTAATTCGTTATAATATCCTCAAGAAGTGCAAATTTATTATATTCGTTAATAGATTCCACTTAATGGAATCAAAAATTGAAGAACCAATGTGATTCTAATATCTGGCGCCTGCTGCAATTAAATTTTTCTAGACGATTTCTTATTCGATTAAAAGTCAAAGTTTCCTATACAAATCCTTTCTCCAGGTAATTATAAAGGATGTTTTTTGTAAGAATGATAGAACTTCAAATTGAAAAAAAAAAACAAAATATTACACAAAGCAACAAAAACATTGTTGTTGGACGATGGATGTATCATGCTCAAAAAATGATTTGAGTTATCCATCGTCCAGTTTGCCCATAGTGGGACCGCACAATAGTACTATCCATCCACCCCATAAAACTATACAATTTATTACCTATGTAAATAATCAGCACCTCAATTGAAGCATCTGTGCAAACTTGAATGGTACTCACTGCATTATAACATTGACACACATATCTTCGAATGACGGAAATAAGTAATTATGTCGAAAATTTACCATCATTAGAAAGACGAAAACATATGTGTCACCTCAATTTCGAACTTTCATAATTATGACGCATTATCGTCATAATGATTTGGATGTGTGTCAAGCTTGTTATTCCATCATCCATCCACCAAATTTATAATTACGAATATGAGAACAAAGCGGAATAGACACACTTTCGCCGCGGTCGTACAAGTCGAGATAAAGTCAAGCGAAAAGCATGCCTACTTTTGCGTCTTCGTAATTTCTGAAATTTTAATTCGCCGCATTCACCTACGGGAAGTAGGTGTAATTTCTCATCGAAAAAACGCATACAATGTTGTATCAATGTGTGCGTATCTGAAAGGCAGTCCGAATTCCGAATTGTGCCTGCTCTGGTTTTCTCGACGATGACTTGTATGAGAAGAAAATCGCCGTGTTTGATAAACAGAGTGTGTGTTGTTGTTCACCGCACAGTGATGGAAATAATTTTTGTTTTATGTATCATATATGCAAAAGGTTGGCTTTGATAATACATAATTATTATTTTCACTTTTCGGTTAGAGTAGGCAGTGCTTTTATGCCTCTATGCTCTATGGGATGCACGCCACTGTCTACACCTCTTATACTATACGCATATTTCTTGGTTATTGGCCTTTAATCAAGGCATTTACATTATACCTCGTGATTGAGATATTTGGAGAGTGTAACTGATCTATTACCCTTTCGTTTTTGACAATTTAGAACTACCATATTGGTGTGCCTTTAGAAGCTGTCATTTTTCCACAGAAAGGGGTGGAAGATAAAAAAATGCCTTAATTTTGTTAATAGTTTGTAGATTATTTGAGGCATAAAAGTTGAGTTTTAATCTTCAAAGTGAAAGAGTTACACAAACATTAAAAAAACTTGAGTTAGAAAGTGATTGCCAAAATTTGAAATATTTTGTACGACCTTTTAAATTTTGGCAGTATTTATATGGGATGTATGGCATGGCATGCGAAATACTAATGACAAGCCAAATCCAATGATCGGGGGACATGTTGCGAATGTGGCAACAAATTTCCAATAAAGAATAGCAAAAAGAGCAGGAATCTGCTACTCTAATTTTGCATATAGCAATAATTCAGCGGAAAAAATGGTTCGATGGCTAATTCGTATGACAATTCCAGTGTTTTCCATAGTAAATTTGCTAAATCTACTCGTTCATATGATTGAGTTTTGAGTGAAGAAACTGTTAAAATATTAAGGTTTGTATTCGTAGAGATGACTCGTGCGATTCACAGGTCTACAAAATAAAAAAAAAAATTGTGCCGCTGCGATTCAAGCATAATTTTAAAGCATCGGACGTGTCAATACTCTCAGTGCCATTTTTTTTTCATAAAAACTACATGTAGTTTTTAGTCTACGCAAATTAATGAAATTGCATGGTAATCGACAGCCAAGAGCGTTCCCAGATCGACTAAATATATCTAAAATCATTTGAACTGCTAAATATATACAATTTGAGCATCGCATGTTCAGACGGGACGTTTTGATGTAGTCCTAATTTTTTTCTGTTGTGATTTACCGTTACTTTCAGGTAAAATCTCAAATTGGGACTCATGAAGCAATTTGTTAAGGCTTTGGACAAAAATGGTAGTTGTTTCAGTTATATATCTTCGAAATTTCCTGGGTTAAGTACAGAGAAGCTTAAGGCTGACATTTTTGACGGCCCTCAAATAAGACTTAATAAAAGATACCAGTTTTGTGCATTCGATGAATGATTATTATTTACCGTTAGAATCAGTATACAGGGCTACTCAAAAACAGTTTGAATCTCCCCGGCACCAAAACCCGTGTAGCCTTTGGGTGGTTTCAGATTGTAAGACGAAACCGGACGGGTAAACTTGCACGACAAGAACCATCGTATGATCATTTCACACTATCCGATCAAAACACGGACGGGCGAACAATAATCACACAGCAAGTATGTATAAATGTTGCCATGCACGCTCCAAAGTTAGTGTACAATGAAGTGACGAGTCGACCAGATTAAAATGCAAGTAAAACACGTGCTAATTGTCGTCGCAGAACGCCTGAACTATCGGTAGATGCAATCGTCTTATCGGTCGTACAATTCTTACGAATCGATCGTACGATTCTTACGAAAGAAAAACAATCGTGTCACGATTCTTTTCTTTCGTAAGACGCGTTCTTACAATGTGAAATGCACAATGCTTATCTGCTGGCCACTACAAAAGCTCTCGCTGTTCGTTTATTAGTCGTCCGGTTTCGTCTTGTAATGTGAAACCACCCTTTGTGTTATCGTTCAGCGATCCTTGTTCAGCAAGCAATTCGGCACCATTTTGGCATAGCTTTTGAAAGTGGCTACGTACCTAGTATGGATTATCGTTTATAGGAGCATGTCTCTAAAGAAAATATAAAATATAAAAGCGCACCGAATTGTGATTCCTCATGTAATTTCCAGCAAAAAAGTTGTACAGAACATACCCCCAATTCTTAACCCTTTAGTTGCCACAGTCATTTGAAGATTTTTGAAAAAATCATTTTCTTGCGACTTAGACCTCAATATCTCCAAAGCTGGACTAGCTAGAATAGCGAAATACGATGATTATTACAGCCAACAAATTTACCTAAATAAAACTAACCGCACTAAAATCGTATAAGAGGTTTGGTTTTTACAGGGCTTCAAAGTCAAATTTTCGAGATTTGACCCAAAAACAATCTTTTTTTGGGGTTTAAATCGTGCAAGAAAATGATATTTTCAGAAATCTTCAAATGCCTGTGGCAACCAAAGGATTAAGAATTGGGGGTATGTTCTGTACAACTTTTTTGCTGGAAATCACATCAAGCAAATTTTTCTATCAGAAAATTTCTACGAAGCTGTGAAGAATGAGCCTTGCGAAATTTTTAAAATTTACGACTATCTGCCACTCTATTGAACGAAAATCTACCACGGTCCTGAAAAAAATAAGTCGAAGCACTGATTACGAGCCTCCCAACCATTGCATCATGTGTCATTGTCATCACATCATAATGTTTTCTTTCCATTCCTCCTCCTCATCTTGTGTGCGATGTGCGTGTCCCATTCCATTCACCATTCCACCAGTTCTAATCGGTTCGCACGTTTTGTTCGGCTGTTTCGTATTTTTTTTTGTGTGCATCGCGACCACCTCCGCCGTCGATATTTTCTTCTTTCTTCTCTTTTCTTGATTTCTTGAATGATTGACACTTGCCTGGTTGGTTGGTGTTGAAAAATTATTGTTTCCGGAAATAGCTCGCGCGCCGGCCGCGGCCGCAGACAAAAATGTCTTTGGAGAGTGGGAGCCGAACAAACGAACATGTGATGGTGGTGGGTGAGGGGGTCAGTGTGTCGCGCGAGTGCGAGTCGCGTATTCTTCGTTTCGTGTGAAGATTACATATTGCGATAGTTGAGAAGGAATTGGGAAAAAAGCGAAATTTTTTTTTCGGGGAAATGAATATTTATCATGCTGGGCAAGGAGGATTTGGAATGGGTTTTTAGTGGTTTTTGTGGTGCGGTGCGTATGAATGATAAAAATTAGATATGAAAAGATTGAAAGAAAAATCTTTATCGGAAGTTATTTCGAAAAATATTGATGAAAGACTTGTGGGAGCCTATTTTTCTCTAAGGCTGTATCTCCCATACAAAGTGACCCATCAGGAGTTTGTTCTACGTACTACTCATTTTATAAACTGTAGAACGAAGTTGTCATGGGTCACTTTGTATGGGAGGTACCCTTAGTTTTTATCCGAATGAGCTGATTTTTGGTGGGTGGGGTGACTCCAATCGCAACAAACCAAAATTTAGCACTCTGCTCCAATTTTGGGGCGAGTTATGGACATGCCGTTTTGACAAATTTAAATGGGGGGGATAATGGGGGTCCTTGACCGGAGCGACTCAGCGTTTACGTTAAAATTATCTTAAACTTGTTGTTAATACTTGTACAAAATTTTACGGCTGAACTAACATTCTTTCAAAAGTTATGGAGCTTTTAAAAAAGGTGTCGACGACACGCGCTCTATTTGGATGTCTTCGACCCTGCACGCGCATCCGCTAAGAAATTCAATATATGCATTAAATTTCGTTCTCAAATTCTATGTGAAAATTTTTATATTGTATAAGCACTTTTAGTTTATAAATTGCATGTCAATAAAAGATACTTTGCCAGTCAATCGTGTTTTTTTCTTTTATTATTGGCTGTCCGTCGTCGCTTGTATTAGCGACAATTTTTTGGTCCGTCGAGCCTTCGAGACGAGTTCGGTTATTGTGCGTGTATTCGCAAATATCATATATTGTTCGTATACTGTGCGTGTATTCGCCGACCATAGTTTTGCGTGTATTCGCAATTTTTGTGTGCTACTGAGGTCCTGCGATTTCTCAGCGGCGTATATTTGGAAAATCGTTTGCATTTGTGTCGTGCTGAAATCCTGAAGCGACATAAATTTTGAATACCCATCCCAGTTGTATCCTGATGAGGTCCTGCGATTTCTCAGCGGCGTATATTTGGAAAGTCGTTTGCATTTGTGTCGTGCTGAAATCCTGAAGCGGCATAAATTTTGAATACCCATGCCAGTTGTATCCTGATGAGGTCCTGCGATTTCTCAGCGGCGTATATTTGGAAAATCGTTTGCATTTGTGTCGTGCTGAAATCCTGAAGCGGCATAAATTTTGAATACCCATCCCAGTTGTATCCTGATGAGGTCCTGTGAATCCTGAAGCGACGTGGAAATCAATAGCACAACAAAATTAAAAGATAAGTAAAATTTGAAAAAAAAAAATCCAGATTCTAAATTTAAATTTTAAATCGTAAAAAAAAAAAATTAATTAAGCAAAAATCTTTCATATAATTCATATTTAATCTGGTGTGCTGGTGTGATTATAATTAAATTTTTATTACAATACGATATCGAGGGTGGCTTGTATTACAATGGCAGAGGCATTGATCAAATCTCAAAAGGAGATCTTCGAAAAAATTAATTGCCATTATTCTAATGCCACGAAATTAGGCATCCCACTTAGAACGAAAGCGAGGTTAAATGCCTACAAGCTCGATATCCAAACTTTATGGATTTCTTTCCTCCATAATGAAGCGCTTCTTCAACAAATTGAGGACAAAAATATTACCTACTTTGTTGATGACAAATTTCAGGAGGCGCAAGCGTTGTATACAAAAGCTCTTCAATTTATTGATTTTAATTTAGAAATTGCCAGTGAGGAAGGAAAGACTTCTCATGATAGTAAAAGTTCTAGCTCTCCTAACCCAGTGTCCGTTTTTGAAGAGGCAGTTAATAAGTTGGTTAGCGCATTGAACACCAACCAGATGGCCAGGGAGCCACGTATTAAGATTAAACCCCTCGACGTTACTAAATTTCGAGGAGATGTAGGGAAGTACAAATCCTTTAAAAACTTGGTTACTCAGATTCTGAATAACCAGTTACTTTCGCCAGTACAACAATTTGTACATTTAAGAACTTATTTGGAGGGGGATGCACTTGATCTAGTCTCCCACTTATCATTTGATGAAAGTAGCTACAACGCGGCTTGGAAGTTACTTGATGATCGCTATTTAAATCAAAGATTACTTGTCGAAACATATGTGTTTCAGTTACTAGATTTACCAAATTGCATCCCGAGGGATGTAAATTCCTTGAAAAAAATGTTGGACGGTCTCCGAGAAACTTTGCAAAATTTAAAATCGGCTGAGATCGACATTTCCAACTGGGATCCATTACTATTCCCAATAATTTACAGAAAATTGGACTCAGGTTCCAAATTGGAATTTGAAGATTCGCTAAAAAATAAAAAGAATATTCCCACAGTAATTGAACTAGAAAACTTTCTGGAATCAAGAATTCTGAAGTTTGAAAGTCTAAAGCTATCGAGTACTGTAAAATCTACCCAAGTCCCAGCAAAAAACGTGAAAACATTCACAAATTTTAGTCAATCGAATAAAAAATATTGCACACTTTGCAAATCTAATGATCATTTGATTCTTAATTGTTCCCAATTCCTGAAATCTAAGGCGAGAACAAATTTGTTAAAAAACAATAATATTTGCCTAAAATGTGCTAAACACTCTTACAAGGCAAGAAAAAATGGAAAAATCTTGCCATGTTATTATGGATATCAAATTAAATGTAATACTTGCGGTGAAAATCACCTCTCGGAATTACACGATGATAAGGTCAAGAGCAACCCCGTGCAAAGCAAAGCTAAGTCGAATTCAGAACCGCGGTCATTGAAACTTGATCCTCGCGCTGCTGTGTTCACGCAAGCAACAGATTGTGTAAGGTCGGGCAACGACCAGACCAACAGCATGAATACGTTTACACAGAACACTCAGGTAATATTACCCACTGCTATTGTCTATGCTGAAAATAAACAGCAAAAATTATATAGCTGTCGGGCACTGTTAGATCAATGCTCGCAAAGTTCTTATGTTACAGAAGAGCTCGTGCAAAAGCTTGGTCTACGAAAAGTATCTGCGGCTGTAGAAGTGTATGGCATGGGTGGTACTCTCATTGACAAAATTGATTCAATGGTAATGATCAAACTCCGATCAATGAAAGACATCAATACTTTCTTCCAAATCAAGGCATATATTGTCAAACGGGTATCGAGAAATCTACCCTATATTTCACTCGACGAAGAAAGTATGGTTGACTTAAAGAGGTATGACTTAGCCGATCCATACTTCAAAAAACCCCAGAATATACAAATGCTTCTAGGGGGAAACATTTATTCAGAGATTATCGATGTTTCCATTCCTTCGGTCCACATGCGAAATCTTTTGTTGCAACCATCATCATTGGGGTGGTTAGTTTCTGGTGGAATCATAACAAATTCGGACCCCCTAGTCTCCTCTTTTATCACCCAATCAGAGGAAGTGAGAGAGGTTGAGGCCAATCTTCGAAAATTCTGGGAAATACCAGACCATAATCCTATTACTTCAGATAGCGAAGCAGCAATAACTAACTTTAATAGTAAATTCTATAGAGATGCCACTGGTAGAATTTTCGTGCCGTACTTGTTCAAAGACGACCGCCTAAAGTTGGGAAACTCATTTGATAGAGTAAAACAAATATTTATAGGACAAGAGAAAAAATTTATGAATGATGAAAACAAAAGAGAACAAGTTGAAAGATTTTTAAAAGAATATGAACATTTAGGCCACATGAGAGTAGTTGAGAATGAATATAATACTGCAATACGGGACGGATCCGTGTATTACATTCCATACCATGCGATTTTTAAAGACGATAAAATTACTACTAAAGTAAGGATTGTCTTTAATGGCTCGTTTCCAACCAGTAACGGGCTATCATTTAATGATTTGGTTCACACTGGACCAAATCTTCTCCCATATGTTTTTGATATGATCTTGCAATCAAGACAGTTTCCTATCATATTTATCAGCGATGTAGAAAAAATGTTTAGACAGTTTAGGATGATTCCAGAACACCAAAATAAACTGCGGATACTATGGCGTCCGAAGGTAGGAGACCCGGTGAGGGAGTATGAACTACTAACAATTACATACGGAGTAGCAAGCTCCCCATTTAATGCTAACTATGCCATGAAAAAAGTTGCTGAGTTGGCACCGACTCCACAGTCTCGGGAAGCTATAGAAAAAAGATTTTTCATGGATGATCTTATTGCAGGGGCACATTCAATTGAGGAAGCACAAACCCTTGCAACAGATATTCGTGATACACTGTCATCCTGTCATCTACACCTCACAAAGTGGTGGAGTAATGAACCAGACCAAGTGTTACGGAATATTCATCCAACCGATAAATTAACTAATTTTGTTGAAGGAGAAATTAATCGCGTTTCCTTAATAGGAATTAATTGGTGGTCCCAAGCAGATTGCTTAGGTGTTAAGGTACCAAAACTGCCAATTGAAAAATTCACCAAAAGAGGCATTTTGGCGAAAAACTCGGAGTTTTTCGATCCGATAGGGATAATTCTACCATTTGTTATGTACTTAAGAATTATCATGCAAAGAATATGGTTAACTAAATGTGACTGGGACACGGAAATTTCGCCTAATTTAAAAAGCATTATAATGAAAGTATACTCCCAAATCAATACAATCGGAAGTATTCAAGTTAAAAGATTTTTAGGTAATAATAAAAAGTGCTCCAGCGATTTAATTGGATTCTCAGATGCTAGCAAAGATGGCATAGCTGCAGTTGTGTACTTACGTACAAAAATTGAAGGTCGCTATATCATAAACTTTTTGGCAGCCAAGGGGAAAGTGACACCCCCCGACAATATTTCCATTCCTAAAGCTGAGCTTGAAGGTCTCACCCTTCTTTCTGAATTAATTTCTAGCGTTAAGGAAATATTGAAAGAAGTATCCATTAAAAATGTGTATGCCTTTACCGATAGCCAAGTGTGCTTAGGATGGGTAAGGAAAATGAAAATACCTGGGAATAAAAGGTTTATAAAAAATCGAGTAGATAAAATATTAAAAGTCCTAGATGTATCTCAAATACATTATGTATCCTCAAATCAGAACCCAAGTGATATGGGCAGTAGAGGATTAACACCTTCTGAACTATTTAATCGAAAAGACTTTTGGCTAAATGGTCCATCTTGGCTTACAAAGGAGGAGGTTCCAAAATTTAGTCAACCCCTTAACAGTACATCCAAATGCCTTTGTGCAGCCACACAGGACGAACCGGTCAATGAGTTTATAACTGAAGTAGTAAGTCGTTTCTCCTCTTGGTCTAAGGCAGTCCGTGTTATGGCTTACGTGTGTAGAGCCGCCCGACTGTTTGGAAAGAAACAAAAGACAGAAAAGTCGTTATTGACTGTGAAGGAACTGAAGGACTCAGAAACTCTTATTTTAAAACTACAACAAAAAATTAGCTTTAGATCAGAGCTTAAATCATTACATCAGGGTGAGCTAGTTAATAAGTCTAGTTCAATATTCAAACTCAACCCCTTTTTAGACAGTTCTGGCTTACTAAGGGTTGGAGGAAGGTTAGAAAATTCGGAATACCTTAGCTATTCGGAGAAATTCCCTGTTATTCTAGAAAGAAACAGCCACCTAACTACCCTTCTTGTTGACTACGCACACAAGCAAACTCTACATGGGGGACACAGCCTAACGTTGAGATTTTTAAGAGTGAACTTTTGGATAATTGGAATTAAATCCTTAATCAAAACAATAATTTTTAATTGTGTTAAATGCAAAAGACTTAAAGCAAAAACGAATACTCCTCAAATGGGACAACTTCCTAAGGAGCGCATTACCCCTGCACCAGTGTTTGGATCGACTGGAGTAGATTTAGCAGGACCATTTCAAATTAAATCGTCAAGATTACGATTTGACAAACCAATTAACTGTTGGATTGTCATTTTCATATGTATGGTCACAAAGGCAGTGCATTTTGAAATATGCACCGAGATCAGTTCAGAGAATTTTATAGCAACTTTGAGAAGGTTTTGTGCTAGAAGGGGTAAGCCATCAATTTTGTTCTCCGATAATGGAACAAATTTTCGAGGAGCATCCAAAATACTGAACATGAATCTTAAAGAATGGAGAAAGGCCAATCTTTGTGTATTAACTAATATGGGAATAGAGTGGAAGTTCAATCCCCCTTATAGTCCTAATTTTGGTGGATTGTGGGAACGAAGTATTCAAACATTTAAGAACGTTTTAAAAAAGGTAACGAATCCTAAATATTTCACTTATGAAGAATTTTACACTCTAGTTTGCAATATTGAAGCGATGCTTAATAGTAAGCCATTACATTCCATTAATGACAACTTTGAAGATTCATTTGTGTTAACACCAGCTCATTTTTTAATACAAAGACAACTTCTATTCCCACCTGAAGACAAGTTACATTCAGCAAATATTCCGCTTAGCAAACGTTGGACTCTAATACAATGGGTGCAACAGCAGTTTTGGAATAGATGGAAGGAAGAGTGTCTCTCGCAAATGCAAAGATTTAATAAGTGGTTGAAGGGATCCCCAAATTTCAAAGTTGGAGATGTTGTTATTCTTAAACAAGAGAACACTCCATGCTGCCAATGGCCGTTGGCCAAGATCATTAAAACGTTCCCAGACAAAAAGGAAATTGTCCGAGTAGTGGAGCTTAAGGTTGGCGACAAAATGTTGATAAGACCGGTGTCGAAATTAGTCGAGATCCTCAGGGAAGAAGATAATAAACCCGCTTATCCAACACGATCAACAACCAATTTAGCAATTTTAACCTTGTTTTCACTTTTGATGTTAGTTCCTGGAACTACCGCCTTCAAAAACCTCCCACTAAATGATAGCTCATGCTACATGCAAAAATTAGGGGAAGTGTTTGTTAAAAGTGATATTTGGACTCTAAACGTAAACACAAATATTAATTTTACAGCCGACATGGTTACCTTGGATACCGAATTAAAATTACTCGAGCACCAATGCAGAGAGATGAGATTCAATGAATGCGAAAATTTCTTCGTCATATTATCAATAGAAGGCCAAAAATTAAAGAATAAATTTTCCAAAAGAAATGCTGGAGGCCTCGCCATGGGTGTCTTATCAATTGCAGGTATTGCATCTGGGGTCGGGTATGGATTGTACCAGCAGGCGGAAATAAATCGATTAAACAGTAAAATTGCATCAATTACCGAGGGAGTGGAAAAACTACACGACATGGTCCTCAAAAATCTGAATAGGGAGTTAGAACTTTCCAAGTATTTAAACAACAACACAATCGCCTTGAATAATCTAAACAATCAGACGTCAATTCTATTTACTATTAATTCAATACAAGATCATTTGATTTACTTAAAACAAAAATTTGAAGAAACTAGTTATATAAATGAAAATATAAGAGAAGAAATTGAACTACAAAAAAGAATATTAGTAAAAACGGAAGAAAGGCTGCCCGATGTTGATGACTCGACATTATTTCACTTTTATGAACCTGTTTTATATGTTTCCAATGATATTCTCATGATTAACTTCACAGTTCCGCTGTTGAAATTGGAAAACTATTTTAAGTACAATATTATTTCAGTCCCAAATGACCACAATCAAATTATAAACTTAAGTCCAGTATTGATTATAGATGACAAAAATTTAACTTATTTTTCGGAAACCAAAAGTGAAAAAATCGAAAAATACAATTTAACAATTTACAATGCGCCCATATTTTTGGAAATTAAAGATAATTTATGTTTGCAAGATATAATAATAAAAAGTAAAATCGAAGTAAATAATTGCGAAATGAAGAATCATGACTCTCCAGCCTTTGTAAGACAAATCACCCCCGATATCTTAGTTTATAAGGGAAATGTAACAGTATTTTGTAACAAGAAGGAACAACCTGTACTATATAATAGGGGAATTCTATTTCTAGATAATAATTGTATTGCCGTTTCGTCTAGTTTTAAATATAAGGTTCCACAAATTTTGAAATCCAACTTGAAAACAAATTTCAATATGATTCCAATCCAGTTTGAAAAATTAGAAAATAAAAATGTACAGCCCTTTGAGCAAGACTTTAATGATCACGTTGTCCTAACATTTGTAAAAGAAAACTCAATTTCAATAACCTCAATAGTAATAATATTAATTATAGCGTTGATTACAATTGGATTCATTTTTCGTTACTTACGAGTCAAGAAGGATATAAGAATCGAAAATAATAATGCAGTAATTTATAATACAGACGATTGGGCATCCCCAAGATCACCATAAATATTTTTTTAATGTTATTTTTTTATACGGTTATTATTCTTAGAAATTATATTACATTTTTTGGCTTGGGAGGATGTCGACGACACGCGCTCTATTTGGATGTCTTCGACCCTGCACGCGCATCCGCTAAGAAATTCAATATATGCATTAAATTTCGTTCTCAAATTCTATGTGAAAATTTTTATATTGTATAAGCACTTTTAGTTTATAAATTGCATGTCAATAAAAGATACTTTGCCAGTCAATCGTGTTTTTTCTTTTATTATTGGCTGTCCGTCGTCGCTTGTATTAGCGACAAAAGGTCTAAAATGAAAATATGTATTCTAATTTATGTTCTATTCTCTAATGTGTTATATATCATTGCAAAGATAATTTTATGTAGTTTTGTACAAAATTTGTACTCTATTTCTTAATATTGTTTTATGTGTTTTTTTTTCTTCGAAAAAGAACATACAAGATAGCAATTTGAAATCGATTGTAAAATATAGTAATGCTTTTCGACTTGGACGGTCAGGATCGTGTGGGGACACGACGATGACAGAAACGACATCTGCATGTAGAGTAATTCAAAATGCATCATGTAAGCCGGTCCTTACTCTCAGCTGTTTTCATGTAGCTGAGCGCGTCACTTCACTTGGTATAATTTTTTCGTCGTGTCCTCGAAAAGCAGTTGCGCAATAAATTGTGAAATACAAAACAGCCGTGTATTTTTATATTAGGGGCCTTGAAATGCCCTAAAGTGGTGACCCCGGCTGAAAACGACGGAGACAGCGTGCGCATTGAGACCAACGTAACCTCATTTGGAAGTACACACTGCAAAGTTCGGGAGTCAGGTAACAAATCTTTCTATTTCGACTTGCATGATGGCGACGGCTGAGTCCAGCACCAGGGGCGAAGCACCGATTTCACAACCTGCCGTTCCGAAAACTTCGACCACGCCAACTACTCCAACTACGCCATACAAATCGTTGACCGACACCCGTACGTACTATCCGCCAAGCTATCCTTCCATCGAATCTATCCAGGCAAAGCTAACGCCGTTCTGGAAACAACGGCCAAAATTATGGTTTCGTCATATCGAATCTCAATTCGTGACCGGGAGAATTACATCTGACACGACAAAATTCAACTCAGTGATCGGCGCTTTGGACATGTCGGCACTAGACGAGGTAGCCGATATCATCGATAGTCCGCCAGCGGAAAACAAATATATGGAGCTTAAAAACAAGCTAATAGCCCGTTTTTCCGAATCCCCTGAGGACGGGCTTGCAAAGGCCCTGTCTGAGCTTGAACTGGGTGATCTCAAGCCGTCACAACTTCTCCGCCGTATGCGGTATTTAGTGGGTGAGCAACTCGCAGAGGATACCCTCAAAATGTTTTGGCTAAAGAAGTTGCCTTCACGTGTTCGGGAAATTCTTAGCATCACCGCGGAAGTCAAACTCGAGGCCTTGGCAGAATTGGCCGACAAGATCCTGAAGGCGAAAGACGACTCGCCGGCCATTGCAACCATTTCATCAAGCGATAGTTCCATTGTTCAACCCGCCAAAAACGACCTAGCCAAAGAGATCGCGAGTGTCAGCGAACGTTTGGCCAGATTCGAGACTCGACTGACTTCACGCCAAATAAAAATAAACGAAATAGCCCCGACGATGTCAAACTATTCGCAGCAAACGGGTCCGTGATTAACACTTACGGCGAACAACTCTTGTCACTAGATTTCGGACTTCGCAGAGCCTTCAAGTGGCCGTTCCGTGTAGCGGATTTTATCCGACACTATGGATTATTAGTAGACTTGCGACGCAAGAAACTAATCGACCCAATATCGAACATTATGTCGGACGCACAGACCTTCGGCGGGACAGCGGAGACAATATCTACCGTGAACAGGAACAACCAGTTCCATGGAATTCTTGCAGAGTACCCACAACTCACGGCGACTGCATTCTCCAGCGTACCGATCATGCATGAGGTTAGACATAACATAGAGGCACGGGGACCACCTGTCGCAGACCGCCCGAGAAGATTGCCACCGGATAAATTCAAAGCAGCGCGCGCTGAATTTGAGTACATGCTCGAACAGGGGATATGCAGGCCTTCCAAGAGCCCGTGGGCCAGCCCTTTACTTTTGAAGGAAAAGAAAGGCGGTTGGCACCCATGTGGAGACTACCGACGTTTAAATGCGGTAACGGTAGCGGATAAATACCCAATTCCGCACATTCACGACGTGACCCAACACTTACACGGCAAAAGCATATTTTCCAAACTGGATTTAACGCGTCCATACCATCAAATACCCGTGGCCGAGGAGGAAATCGATAAAACGGCAGTCATTACATTACACCTTTCGGCCTTTACGAATTCAAGGTCATGACGTTTGAAAAACGCAGCACAGACGTTTCAACGGGTTTTGGATTCCGTACTGTGTGGGTTGGATTGCTGCTACAATTACTTGAATGACATACTTGTTCCGTCCACGTCGCGCGAGGAACATCATCAGCATCTCCGTGCGATCTTCAAACGGTTAAGCGACCACGGACTCCGAATCAACCCCGACAAGTGCGTATTCGGGGTGGAGGAATTGGAATACCTCGGGCATATGGTGTCGAGCCGGGGTGTCAAGCCACTACCAAGCAAGGTGGAAGCTATATTAAACTTCCCTCAGCCTAGGACCGTGCGTGATCTAAGACGATATTTGGGCACCGTAAACTTTTACAAACGGTTCCTCAAAAATGCAGCTTCGATCTATCTTGACTCCGCTCAACGAGTATCTAGAAGGTAGCAAACGGAATGACAAGTCGGTTATCAATTGGACAGCGGAAGCTTTGGACGCTTTCGAGAAAAGCAAGCAGCTTATCGCTGATATAACGCTCTTAGCGTACCCAGTCAATGATGCACCTCTTCGAATCTCCACGGACGTGTCGGACACAGCTGCAGGCGCCGTGTTAGAGCAGTTCACTAGTAACGACTGGCATCCAATCGGTTTCTTCTCCAAGAAATTTTCACCGGCACAAGGGCGGTACAGTGCATACGACAGAGAGTTATTGGCAATTTATTTGACGGTGAAGTTCTTCAAATTTATGGTCGAGGGTCGTCATTTCCATATTATGACTGATAAGCCGCTCACTTACGCCTTCCGGCAAAAAGCGGAGCGTGCTTCACCCATTCAGAGCCGCTACTTACAATTTATCTCGCAATTCACCACCGAGATATTACACACATCTGGCGAACGCAACATAATCGCTGACACGCTATCTCGAGGAAATGTCGATGCAATCCACCTACCAACCGCGATGGATTTCCAGCAATTGGCTGAAGCTCAAAAACAAGATCCAGGTCTGTGCGATATTTTGGCTGGAGGACCAACATCACTAGAGCTCAAACAGATTTCGGTCGATGGTTCTTCGAATGCTGTGTATTGTGACGTCTCACAAAAGCGGATCCGACCGTACATCCCTGAACAACTGAGGAAAAAAGTATTTGACATCATCCATAATCCTGCACACCCTGGAGGAAAAGCAACAAGCCAACAAATTCGGAACAAGTACGTGTGGCCGGGAATGGATCGCGACGTACGAACTGCATACAATGTCAACGAGCCAAAGTGGGTAGACACGTCCGGAATCAACCGATGCATTTTGATCTACCGAGCAGGCGTTTCATGGAGGTACATATGGGCATCGTCGGCCCATTGCCACCATCAAACGGGTCCAGATATCTCCTCACGATGATTGATCGATTCACCAGGTGGCCAGAGGCGGTTCCTATCGACGACGTGACAGCCGAAACCGTAGCCACAGCCTTTTACACTACATGGGTTGCTCGTTTTGGCGTACCAAATACCATCGTGACGGATCAGGGTTCGCAGTTCGAATCCACACTTTTCCGGAAATTCGTCGAATTGACGGGTTGTCGGAAAGCTAGGACGACCGCATACCACCCGGAGGCAAACGGATTAATCGAACGCTGGCACAGGACCTTGAAGGCGGCGCTGGCATGCCACGATTCAGAGCGATGGACGGAAATGTTACCGACTGTATTACTTGGCCTGCGAACAGTCTTCAAGGACGAATTGAAGTGTTCACCGGCTGAACTGGTTTACGGAACAACGCTGACACTTCCAGTTCTTGATTGAAAGCGATAATTCAATCGAGACACACACGTTTGCAGCACAAATTCGTCGCGACATGGAAAATCTAAGGCCGGTTCCTGCATCACATCACCGACATGTAAAAGTGTTTGTACACGAACACTTACAATCCTGCTCACATGTTTTTATGCGACAAGACGGCTCCAAACCACCTTTAAGGCCACGATACTCTGGGCCTCACAAGGTAGTCGAGAGAATCAACGAACGAATTTTCACCATTCTGCCTATCAGCTGGCTAGGCAACTTTTCTACAGATATTCAATGTTCAAGTTTGACATTTAATGGGATAGCTCATATTTTTTGTAACTATTGGGGAGTATTTTAGCCTCAGTTTGATGTGGATCAATAGCATTGTACCGAAAATAATTTTAATTGTCCTCACGTCTATTAAATTATGCGATTTTTGCGCACAAATTTATTTTGATATTTCATATTATCAACATTTCGCCCAATTGCAAAAAGTTACTATTCTAATGGGATTGATTAAAATTAAAACGTAAATTTGATTGTGTCAGTAAAGCGGAAATATCATCCTTTTTCTATCAAAGTACCGAACCGGCCTCATATGAAAGTCAAACTTTGACACTGAACATCTGGGAACCGTTACAATTTCGAGGCAAATCATTGCAGATTCCATCGTTTCAGACCATCACTATCACGACGACGTAATGTCGTCATCCAAATTTGGCGCCACAGATATTGAAATCTTCCCAGTTCAGGTACGTCTATAAATGCGGGCCTAAGTTTCACATATTTTTTCCAATCTATTGTAGAAAAATGCAGAAATATGGAACATTTTTTCGCAATGGCCCAGCTAGAATTTCTTATCCCCGTAAATGAATACTTTTTCAAAACATCATTTTAGCAGCAGTTTTCCATTGGGGTTTTAAATGATTCCCTAAATATTGTCATGCCTGTTGTGGTAGTCGCGAAGGGTACTATAAGCAGGATTAAATCTGCTCTGCTAAGGCGCTTTATATTCTAGCTCTAGCTCTGTCAAAACACAACTAGCGAAACGTGTTTTCACATACCGTGCACCACAACCCGCAAAATCACGGCTCGCGCCAATTCAAATTTTCAAGGATTTCCAATTTCCAAGTATACATAATTTTTTATTCCAAAATAAGTTAGTCACGCACTTTTCCGCACACACTATGTATTATGTACATAAACAAAACTTTTTGTTCCAACAACTGTACTGTAACGGAAAATTTTACAAAGGTTTCTGAGAAGCTATTCTGCCTTCCTCTTTTTTTCAGTAGAAAATAGAAATAACAATTCCAATTTCAGAGGTACCTGGTGAATTAGAAATACGAATTCCAATTTCGGAGTTACCTCTTAAATTAGAAATATGAATTCTTATTTCGAAGGTTCCTACCTCGTAATTTAGAAATATGAATTCCAATTTCAGAGTTACCTCGTAAATTAGAAATTTCCAATTCCAATTCCAGAGTTATGCTTATAGAAAAAAATGTGTACTAATTTCCAAACAATTCTAATTTTAGCGGATTCTAATTTTCGAGTTTCTACTGTACTGCAAAAAATGTGAAATTTTAGTCTCTGGCTTAAGTCTTTTTATATGGTTCCACGGATTCAAAAGTCGGGGATAGGCAAGAAAAATGCCTAGAAAAGAACCGTATAGTTTTGGTGATTTGGCTGGATTGTTTAGAACAAACCCTTGTATATGTGCTCCAAAGTTTTCAATTATAAAGCTTCTGGAAGACTAGGGTCAAGGGGTTAAAATTCTTGTTTTGGTTCCGATGATCGCGGTACACAAAAAACGCAAACATACCACACGGATTGACAAGTTCGCTGTAGAGTACCTCTGTTGAATTTCATACATTCTGACACGTATCGCTACCGCACTGCGCTGGTTTGGTGGAAGTTTAAATATGGCGCTGGAACACCAAACTGGTTTTCACTAGACTAACGGTGTCTGCTGTTGTGTTCAAATCAAATTTACATATTCAATCAATACAGTCAGGCTTAATGAATACATAAAAAATTAAGATATATATTTATATAAGATTAGATTAGGGAGAATGTTAGGGTGCGGGAAAGAGATAGAGTAAAGGTTTACGCTCAAGTTAGGGCTAAGGTTAAAGTCAAAATGAAGTTTAGGGTAACGAATAGGGTTAAAGTTATTGTTAGGTCGCAGTTGATGCTATTATTAGGGTTAAATTTGAGGATAGGGTTTGCGTTAAGGTTGAGTTTATGGTTTAGGCTAAGGCCAAGGGTAAGGTCAAAGTTAGGGTTAACATTCAGTTTAATGTGATGTATAAAGATACCAAGGTTTCCGAGGTTAATAGGGCTGCCAAGGCTATCAAGGTTTGCAAGGTTACTAAGGCCTTCCAAGGTCGTCCAGGTTATTAAGTGTACTATGATTAAGCCTAGTACTGACATCGAGAGTGAAATATGTGGGGAATTCCATAAGCTACAATCCGGAAACAGTTCCATAACTTTTCTCGGCCATTTTATGTATTTTCTTCCGATATCACCATTATTTCATCGTGAAATGTCAAATGACCGGGGAATCGAAAAATAATACATAAAATGCCCGAGGAGAATTATGGAACCGGTCTCGGATTGTAGCTCATGGAATTCCGCACCATTTGTGACATATTCCACGACAGTAAGTATGCATTTTTATTGATAAAATCGCAGCGGGAAAAATTTCACTTTCGACCTTACTTCAGCGACCAAGGGAACATGGGCGTGGGCAGGGAGGGACGGTCCCCCCCCTGGCCGATTATTATGGCAAAAAATCGTTGCCAATGTAGTAAAAAATCGCTGCATTATACAATGCTTGAAGGCGTAAAAATGCGAGTTTGATTCGAAGCACTACGTAAAATTTTCTGCTGCTGAGACCGTATTCTGGAAAACTAACCAGATGCCTTCTTTGCCGCTCCGCGGAATGCATGACCGTGATAGTTTCCAGCACGGACAAATGGACAACAGCAAGTGGTCACTCGTAACTGACGGGGGTGCGGAGGCTGCGTCCCAATACATACCTACGTTTCACTCGTGGAAAACTAAAATATTTGTTATAGTTTTGTGTGATAGTGAAAACACTATATCTAGGTTGATATGTCACATGAACTCGCTCCAAGAAGGTACTGGAGTTTATCAACATTCCATCTGAAAGGGAGTTTAGTGAGAAATGGTATACAGCTTTGCCCAATTAGGGACCTTGTAAAGAAAGAATCTCAAATTTCCGTGTCTTTCAAGTTATTTAATCAAGATTCATTTTGTAGCTAAATCATACCAGCAATGAAATTTAGATCTCGCAAGTGGAATATGCAGTCCGAGTGACAGAAATAGTACGGAATATAGACGAACTACCTTCTAAAACGAAGAAATTGGAGGCTAGTTGAATGTAATCAGAATGACCAGTGAATGTCTAAACTCTAGGAGGGTCATTTTTCGTTAATCTCGACTTAATTCAGTTAGTACGTGATAAACCTAGTACATCAGATCGCAACATCTGGTGGAGATAATTTTTTTTGTTTCTTACGTTTTTTGGGGTGCTGAGCACGAATTCGGAGCTTCCCACCGTAGCTTCGTTGCGGAACAGGGTCAAAATCGCGAAAAACCCTAAAATGTTTGCTAATTTTCGGTTATTTGACCCCTTACTCTGAAACTATTTATTTCTGCGGAAAAATCTCCATGCATATGTTAGAGAGCAGATAATTGCGCGTCCAAAGAGATATAAATATTGTAAATCCGTTGAGCGGTATTATAACAATTGATAAATTAAATTTGTCATTTTTAAATTAGTTCCGTATTATGAATAAAATTTTCGGATTGAACGGTTTTTCATTTTTGGCCGCAAAATTTGCATTTTTCTTTCACATTATGTATATTGGGGTGCTGAACCTGAATCCGTAACTTCCCACCAACAATTTTGTTGGAAAAAACGCCAAAAAATGACTATCAATTGTAGCTTTACCCCTTAACGCATTTTAAAGATTAATGGCTCTTCAACCCGCAATTATGTTTTCTCTAACATTTTCATGGACAGGTTTTCGGAGAAATGTACACTTTCGGAGTTATAAGTCAAAAAATGGGAAAAGTCCAAGAATTTTGGGGTTCTTCGCGGTTTTGGCCCTGTTCTGCAACGAAATTTTGATGGGAAGCTCCGGATTCGTGCTCAGCACCAAAAAAAAACATAAGAAACAAAAAAAAAAACATTGTCTGCACCACACTGTGTTACCAAGGTTACAGATATGCAAGTTACTTCCAATTTCCAAGATCTTAGCGACTTATTTGTTGAGGTGTTGGGATCAACAGCACGCTCAGCAATGTTATTTATCCCTATCATAGAGATCATATTCCGTCACATGGGTCGTGTTAAGTTAAAGTTACTGAAGTTACCAAGGGGGCCAAGGTCACTAAGGTTACCAAGGAGACAAAGGTTACCAAGGGGGTTATTATTATTATAATTATCAGGACCAGTTTCTCATACATCTTATCTAATGGTTAGTCTTATCGTATAGAGAAAACGCACACATTTTCAGAAAGTTTTACATTATATTGAATTCGATTTTTGTTTATTTTGCACAGTTATGTCATATTTTCCTTAATTACGCCATCATCATCATCAATTAAACACATCATTGCGCAATTTCATACAATGGCGCAACCATGCAAAATATGTATAACAAACAAAATTACAATTCTCAATACGATAAGACTAACCATTAGATAAGATTCACGAGAAACTGGCCCTCAAACAATTTCGTGGCAATAGGACAGTGGACATCGTCTTTCTATTCATAAAAATGAACGGAATCAATATAATTTATTGATATCTTAAGTCGATTTTGTAAATTGAAAACTGCAGAAAAAAATATGATATCTCACAAAAACAACTGTGTTGTAAAAGGTTTCCGCCAAAGAAAAAGTCGTCAGCCGCAAAAAGGATTGATATAAATAAAATCCTGACAACAAGCACGGTAAAAATAACAGGCCTGCAGTATACCAGAGACTCGCTGTAATTGAGGAGACACCTGAAAAGGTTAATACATATCTGGCAAAGGTATTTTAATAGCCCCTGTCTCAAAGAGTACACAGCCAAATAGATTACTCGATAATTCATTTTTATATTATTTACTCATAAACTCGACTAGTCTACTAAAATGATACCTCATCGATAGTTCCTAGTTTTTCGTTCGACAATAAATAATTCATCATTTTTCCTAGTAACTGTTTAAACTTTAAATACACACACGTCTACGTGCGTGTGTATAGTTACGATTAAACACTCGCGCGCTTCAAAGACGTTCCGGTCATACACTCAAAAACACATTTCGTGTCAGCCTCAAAAGATAGTACGTCCATACGTTCCTACCAAACTATACGTCCATAAGTTCATACCATACATTGCTGCATTATCTTTCATTAATAAAATTTTAATCTGACATTTTTCTGATACTACACATTATAAATAATAAATAGAATACGAGGCGTTTGGTGTCCGAGTTTGTTGTTCTTTTTCTCTCTCGAAAAATATGACTTGATACCACCGAACCAATAGCCACTAGCCAAGACAGTCAGCTTGCTGATTGAATTAAAACAAATCAAAGTAAATATCCAATTACTATTTCGACCAGCACACGATATCGAAATATTCGTCTGCATGTATGAAAGAAAAAAAAATTAAAATTAAAAAATGCTGTTCCAATATTTCCTGTTTGGGTTGTTCACAGAGTACACACAGTTGTTGCGGCGCATAGTTAAAAATGAAAATATTCTGCCCCATAACAAACATAAGCCCCCGGATCGTGTAATTAATTATAATTCAGTAAAGAAAATTTATTATTTTCTATTTTCAGCTGCTTGTGCCAGAGCGTCGTGCCGTGCCTCGCATTCATTTCGATTTTGAATTTTCGAAATATTGCATTTTTGTGTGTGCAATCATCGTGTTCCCGTTGAGTTTGTGCGAGCTGTGAACATAATAAACGAATTGTAATGCAATCATTAAAAAGAAACGTTTTTGGACAACTTTGACAATCGAATTAATCGATAAATTGTCAAAAAAATACTAAAAAATGTCGTCCGCATCGTCGTCGACATTTTGCAGTCGCAGTTTTCCGGCCAAATGTACGGATGCATCGTGTTTCCATCAGTTCCAACATAATTCGCGATCGATGCGTTCGTTTGGTGGAGATGCCACAAACGGGAGCTCCTCCTCATCCGGAGGACAACAACAGCCCGACACTTTGTTGGATATCACCGCGCGAATAGTGGCACAAAACGAACCCTTTCAACGTATCGAGGAGCGTTACGAAAGGATACCGGAACCGGTTCAACGACGAATTATCTTTTGGTCGTTTCCGCGCAATGAAAGGGATATCTGCATGTATAGTTCCTTGTCCAGGTAAGTTGAAGATGAGTTTGTTGAGAAGTTGCCCAACTGGATTGGAAGATTTACAATTTGCCATTTTTTTTGTTGCAGGACAACATCATCGGGCGAAACGCAAAATATCAGTTTTTGCAAGGGTATGAAATTGTTCGAGGCAGGATGCGTGGAAAATGTGCTGCAAGTTGGTGAGTTGAACTCGTTTTTTGTGGATGAAGATTAATAAATTGTTTCGACAAGTTTTTTACCGTGGCCTCGAGGCCTTTATTCTAATTTGGTAGTCGTCCTGGCAGATGTTGCATACATGCATTCATCGTGTATCTCATTATACGAATTACAATACGATCGAGACGACTCGTATGGCGTCTTGAATTTCAATTTTAATCTCTGCAATATATGAGTGTGTGTAAATATTGTGTCCCTAATCTACACGACTGCGACTGTCTCTTGAACCTTATCATTTCCATCAGAGAGATAGTACCTACAGTACAAACAAAGGTAATCGCTTCGTGTCGTTTCCATTTACATCTAATCCCCTATCGATTTGACCAGCAAAGCCAGACAACACGAGCTCAGCGCTGCAGTTCAAAACATGTCAGCTGCGCGGATCTAATTATTTCCACATTGAATCAACGACATCTTTAATCTCCATCGGGGCCTGCAGTATTTATGCAAATTGTCATACTCGTATAATAATTGCAAATTGACTTTTTTTTTCAACCATTTACCGCAGCACAATATTACTATGCAGTCAGACAAGCCAAACAAGTGCATTCGCATTTGCCAGAGACGCGATCGTCCTGTCATTTGAATGACTGACAATCGATCGATTTTGCCTAATTTATGATCCAGATCCAAATGAGAATTTAATGAGAATATTTTTTGTTTGTATACATAATTTGCAATGACGACGTCAACGATTCGAGTTCAAGGCGACTCGACATGGGTTGTCTTTTGCAATGTCGTTTTAAGCATTTCGAGAGTGGGCGGCGGTTGTAGAATGCATTATTACAAGAACACACAAGGAATAAATATGGCTGATACGCGCCAGCCGAGCCGTCAATACGCTAATGATAAATGAAAAGAATAATTGTATCAATACCGGGAGAGAATGTTGTTTTGAACATGGCAAAATCAAGTTGGAGTTGTTTTTGTTTGCCAGAGATAGCCAAGTGGCAGTTGAGTTGGGTTGAGCAAGAATGGCGCAGCGCAGCTGACAGACAAATATTAAAATTCTCAATAAATGTCTGAGACAATATTGACCGATTTTGATCGTTTTTATCTGTTGCATTTGGGAATTCGGAAGCCGTAATGCCATACTCGTATATTGTTTGGTTTTCATATCGCAAATTTATAGCCAACGACGTTGGCATATTATTTTACAATTTTTAAGTCATCAGTGTCTCTCACGCTCTCTCTCTCTCTGAGGATCTTTTATAGAAAATTTTATGGCTGCATTTTAATTGGAAGATTCTTAATGGGTTTCTCGTGTTGTCGGAAGATAGAGCGCTTTCCATATTGGTAATTTGGGCGGAAACTGTGATGCAATCAGGACAATCTTCATGTTATGTTGCCTAAGCTTGCCAACTCCTTAAATTCCGGCCAAGAATCCAGACTAAAAATCCGTAGGTTGCAACAAACAATGGTCAGACAGTTAAATCCAGCTTGTGCTTCTGAAATGGAACACATAGACACTAGTGTACAAAATCGGTTCCAAGATGGACCCCCTTGTGGAACAAAAAGATTATACTAAATTCATTTTAAGGATGTGATGATTTTCAACAAATTTCGAACGAGAAAACATACTCAAATTACTTGTTCTGAATCTAGTAATTTAGTCAAGTGGCTTAAAAAGAATTTCATTTTCTCGGTGGGGACAATTTATGAAATTAGTTTTTGCTTGGCTTGTCAAGTATTCTGGCATAATTCTATTTCTCTCTAAAAAATATCCTCCCCCGTAAGGGGGAGGATAAAGGTTGAAAGGCTCCGGCCGATTCCTATATCCTTTTCAGTTGTGGCATAACTGCGGACCCTTAGCTATGCAGGAGGAGTTTCATAGGGTGAACGGCTCCGGCCAATTCCTATGTTTATCTACGGGGCGTTACTTTCCCGCATTATCCGAGTAACCGCTGCTCCTGAGTGCTGTATTAACAACTTCAGCGTCTCAGGTTACTAAACGTAATAGGGTGACAAAAACCGAACAGTCAATCACCGAAGCAGCACCTCCGAGGCCTCTCCATGATGGACCTCTTTCGTTTTACGAATACTATCATGGTTAAGCGATGGGCCGACAACCCATCCTTGGAAAAAAATCTACGTCAAGAAACCTGGAATGAAAGCCTCGGATTGGACGGTTACAACCCAACGACGACATCGCAAACGAACAACTGATTACTCTTTCGGAACCTGAAATGTACGCTCCCTGAATAGGCCAGGGGCCTTAAGGGCCCTCTTGGATCAGGTCGAAAAATATAAGCTGAGCATTGTTGCACTCCAGGAAACTAAATGGCTTAGTAGCGAGATTGATGACCGAAATTCGTACACAATTTTCACAAGTGGAAAACCTTCGGGCCACAGGGAGTTTGGAGTGGCGTTCATTGTAAACAATCAACTTAAGCCGCATGTTATCGACTTCAAACCCATAAACGAGCGGCTGTGTGCGATTCGCATTAAAACCCGGTTCTTCAATCTATGGCTCATAAACGCGCATGCCCCCACCGAAGTCAGTGAAAACGCGGTTAAAGACGAGTTCTATCACCGCCTAGAAAATCTCTTCGATTCACTTCAATCAAATGATGTCAAATTGCTGCTAGGGGATTTTAACTCCAAAGTCGGAAACGAAAGTTGGCACAGGGGGATCACTGGAGGGTACAGCCTCCATGAAGACTGTAACGACAATGGCCAACGATTAATAGACTTCGCGACCAGCAGAAATATGGTCATTAGCTCTACCTGTTTTCCGCATCGTCGCATTCACAGGCAGACCTGGAGATCTCCAGATCAACATACCGTCAACCAAATTGACCACGTCCTTGTCTGCAAGAGATGGGCATCGAGCATAATGGATGTTCGGTCCTATCGTGGAGCAAATATTGACTCTGACCACTATATGGTGATGGCGACTTATAGGTGCAGAATTTCTTCGGTGCATCATTCGAGGTTCAACCCGGCAAACATTTTTGCGGTTGACAAATTGTTGGATGATGCCACGGTGGTCACTTACACGACTGCCCTTGAGGAGAAGCTGACGCCCTTGCTAAATAACATCAGCAACAAAGGCGCCCTTGAGATCTGGGATACACTCAAAGACACCATCAAAGGGGTCGCAGAGCAGGTTGTGGGATACAAAGCCCGGCGAGCCCGAAATGATTGGTTTGATGAAGAATGTCAAAATGCGGTAGATGCTAAAAACGAGGCATATCGCCAATGGACTGCACGCGCAACTAGCGCCAAAAAAAAACAAAATATGACGAGCTTCGACGATTTTCGAATAGGTTAATTAGGCGTAAGAAACGTAAGCATCTTGACGAACAGTTGATGCAAATAAACCAAAGACTAGTTAGTAGGAACAGTAGACAAGCGTACAAGCTGATTAATTCAATTAATAGTGGATATCAACCCAGGATCAGCCTCTGTAAGGATAAGGATGGCAATATCATTAGCGACACTGATAGCGTTGATAAACGCTGGGCCTCACATTTTGAAGAGCTCCTCAATGTTCAACCGAACAACCCCACACAAGAAGCTCCGGAGCTGATGGCTGAACCAGGCCCTCCCGTTCAACCCCCAACAGTAGAAGAAGTTGATCTCGCCATGCAAGCACTAAAACATAATAAAGCCCCGGGCGCTGACGAGATTCCAGCTGAACTGCTGAAGCATGGTGGGGAGAGCCTTGTTAAGGCTATACACACACTTATCGTTAAAGTATGGGACGACGAAATAATCCCGGAAGATTGGCGTAAAAGTATCATTTGCCCAATCCACAAAAAAGGGGATAAGTTGAAATGTGAGAACTACAGAGGCATCTCATTAGTTTGTACGACTTATAAGATTTTATCTAAGATTCTGGAAAATAGAATTAATCCGTACGCAGAAGAAATCATTGGCGAGTACCAAGGCGGCTTTAGACCTGGTCGTTCGACGACAGATCAGCTTTTTACAGTGAAGCTTTTACTCCAGAAGTGCTGGGAATACAACATCGACGTATACCAAATATTTGTTGACTTCAAGCAGGCATACGACAGTATCGATCGAAGCGTACTGTACAACATTTTGCTGCATTTTGAAATACCAGCTAAGCTAGTGCGACTCATAAGGATGACGATGACTAATACCGTCTCGCAGGTCAGAGTTCAGAACAGACTCACTGACCTATTTGAAACTCGTACTGGACTCAAGCAAGGCGACGGGCTGGCGCCGACGCTCTTTAACCTGGCTCTGGAGTATGTGATTCGAGCCATGAATTTGGACAGCAGCGGAACGCTACTCATTAAATCGACTCAACTAGTAGCCTATGCCGACGACATCAACATCATGTCTCGAAGATTGGGTGATGCAGAAAGCCTTCTGCATAATCTCAATAACGCTGCCAAAGAAGTTGGGCTACATATCAACGAGTCTAAAACCAAGGTCATGATGCAATCAAAAACTAGAACGCCAGTAAATTCAAGCATCACAGTGGGAGACCTCAATATAGAATATGTAGACAACTTCACTTACCTGGGTTGCAATTTGTCAAAAGACGCCAACGAAACAGATGAGATAAAGCGACGAATACAACTAGCTAATAAGTGTTACTTTGCGGTCCTCCAAATTATGAATTCGAAGCTGGTGCACAGAACCACGAAGCTCCACGTGTATAAAACCATCATCCGACCTGTGCTATGCTATGGCTGCGAGGCATGGACCCTAACCCAAAACTCTGAACACCTGTTGGACACATTCGAGCGAAAGGTTCTCCGAAGAATCTTCGGGTCCGTTCGCGAACGAGGTGAATGGCGCATCCGGTACAACCTTGAGTTGTATCAGCTGTATGATGAGCTACAGGTGTCGAAGATCGTGAAATGGCAGCGATTGCAATGGGCGGGTCATGTACAAAGGATGAACGACGATCGCATGCCCAAAAAGGTGATGAACGCGCAACGAGTGGACGGCGCCAGATTGCGTGGACGACCGAGAGCCCGATGGGAGCATTCTGTATGTGAGGACGCCCACCAGATGCTAGGCTTTCGGAATTGGAGGACAAGGTCGCGTGACCGCGACAATTGGAGGTTTTCAATCCAGGCGGCCAAGGCCCGACGTCGAGCTATCGTGCCATAAAGAAGAAGAAGAAAAAATAAAGCAAAAACGGTGATGCACACAAAATTAAGAAAAATTAAAATTGTTTTGCCTGTATCTGAATCTCCCTTTTTTTGTTTCCTCACTTTCAACAAGTATGTTCAAATTTCAAACCGCTAGGAACGAATCGACGTCGGCACGCCAGAATAAAACAAGCACTAATTTTTTAATTTTACACGGGAATCAATCAAATACAAGAATAGGTCAGGTAGTTTTTATAAATACAACACGCGCTCCGTGACAGAGATATTCTCAAAAATCGGTATTTGACCGGAATTAGGGACGCGGGAGATCCATGGAGACGTATGGTATTTTATGTGAATGCAGAATCGCTACAAACTTGTCTTAGGTTTCGTATACAATACCTTTATACAGACACATTTTCGTAAATATCCCCAATAATAATCAACAAAATCTTAACTAAACTTGATGAGGAGGGTATAAAGGTAGTCGCGTATGCGAAGTCAGATTATGGGAAGAGCGCTCGGGTTTGATCTGCAACTGAGCCAGAAGCTGTGGCCATGGCGTACAACAAGACAAGACAAAACAGATGCTTTTTACAAAGCTAGCATCCTTTTCCCTTCCAAAACTAAATAGATAATAACTCACTCACTCTTATTGAGCAGAAACTAGTTTGCAAGTGTTTTTTTTTATTGTTCGGCATACGACCGTTTCGGAAGCAACGTACTTCTTTCTTCAGTGCTAACTAATTAGGTTAGTAAGAAGAAGGAAGTACGTTGCTTCCGAAACGGTCGTATGCCGAACAATAAAAAATACACTTCCAGTATAAGGAACAAACCTAGTTTCTACTTTATAAGAGTGAACCAACTGCAAGAACCACGGACATAGCGAACATTTTAAATTTAATACTCTGGCTCTACACCGCGATTATACGCCCCATCCTGGCACTATTTTGGTGGCCAGCGCTCAGTAGACCTTACAATGTAACGAAGCTGGGCAGGGTGCAAAGATCGGTATGTCTTGGTATCACAGGGGGTATGCGAACATGCCCGAGCGATGCGTTGAATGTAATCCTTCATCATCTGCCTATCAATAATTTTTGTGAAGGACCTAGCGGCATGTAGTGGCTCAAGGAGTCGGGTCGCTGGACTGCAAACGGTATTGCCATTCTGATATTCTCAACCAATCGCCACTAGATACGAGGGTTGCCTTTTATATTTCGGGATTAGAGAACAAAAACAAATATTAATCATCGAAAATTGCTTTATTGTTTTTCAAAATATTCCCCATGAAGATCTATACACTTTTGTATGCGTTTGAACCAATTGTCGAAGCACTTTTGCCACTCTGATTGAGGTATCTCCAAAACATGCATTCTAAACGCAGCAACCGCTTCTTCAGGTGTTGAACAACGTTGACCTCAGTTTTTTTTTACGTACGGGAATAAAAAGAAGTCATTCGGTGCCAAGTCAGGACTATACGGCGGATGACCCATCAAATCATGTTTTGAGTGCTCAAAAATGCAGTTGTTTGAGTTGATGTGCTAGAGCTCGCATTGTCGTTGTGAAGAGTGATCCGTCTTCGGCGGTTGGTTTTCCTGATTTCTTGGAAGACAACTGGCAAACAAATGGTTGTGTACCACTCAGAATTGACTGTTCGCGTTGTTCTAGTGGTACGGTTGCGACATGCCCAGTTTTTCCGAAAAAAACAGGCGACCATTTGCTTGGAAGTGCTTTTGTTGGATTTGGCTCATCTTGAAACACCCATACAGTCGACTGCTGTTTACTTTCGGGCTCATACGCGTAAATCCACGATTCATCACCTGTCACGATGTCATAGACGTGTTTCGAAGCACCGCGATCGTATTTCTTTCGACCAATAGACACAAGCCTTTTTTGAGCGATTGACAAATTGTGTGGGATCCAACGCGAACAATTTTTTTTGACAGTCAAATGTTCATGCAATATTGAATGTATGCTGGACCCACTAATGCCTAAGGTTGTCTCAATCTCACGATAGGTCACATGACGATCTTGCAATATCAGTTCGCGCACAGCATCAATGCTTTCCGGAACAACAACTGATTTTGGACGACCTTCACGAAATTCGTCTTGGAGTGAACTGCGACCTCGACTGAATTCACCATACCATCGATAAACACTGGTCCTTGATGGAGTTTCATCGCCAAAAATTGAATTCAGTTCATCCACGCACTGTTGCTGAGTTAATCCACGTCAAAAGTTGTAAAAAATAATCGCGCGAAAATGTTCACGATTTAATTCCATTATTTGGCCGAGATGAATCTTTTAAGTTACTGTAAAAAACACAAATAGCGCTCGTATGTAAAAAACGTTTTGAGTACGTATAACCTCAAAAATGTCAAACTTTACGATAGAGCTGTCAGTTGCCAGATTGCAACACTAGGGTTGTCCAATCCTGAAATATAAAATGCAACTTCCGTACGATCAAAGCTACAACGGACTATGCCGTTACTACACTAAGTTTCGGGACGGGAATATCTTCGATGTCAGATTTTCTTAGTACACAAGAGTTAGTTTTTGAAGATTTTGCTTGTGTCCGGCTCAAAGGTTGTTTAATAATCCACCTCTCTCAAATTGTGTTCTACCAAAGTTTCTCAAACAAGTAAAAGTTTGGCTTATGTATCATGCCTATACAGGAATTCATTCAATTTATTCAATAGGCATGTTTTTTGCGTTCGACTGTGGGTTAGTTTGGTGTAACTACATTGGGGGTTATAATAACAACATAACTTGTTATTCCATTATCATGTCAGAAGCGAATGCTTGGATCTAAGCATGATTTTACCTGTACTGTTCGGACATTCTGGACAAAGTTTTGAAAATTGATGATGGTAAAACATCGAGACTCGATGGCGAAAATAACGACAATAAATTGGTACTCATTCCAAAATCAGATAAGCCGTCTGGATTAAATTAATTTTTCAATCTGCTGGCCAAACACTACTGCAACATTTCTGGAGCGGATCATCTTCGATGGATATTTTGCCAAAATATACATCTTTTACCAGTCGTTGTGGTTGTCTTTTGAGTTCGTATTTTTTTTTTCTACGCCTCTCTCAATTGAGATTTTGTCATATTTTTATTAGACCTTTTTGCTTTATTTATTATTCCACCCTACATTAGAACCCTTTCCTGTAGAATTACATAGAGAAACGAGTTTCCAAACTCGACATGGCTCGTTGCAAGTTTATTATTCAGTAGATGATAAGAAATATTCTTATCGTAGAATAATAAACTAACAATGCAACTAGGGAGAGGTATGGTATGAGGTATGTCTTTGAAACACATGCTCCACTAGAAGTTAGGGCAAATGAAAAACCGGCTGCCATAGGATAGGCTAGGAGTTTTAAAGTCAACACAAACTTCCATTTTCACAGTGGGATTGAACCCACCCAACGGCAATTCGTCGGTAGAGTGTAGTCTCTACTCATTGAGTCAGCGAATATTCACGTGTGTTTGTCGATCATGCCAATTGACGGCTAAATCATTGAGTGAATTAACGGTAAGTCATCGAGTGAATCCCGTGAAAAAAAAAAAACCAGAAAAAATAATTTCCACCGCAGCCCTATGACTTAATGTTCCGATTCTATCCGTTCCTTTAAGGGTTTTGAGGTTTTAAGGTACGCGTTCGTAGAGGCGATTTATGTGATGATCTCTCAGCGATCGAAGTTCTTCATTGAGTTCCGCGCCACACTTGCATATTTGTTTATTGCTGCTCTATTTCTAAAGAAACATGTCTGTATAGAAAATATACGCATATAGTTCTCAGAACCACAATTTTTCATGAACACTGGCATAAGAATATAACTTTAAATTATGAATAACCGCTTCAGTAGGATTTCTTAATTTTTCAGTAGAGTAATTTTAAATTTAAGCCTATTGCTGAACAAATCTTGCAGCTTTTTAAGTTCAATACGCAGGTTAACGTTTGAATAGGAATAATATGACCAAAAAAATTACCAAATGTCCTTTTATTGTAAAGAAAAGTCGACTTTGTTTATTTTTGTATAAATTCCAAAACTAAATTCAGAATAAACCAAAATGGCTTTCATTAATTTAAGTGTTTTACCATTTGGTAAAAATTAAATTAAACCTCCGTCGGGCGCACCCGGCCTGACAGGCCAGCAAAGCAGTTATGCTCTGCTCCACGCTAGTAGAGGGGCCCACAACTTTTTAGACTGACTGCCTTTCATTAATTTAAATTTTTCTAACGAACAATGGATGCGGTATTTTTCATAAAATTTTCTCTTTTTTATTTTTTTTTTGCAAATCGATAATTTTATTTCTGTATTATACTGTTTAGTAAATAGGTTTCTTAGTACATACTATATTTAGTTTCATTACATCCCTTAGATACTAATAACTTAATTTCCGAAAAGTATCTGAAATTTAATGTAACATATTAAGAAAAAAGGATCTCTCAGACCGAGTGCGCCCGATCTTGTTTTGATTTGAGGTGCGCCCGACGGAGGGTTAAGTTATTATTCTCTATGTCATCCAGGCGTATATCTGTGATAACTGGAAAACGCAACCTCAATAATTTCCTTAATATGAACCCAAATTCATCAATCTTTAACAGCAGGTGACCTTCAATATGGACAACACCTTAATTAATTCAATATGATAAGATAGCCCGACGTTGCCTCATGCTTTGGCCGCCTGAATTATTGACCTCAAATTGTCGCGGTGACGCTACCTTATGTTCCAGTTTCGGAAGCCCAGCAGCTGGTGGGCGTCCTCACGTAGTGAGTACTCCCAGCGAGCCCTCGGTCGTCCACGCAATCCTACTTTCTTAGGCATGCGACTATTATCAATTCGTTGTAAATGCCCGCCCATCATGGCCTTTGTTTTGGTTTTGTTGATACTTAGTTCAATTTCCTTTGCGGAGAGATTATGTAGAAGGCTATAATCGCTTAATGTTCCGCTTTGTCCATATTCATGGCACGAGTGCGAGTTTTGGAAAGATCAGTAAGTCTATATTGCACACTGACCTGAGAGAAAAGTCATCGTCATCTTTGTCAGCTGCACCAGTTTTGCAGGTATGATTTGCTCTCCGTACGGATTAATTCTCTTTTCCAGAATTTTTAATAAAATCTTATAAGTCATACAAACTGATGAGCTGCTGTAATTCTGTATTTCTCGCATTTCAGCTTCACATCCTTTCTTATTACCTCGTGTCGGTCCATATAGTGGAATTTCAACAAAGTGGATATTAGCGCCTAATTTTTATAATGGCATTTAATTAAGGTTGTTCAGAGCGATTGAATCTGGAATCCTAACGAATCGTAACGGTTCTCTCGATATTCAATATCAAAGTTTTACTTTTCCATGAGGCGAGCTCAGTATTTTTATAGGAAAAGGGAGATATTTCCGCTTTAGTGATTTTCAGTGCACTCCTATTGACTCACATCAAACTGAAAAAATACACCTAATTTCAAATTAAAAACTAAACTACCCCAAAAGAAATGTCAAAGTTTGATATTTAATATCTGGAGAACCGTTACGGTTTCGCGAAAAAGGTTTGGAGATTCCATCGTTTCGTGCTAATATTAACGAAATTGCATCATCAAAATTTGGCGCCACAGATACTGAAATGGTGCCCAATTTCATCTTAAAATAACATAAGCGGTCTTAAATTAACGTAAGCGGTTAACCACCAATCATATCCCGAAATTATATAATTCACTTTATAATAATCTGTATTACACAGAATATTATTCACAGGATATTAATTTGTATACGAAAATAAAACAAACAAAAAGAGACCCGTACAAAGATAATAGTAAAAACTGGATTGAATAGGTTGAACGGTTGATCGTATATTTAAAAATAACATTTTTCGTGAATCTTTAATTGCTTCTCCTGAAAAATTGTATTTTCGGAGTTGTGCCACTATCAATATAAAGCAGCGATATGTATATCGTACCCACACATATACGCAGACAAACACAACCTTCCTGCATCGAACCTTCAGGGCTGCTGCCGGGGCTCCTGCCGGGGCTCTTGTCAGGAAGGCATATTGGCAGCTTTTGGCCGTTTTGCAAAAAAATCGGGTGTGGTCCGCCCCGTAGAGCAGTTGCCGTAAGACCACATTTTTGGATTCTTCGTTCTGTCAAATTCCATATAAAAAAAATACACCTACCTAGCTGTCATTTTCTTAATGGAGTTTCGTTGTGTTCCGGGTTTTCATGGATTCCGTGTATGTGCAGCCTATGGCTACTTAGAAGTCGCTCGCGGGCCGGATATAAACTCTTTGTGGGCCGGAATGTGGCTCGCTGGCCGTATGTTGCACAGCCCTGACCTATATATGCTTTCTAGCAATAAGTGTCTGAACCTGAAACACTAACAAACATTTTTCTTCACTACTCGAAAAGTACACTTACGACACGAAGAAAAATTGAAACTTCTTTCCGAATTTTATGCTACAGTCTCCAGTTGTTCCTCACAATTTTTGTATCTAATTCTATGAATAAAATTATGTATGTAAATCAATTTTATAAATGATGTGTTCATTTAAATTCATATTTTTTCCAGGTTTCCATTTAAGCGGCACTGTTTGGACATTTCCGCCGGGCAAACATGAAATCCACAAAACCAATGCTGCCACTTCGCATTCCCTGTCGGCCTACCAGAATGGCGATTATGCCGAAAGTCACTCATCGCGAACACTGCGTTTTTGTAACACGGACAACCAACCGAATCCTATTAATGTTTTCACGGGAGATGAAAACAAAAAATACAAAGTGTCCGTTAGTTTTGATAGGTAAGTTAAAAATTACATAAATTTTCCTCCATCGAAACTAATAGGAGTGCAGAAGTGGACCTTAAGGTACACCGCGTATTGAGTGCACGCGAATGCAAAATTAACGACACAGTAATACGGGATGCTGGAGATTTGAAAAAAATCCACCTAAATGCATATCCGCACAAACCCATCGTATCGTTTAGCAATTCAACGCAGCAGTACATACACGTATGACCGACACGTGCGTGCGTCTCGCGTACAGTCAATTTGCGGCGTGCCTAATCCTAGTCAGGCCCCCTTAAAATACAACCTTAAAGTGAATTCTATCTCAATTCATCAATCAATTTCTCTCATCTTTTCACAGATGTAAGATTACCTCTGTAACATGTAGTTGTGACACCAAAGACATATTCTGGTGTCATCATGTTGTTGCACTCTCAATTTATCGTATACGTAAAGCGGAAACGGTAAAGCTACGAGTTCCTATATCCGAAACGTTACTACAAATGAGTCGACAACAATTGCAAAAATTTGTACAATATTTGATCTCAGCTCATCATACCGAAGTTCTGCCAACAGCGCAGGAGCTTGCCGATGAGATATTACAACAAAAGTCTGGTAAGATGTGCGGCAATTATTTTATTTTTAATAAACCAACTAAATCCACTTTAAAAATGTTAAGCAAATGCTTTTTTCTGCTGAATTTGTTTAAAAGCGGTACAGTGGATGATTTGAAGGACACATAGGTCGCTGATTGATATAACGGTACCATAAAGGCTCTAAAATACAGAATCCTATCTGAGTCCCCTTTAATGGTAAGTTAACGTATCGCATTAGATCGCGGCGATCTGGCGCGATGCGTTAACTTATTTTGGCCGTCGGCGCAGTTGGCTTTGTTCTTGGAGCGCAAACGATACCGTTATATAACTCAATGGCCTACATACTCGAAAACTTTTTAACATTCTCCTCATTCTTTAATTTCTGCACAGAAATAAATGCAATTTGCGGTGCACCGGATCCAACTGCCGGAGCGGCGATCGACGATGATCACTCGTGGCATTTGGACGAGTCACAAGTGTGCGAAGCCGTGAAATCCTATTTAGGTCAAGGAAGCTACTACAACGGCAACAAACAGTTGAATTCCTTGTTCTCCAAAGTCAGGGAAATGCTACGGGCCCAGGATTCGAATGGTGCCCGTATGTTGACGCTTATTACGGAACAGTTCCTTAGCGATCCGCGTCTGATTGTCTGGAAAAATCAGGGCACGGCAATGAGCGACAAGTGTCGTCAATTGTGGGATCAATTGGGCGCACTCTGGGTGTGCATTGTCCTCAATCCGCGTGCCCATCAATCGGAACGATTCTACTGGAAGGCGTTGTTGGAGAAGTGGTCTAAGAGTGAAGTGTGTCCCCAGGAGGATCCGGACTTTCGACCACCCGGTCGTGATTATCGAGAGATGTCATTGCGCGAACGTCAGCGTGACAGGAATCGATTTTTCCGGGAGAACAACATTCGGAATATTATGCACCGACGTGGGGAGGATAATCGCAACGCGGCCTACAATCAGAATCAGAATAATCACAACAACAATAACAACAATAATGAGGAGGAGGACGAGAGCTCGGAATCCGACTCGGAGAGCGAAGCGGAAGATGAGAACGAGGAGAACGACATTGCCCAGGAGGATCGTCGGGAGATCCTCATGGATCGGATGGATTTCATGCAGGAGGACAATCAATTGGATGAGAAAATCGAACCGAATGCAAATGAAGGCGTGGCGTTAGCCGTAGACTTGGGATTTGGCGAGAGCAGCCGGCCGTCATTTGAGGAGGATAAGGGCGCGTCGTGTTCGCGAATCATTGCTCCGCCGGAGAATGACGAGAGCTCGCGGGAGTCCATGGATATGGATGACGATAATGCAATCGATTTTGGCGGTGCTGCAGTGGCAAAGGTGCTGAGCCTTCCCCCGGAAGAGACGTCCGAAGATCCCGATACGAAGGGAGAGAAATTCTTCGACAACAAGGCGTTCGAATGTTTGCGCATCGACACGAACTTTGATGAGTCCAAACAAATGCCCGACTGTCGATGCAACAAGTGCATATTCCAAAGCGATCAGCCATTGTGCGGAGTGCCTACGGATCGTGATGATGCTGCGACAAATGTACTGTTTGGAATCCCGGGCGCCGCCGATGCAGACGAGAGCGACAAACAAGACATTGAAATGGCCGATGTCGGTGGCGGCGCGGGGGCAGGAGACGATAGTAGCAGTAGTAGCAGCAGCAGTAGTGGGGACGAGAGAAAGCCACTGCAATTGCGACAAAATGTTTTAAGCAATGTTCCAAGGACTGATTCTGTAACTAACGAGACTAGCTCTAGGGGTAATTCTAAGTCAGAAGGCGACGGAGATGCGGCCGAGACCGGCTGTTTGTGTTACATCGAGAAACTCGATCATGTGAATGGACATTCGTCGAAAATGTGGGAAGTGTTGTCCAAGCTCGAATGTGAAAAGTGCGTAGAGAAGAAGCGGAAAAATGAGCCTGTGGAAGAGGCCGAAACGGCAGCCGAGCCATCGGCAGATGAAGCAGCTTCCGGTGCCGACGAAAAGCCAACCGTGGAAGCCGACACGAAAAAGGACGACGCTGACAACGGTGAAGTTGTGGCTGGTCCCACACTAAAAGTCAACGCCAGAAATCGTGATAGTTTGGGCGATGATAATCCACGTCCCGCCAAAAAGGTGAAGTTGAACAACGGCAGTTCGTCGAGTAAGAACAAAACGCCACGAACGATTTTCCACAAAGCTCTCGACGCCGTTAGCATGTCGTGGGACGATGTGCATTTGCAAAACATCCTCTCGGCCAATTTCGATAGTCGCGAGAAGGCCAAATATGCCGTGCCAAGTACTAGCTCGGGTCAAAGTTCGGTGCCAATTACTTCGGGCGGAGCCAAGCCTAAGTTGAACAAAGAGAATCAGCCACTCTGGCATGAGCCACTTTCTATGTGTGCCGCTCGTATTGATTCGCTTCGATCTCACGGCCACTCAGAGGCCGCTCTTCGTCTGTCCGTCAGTGTTGTGCGGACGATGAAGCAAATCCAAAAGGATGCCCAGCAGCTGTGGCTGCAGAGTCAAATGGATCCGTCGCAGCCGAAATGTCGCGATCCGGCCGAGGAAGCACCACGAAGTAGTGGGGATATTCCGTGCTGTTGTCGTGCGGATAAATCGGCCTCGACGTCGTCATCATCTTCCTCCCGACCGGAGATTTATCGACCTGCGCCGCCGCCACCGCCGCCTGTCTATCAGCCGCCAGCCAATCACATTAAACCGCCACATCCGCCGCCATTGCATCCAAACTACATGCCCAAGAAGGACATGCGTAGCTTTAGTCGTAGTTGCCAAAAATGTATAGCCGCCTCTCATCATAGTGATTACAGCTCAGAACGCAAATCAAATAGTTTTATGTATCCGGACGGTCGTCATCACGATGACTACAGCCGCTTTAATTCAATGAATCATTCCAGCATGCCATACCATCATCCCGTCGTGGGCATGCCACCCTACGGGAACTCTTCCTATAGCTCTAATTCACGACTTCCTAACTACTACATGAACAATTATCGATCAAATGCCAATGCGGGTCTTATGGAGCATTGTCGCGTGCCACATAGCCTAAATCATCATCATCATCCCGAAGTTTACCACTACAACAGCAATAGCCATCACTACCCGAGTTGCAACAAGCACTTTAATCATCATCATCACATGTATTCGCCCTATCCGCCGATCAAATACCCAACAAGTGGTGGAAGCGGTGATAATTCTAAAGACTTGCCAGTCGCTCCGATAAATCCTCCACCGCCACCACCACCACAACATCCGACTGGTCCACCTGGGAGCGTCGCCATGTGTGGATGCTTTAAGAACAGCAACTCGTCGTCGTCGTCACAACAACATCAACATCCGCCGCTCCCCGAGAAGCGCCCTAATGAAATGTCCGACAAGTGCATTAACAAACCATCTTCTTCGTCTTCTTCTTCTTCATCATCGTCGGCATCGTCATCATCATCGTGCCCGCCGCCGCCGCAGATGCCTCCGCCTCCTCCACATCATCAAGCTCAGGTTCCACTTGTGCCGCCACAACCACCACCACAACAGCCGCCTCATTTGAAACGTAGCAGTGGTGGTGGCGAGCCGCCTTTCTGTACAAAATCAATGTGCTGCCAAAATTTTCCGATCGTAACAAAGTACTGTCGAAAATGCATTCCAATGGGAAGTTCGAGTCAGGGACCGATTCCTGGTCCGAGCGGTCTGAGTAGAAGCTGTAGCTCAGCCTCGTCGTTTGGAGATTTGCCTGGTCCCAGTACGAGCAGTAGTAGAGCTCCTCCGGCACCCATTCCCGGTCCATCGAAACCATTGAAACCCGATGCCCCAGAGCTGAGTATTGTGAACTATGGCGCGTCAACTTCAAAGGATGCCGGACAAGCGCCGCCCGCCTTGCCGCCGCATGTTTTTGCTGATCTCTACAAAAAGCGCAAGCCCACGTGTGTTGCCAATTGTTTTGACTGTTCGATTGGATGTGAAGTGGAATTCCCGCTCGATGCTGTAGCCTGCATTTTCGACTGTCTCTCGGAAGCGTGCATCATAGGCGATACTAGAAGTGCCGTGGAGGTGAATCGATTGACTTTTGAGAATGTAACTGTTACAAATGAGGACTCGAACATCATTCCTCCAAGGTAAAGTTGCGTTGCAGACATGATTTTGGAATTTTCAGTAATTTGAAATGTTTGTCTACTTCCATTCCGGCAGGTATCAACACGTACAAGTTCCTGATTCGTTTGACAAGCGTGAAACATACTTGACTCTTGCATTTGAGGTAAGTACATCTTTTAATGATTATGCGTTACTCTCTATTTTCTACCAGAGCGCGTACGAGAATGAAGTCCAAAAATCTAAGGGAACTGGAAAGTGTGTGATCAAAGTGGGGAACGCTGATAAATCCATAAATTCAGGAAATACGATTAGATTCCTTTTCTATTTATGGGCGTGGGGAGATATTTACCGAGCTAAAATCTCGTCTACTGAAAAAAATATCACCAACGACCATTTTTCTAACAAGACGAATTTTTAGCAGTCTAGAAATGGGCAGTCGTTTCAAGGGCCTGAAATGGGGGAAATCATCTGATTGGACGAGATTATGTGCCGTTATTTCGTTAGTGACAGCCCAACACGAAACTTTTCTAATTTTCGATGTCGACAGTCGCATGATCAAGAACGACCCGTTGATCCCATTTCAGTGACTATTGGGGGCGTTGTTCAATCTATTTTGTCATTTGCCCTACTCTGCCAGTCACAGGGAAGGTTGATTGATATGATTCAATGAGGCACCACTGGGTGGCCGAATCAGTGACAGTTAATGGCTGCTCTGCAAAACGTTTTCTATTTTCGCTACTGGCAGTCATAGTCATCCACGTTCATCCAAATCGCCATTCATTCAGCATGATGGAGTTCAGCCACGCATTTGCTGCTCTATGATATCACAACAAGAAACATTGGGTCAGCAACGATAATGCGCGGAGTGTTTTGGTATTGCAATGAAAAAGATTATGTGTGATCGAGGTCTGTAAGGACTGTGTATTGTTTCTGTCATCATCTTCGCTATCATTTGACAGCAGCGAATTAATCGTGCGGATTTCGTTCGTAATACGCCTTATGTCGTCAGCTGTGCCCTCCAGGTTCAAGCACTACAATTGGCGCTGTTTCTACAGGTCCAGTCATAAACCGAGCTTAATTCTACAAACACTGAGTAATGTGGCCAGTGCTTTTGCACATAAAAACCGATAAATCCTACTATGAACAAGATGACGGCGGGTATTCATGTTTACATATGTCGGTCTCGTCTCTCCTTTTTTAAGCTATCACTGGTCCATGGTAGATGAACGATTCCCAATTATTTATACGGCCGGCTTTTCCAGTGTCATGTCAAATTGTGTCGGACTTTTCTCTTATCGATTCGTTTCTCATTCTCTCTCACCGTTCTATCTACTTGCTTTGGGCTCTTATCGCAAAAGATCATACAAAACAATAATGTCCGAAATCCTCGAGATCTCGATAGAAAAATTTCCAATTGTATCGCCAGAGCTAAGCCGTCAAGCGCTGCCAATGAATGTGACAAGTGATGAATGTCTGCTTCGAAATTGGAACAATCCGATGACGTGTTCAATGAGGTCTAAAACACTGGGCACTGTTGACCAAGCAGTATCTAGGTTAGGTTAGGTGCAGGAGCCACTAGAATTGACATCTACTGCACTTAGACCGAAAGATTGGTCCATTGTGATACCCCGTGGAAGAAGAAAAGTACGTACTAAGTCATGCTGTAAAACCAGCCCGTTCTGGCAATATACTTATTGAGCAATATTGGGCTCACATCCCGAACATCGTCCATATCATAGAAAAACCTAGAACCAAGAATACGTCTTCGTACTTCGGCCAAGGCCGGACACTGACAGAGAAAGTGATGCACGCTTTCTTCCTCTTCTTCGTCATCGCAACTTCTGCAGTAGTCATTATGGGGAATGCGGAGTCTCCTTGCGTGCTCCCCAATAGGACAGTGCCCCGTTATAGCACCGAGCACCCCACCAATGTGTTTCCTGTCCAGTGACAATAATATTGTTGATCGGGCCGAGTCAAGCCGTGGCCAAATCAACCTAGTTGTCGCGCAAGTGCTGCCGTGAGTCCATCTGGCACTAGCCCTGAGCAAAACAGCCGCTTCTACTGCCACTCTGCAGAAGGAAATCGGCGTTTTTAGGTTACTATGATGGTCCTCTAAATTCATATTTGTCGCATTACGGGCGAGGCGATCCGCATTACAGTTCCCCGCGAATCCACTATGACTAGGTATCCAACAGAGGGTAATATTGAAAAAACGACCCATCTCTATAAGAGCCGAGCGGCAGGTTTCGACAGCTTTAGATGTTGTCAGGATCCATTCGAGAAATCGAATTGCAGCCTGGCTGTCAGTGTAAATAGTGAAATCCCTCGCAGTGACGACATGATTACCTAGCCATGTTAAGGATTCCATAATCGCCGAAATCTCCGCCTGCAAGACGCTACAGTAATTAGGCAGACGAAATGACAGGTTAACATCAAGAACATCCGAGTGGATGCCAATACCCACTCCTTCGTGTGACTTGGAGCCATCAGTGTAGATAGCAAATGACTCAACGTCCCGAGGCATGTTGTTGTCCCAGTAATCCCTCGACGGAATCAAACTGTAATGGCTCTTACCAAAAGCGTATTTAGGAGTAGTATAGTCAGTTTCCAAAGGTAGGTTAAAATTACTTAGTATAAGCGAATGCCCATAATCAAGCGTTCGCCACTGATTAGTTTCCCGCAGACGTAAAGCCGTGTTAGCAGCCAGCTTTTGATCGAACAAATCCAGTGGCAGCAGGTCAAGTAGCGTATCCAGTCCGGCTGAGGGGGTGGTACGAAAGGCTCCAGTTATGACAAGAGAAGCCATTCTTCGTACCTTTGCCAGCAAGTTATTATAGGCTGTCTTGCTGAGTGCCGTCCACCATACACATACACCGTATAATAGAATAGGACGGACAACAGCAGTGTAGATCCAATGTAAAGTTTTTAGCTGCAAGCTTCAGGTTTTCCTTACGGCTTTCCTACATGTATAGAGTGCCATAGTTGCTTTATTCACTCGTTCCTGAATGTTAGGCCTCCAGCAAAGCTTCCGGTCTAACATGATGCCAAGAAATTTAGCCTTTTCAGCAAAAATTAATGGACTATTCCGTAGTGTAGGTGGGTCGAAAAAATGAAGAGTATGTCTCCTAGTGAAGAGCACAAGCTCTGTTTTAGCAGGATAAGTCCCACGCCACTGAGGTTGGCATGTTCAAGTAGTCCACTAAGGACTTCCGGGAACTTACCTGTAACAGCGATAGCCAAATCGTCAGCATTATGCAGTGACCTTACATCCAGACCTCTCAAGATCCAGAAGCAATTGATTGATTGCTATGTTCCACAGTAAGGGAGATAAAATACCACCCTGTGGGGTGCCTCTAGAAAGATACCTATATAAAGACGTTGAGCCCATGGTTGTAATAATGCGCCTCGATGTCAATAGCGCATTCACCAGTATGCAGAAAGGCTCGTCGACATGAAGGCTTCGAAGTGCGTCGGTAATCGCCCTAGGTTTAATGTTATTGAAGGCGCCCTCAATGTCTAGGAACACAGCCATCGTGTATTCCTTCTGATGAATAGATTTTTTCAATGTATCTGACTAGAGAGTGCAGAGCCGTATCCACTGACCTTCCTTTCCAGTAGGCATGTAGTGCCGTTGAAAGGAGATGTGGCGGAATAGTCATTTGTAGATGTGTATCCACAAGTCGTTCAAGTAGTTTGAGCAAAGTTGAAGAGAGACTAATGGGCATTAGCTCGGGCGTGTGAGCTTCTGCCCGTTTTTGGAATAAACGTGACCCGCACCTCTATCCATACGCGAGGAATATAAACTAGACGGAGACATGCTGTTAGTATGCTCTCTATCCAAGGATAGGTAATGTCTAAGCATTGCTGCAAGTCTGCAGGGATAATGCCATCAAGTCCCGCCGATTTAAACGGCTTAAAACTAGATATGGCCCACAATATCTTCTCCCGAGATAAGATCGAATCACTATCACACGGTGCTGTGTGACTCAAAGGGAATTCAGGTGGTGCAGTTACCGAGCTTCCCGGGAAATGAGAGTCAAGCAAACACTCAATCGTCTCAGTGCTCGAAGACGTCCACGATCCGTCTTCCTTTTGAAGGAAACTGGGCATCGATGGATTAGATGCCATCATTTTCCTAAATCTTGAAGTCTCAGATGACCCTTCGATACTCTCGCAAAAGATACGAGCAACTTCGTAACAAGCGAGGTGTCGTTTTATTGAAAATTTTATGTAGTTTCAGAAAGTGAAGTCATATCTCGGATGAAATGTTTGGTGGTGTGGCAAATTTTGATTTAGTCCGGCAAGTCGGGCATTTTGACAAAAAATTGCTATCACATTGTAACGGTTAGCAATAGAGGGGTCCCGTTGTACATTAATTTTCTCCAAATAAGCCACACTACCTACCATTAAAATATTCTCCACCATGAATGGGACACCCTGTATATGCCGTTCTTTCCTGTGCTCTAATTCGTTCATGGCTCTGCTTCACACATACAACCGAAGAACTGTTATTCTGATGGCGCTAATCGAAACCGTTTCCATCGAGCTTCTTCTTCTTCTTCTTTTAGCGGTACAGGAAGGTGTGAACCGCTGTGTATCTATATGGACTCGTTTTATAGTTCGTCATCGGTTTCGTCCGCAATCTCCAGGGACAAAAACGTGGCAGCTGCAATGGGGTTTTCCCATAGTGAGAGGGGGGTGAGATTAGTGGGTGCAGCTGGGCATTGAAACAAATGGGCTACATCGTGTGGCGTGCCAGCGCAGTTTGGGCATACGTTTAGTATATTTGGGTCTATGCGAGATAGATACGAATTTAGGCGTGAGCAGAAGCCTGACCGAAGTTGGGCTAAAGTCACTCTGGTGGCTCTCGGGAGCCTAATCTCCTCAGGCGAAATAGGTGGTGGAATCGCTGAGAGGACTCTGTTCGTACCTAAACTCGCAATAGACCTACTCACTTCCTCAGTGTGAATCATTGCGATGGCAGCCCGGTATGAATCTTCATCGAAAGGATCCCTTTTGTAACCCTGGACTTCTCTCTCAATGTCACGAGGGCCACGTTTGATGTTACGTGGGGGGGGGAATTTTGTCCATGAGGTTACGATTAGGATGATCCTCTCGATAACAACCTACTAAATATTGTTTTGTAAGTAGTCGATTGTGGTCACGTATTGGCATCAAATGTGTCTCCTGATGTAGGTGGTCCTGGGCAGACATCAGAAGGCATCCTGTAGCTGTGCGTAGAGCAGCATTTTGGCAGACTTGGATTTTGTTCCAGCTTGTTTTACAGAGACCTTGCGACCAAACTGGCGCCGCAAAATCAGCCGCTGCTCGACCCACCGCTTTGTAAGTGGCTAGCATTGTCTCTTTATCTTTGCCCCAGGTGCTACCAGCCAGTGCTTTAAGAATTTTGTTCCTGCTGCGCATCTTTTCGCATACCGCTTCCGCGTGATGAGCTGAAGTCATCATTTTCTCAAAGTGAAGCCCGAGAATTTTTGGATTTGCAACAGCAGGAACTGGTTTGTTGCCAATACGTACCCCAACCGGCCACTTACAATCACCTGACCAGGTGGTAAGGAAGGTCGCAGACGATTTGGACGCTGAGATGGTTAGGCCTCTGCTATGGAAAAAGGCTTCTAGTCGCGCTAAATATCTATTGATATCTTCACGCATGACATCCCTATCCGCTCCCGTGGCGAGTACAGTGCAGTCATCGGCATAAGAAATAACTTCAATGCCGTCCGGAGGTGTTGGGAGACCGGCCATATAGATGTTAAACAAGGTGGGAGAAAGAACCCCACCTTGTGGAACACCTAATTTGATCTTTCTGAGTTTAGAACGACTGCCTCGAAACTCGGTGAAGGATTGCCTACCAGCTAGATAGTTGGCAATCCATCTTACCTCTTGAGTCGGAACATGCATATTGAGGAGATTTGCCAGAAGCATGGAGTGATTAACCTTATCAAACGCATTTGATAGGTCAATCGCCACCATGATAGTTCTATGGCAGGGTGTACTGTGGTTTAGTCCGTCTCTTACACGTGTAGTGATCGCGTCCAGAGCGGTGGTTGTACTATGCATGCGTCGGAATCCGTGCTGATGGGGATCTAGCTTTGCATGTGAAACGAGTGTGGGGTGGATGAGGGCTTCCAGCGTCTTTGCTACAGGTGACAGGATCGTAATCGGTCTGTAGGAAGTTCCTAGTTTGGCACTTTTCCCTGGTTTAAGGCATGGGACTATGCGACCTTGTTTCCATATGTCGGGGATGACGAGCGTAGACATTGACAAGTTAAAGACTGCCGTGAGGTACTCAATGGCAGGAAGACCGAGATGTTTGAGCATGGCCATTGAAATGCCATCAGGTCCAAGGGCCTTAGAATTTTTTGCATTCTCAATGACTGTTTTAACCTGGTCCGGAGTATAAATTGGTACGGAGTCAACAGTTTGGCTGCGAATCCGTCTTCTAATTTTGCGCTTGAGGCCATCTGACTTGGGATGTTCAATAAATTGTTTATTGAACTGGCTCGCACACTGAAGAGGATTGCTAGTTTCTTTTTTGCCGAAGGTTATGGCTATATTGCCCTTATCTTTTGTGGGGTTCGAAAGGGCACGGACAGTGGACCATAACTTACTTGCACCTTCTTTAAGGTTACAGTCATTGAGGTGCTCGTTCCATTTGGCCTTCTTGTAGTCTTTAACTTGTCGCTGTATTTGGATGTTGAGCTCCCGAATTCTGGGGTCACCAGGGTTAGCGCGCCTAATGTTGTCACGTTCATCAGCTAACCTTGCGGCACTTGTTGGGAAGTTTGGACGAACCTTTGGAATGCGCCCTGCAGGGATGAACCGTGCCGCAGCTTTGGCAATGACGCTCCTAATGTTACGTTCGGCCTTATGTATATTGGTGGGAGGGGGAAGCGCGAAGAACTTCGATGACGTGAATGTTTTGAAACCTTCCCAATCAGCTTTTTTGTGATTGACAAAAGTTCGCTTCTCTGACTTGGTCAGGTCAGCTGGTTTGTCAATTCTGACTATGATTGGGAGGTGATCAGAGGGAAGACCGGTTAGTGTTTCCCAGGAGGTCTCACTAATTAGGCTAGCGCTGACAATTGTAATGTCTGGTGAGCTAATACAATTGTTTGCATCACGGGTTGGGGAGTTTTCGTTGAGGGTACAGAAACCTGATGCGTCCAGAGATTCGGCGATAGCTTGACCCCTGGCATCGTTGTGAAGCGCGGAATGCCAGAGTTCATGATGGGCATTGAAGTCACCAAGAATGATCCTGTGCTCTCCATTAAGAAGAGGACCAATATCGAAATGGTAGTTTGTACAACTAGAGTGTGGTGGTATGTAGATGTTAAAAATTTCGATATTGGTGCTCCCTGATGAAACTGAGATGGCTTGCAATTCCGCCGTACCGTCTGAAACTACATCTAATACACGGTAATGTACGGACCTGTGTATTAGGAAGGCAAGTCCACCTCCAGGGTGAGAATCATTCGTGGCGCCTTCTCTGTCCTTGCGTAAGATGATATATTCACCATCAGCGTTGAATGTTGAATTCGCGTGGAGTTTCGTCTCTTGGATGGCTGCAATCAGGATTCTGTACTTTCTCAAGAAGCTTGTGATTTCAGGAAATTTCCCTAGGATGCCATTACAGTTGAACTGCAATATGGACACCGGTGTAAAAATTGCTGGCGGAGGGGCGGGAGGGAGTTAAGCTGTGTCTTACGTTCAAGGCAACATTATTGGGGGGAGTAGGGGGCGTTGGTGGAGGGGAGGGGCCTGGTATTACCCGAGGCTGCCCAGTATTCCTACAGCCTGGAGCAACAAATGTCCCTTCTATGTAATGACCCATCCTTCTCAAACCGGAGCATCTAAAATGCACCCACTCCGAACAGCAACTACACTGAAGTGACCTGGCATTAGAACCGATACGTCGGTTGCAGACACTACACATCCATACCAAAACAGGGCCTGGATTTGTTTCAATGCCGGCGCGTAAAAGGAGAATTGAGAGCAGCCGCGCCGAGATGTGATGCTCCCAATAAGACGAAAAAACATATATAACGAGTCCATACATATACACAGACATACACAACCTTCCTGCATCGAGACCTTCGAGGCTCTTGCCAGGGAGGCGTTTTGGCAACTCTTGGCCGTTTGTTGTTGCAAACGGGTGTGGTCCGCCCCGAAGAGGCGTATTGCGGCGTATTTCCATCGAGCTCAACCCTTTCGTCAGATTCGACCATTCTATACAGAACATCCTTAGCACTTATTGTTTGGGCTTCCACACGTAGATCAGCAGATCCAGTAGCAGTAGTATTGTGTACTTTCAAATGCGTGCTGTCAGCCGTCGAAAAGTTCTGTGTATGCTGCATTTTCCGTTTAAAATATTTCAACAAATTTCGATTCCCAGTGACTAGCGCCGCTGTTGGCATACCAACCGCCATCCGACTGGTTCATTGCATGAAGAGATACTAGCTCCAATTTCTACAATTCTTTATTTTTCTCTTTTCGGTACATTTTTCTTCCAATTTGACGCCTTCACTGTTGATCGCCCGCTTGGCGTCGCTTCAAGGTGATAGGCTGGTCGTCACTTTTCCTTGTGTAGTTACCAATTCGCTAACGGTATAGGCCAATCTGATGTAGCTCGCATCATCGTATAATTGCCGCACTTCGTTTCCCGTTTCCAATTCGCTGATATAGTTGTAGAGCGCATGATCTGTTGATGAGAATTTTTGCTCGCGGCTTCTTAAGATTCAGCGGATCTGGTGTCCCGACAGTAGTCCCGACAGTAGTCCCGATGTCTCCAACCAGATCACACCATTGCAATAAGACTGTAATTTCTTGAGCCCAATTCGACGCACCGGTGAACTTTTCGATTTTGAGATCCCTACTAGGGATACATCAAGGAGTGAGTACTTCGGTGTAGACTTCTTCTTCTTCTTCTTTTAGCGGTGCAGAAAGGTGTGAAACCGCTGTGCATCTATGTGGATTCAAGTTATGGTTCGTCGATGTTTTCGTCCGTTATATCAAGGGACAAGAACATAGCTGCCGCGATGGGGTTTTCCCACAGTGAGATAGGGGTTAAGTCAGTGGGCGCAGCTGGGCATTGAAACAAGTGGCCCACATCATGTGGAGCGCCAGCGCAGTTTGGACAGATGTTTTGAATGTCCGGGCTTATGCGGGAAAGGTACGAGTTGAGGCGTGAACAAAAGCCCGACCTAAGTTGAGCTAAAGTCACTCTGGTGGCTCTCGGGAGCCTAATCTCCTCAGGCGAAATGGGTGGTGGGCGCACTGAAAGGACTCTATTCGCACCTAATCTCGCAATGGACCGACTCACTTCTGTAGTGTGAATCTCAGCGATGGCAGCTCGGTATGTATCATCATCGTAAGGGTCCCTCTTGTATCCCTGAACCTCTCTCTCTAGGTCTCGTAAACCACGCCTGACATGTCGTGGTGGAGGAATTCGGTCCATGAGACTGTGGTTGGGATGATCCTCACGGTAGCAGCCAACAAGATACTGTTTAGACAGTAGGAGATTGTGGTCACGTATTAGCATCAATTTTGACTCTTGATGTAAGTGATCCTGGGCAGACATCAAGAGGCAACCTGTGGCTGTGCGTAGAGCAGCATTTTGGCAGACCTGAATTTTGGACCAGTTTGTATCGCATAGACTATGTGACCAAACTGGGGCTGCATAATCAGCGGCTGCTCGGTGTAGACTTCTGATTGGGTTCATCTAGCGTTTCTTCCTATTGTTCATATAAACATTAACAGTGGGAATAGCCTATGAGATTAACCAGTGAAATTTTTTGTGACGACTGTGTATCTGGTTCGTCCTTGAAGATCCATTCTAGCGGAAACAATTTTGTGTTTATTTTTCGGGGAGTTTTGTGTTCTTTATGACTTCATACGTTTCTTAGACTATGTTCGTTAAAACGGTATCGGACAACAATTTTTCTCTTCAGTCCATCATAAGCGACACGTGCGCTTCCGTATTGTTTTCACCAATAAAGTTTATGGTTCTACGTAAGTCTAGTTCTCACTAACTGTCTTTCATTACAGGCTGCCGTATTGGCTCTTGGCAAACAACGCATCATGCCGCAAGGCTTCTACGCCCAACAGCTCATCTGCAAACAACAAGAACAACTCATAGCACGTTTGCGACAAATTGATTTGGATCGCACGCTGGTCGAGGTTCTAAAAAACTTGACACTGCAAATGCTGGACGGTGGACCGACCAGTGGTTTTGGTAAGTTCTATCGGCTTCTTTATTTTTTAGAGTTTTTCTAATTCCTTTCTGTTCATTTTTCATTTCTAATAGGTCTGAAAATTCATCCAGAATCAGTTCCTATGCATACACTAGCCCGATTCCTGTTTGCATCGCTGCTAAATCAATATCCTGATTTGGCATTCCGTGCTGGATTACGAGCGATGCGTTTGCCCATTTTGGAGGACACTTCGAGTGAGCAATCGAAGGAGGGCGGCAGTGGTGGTAACAATGAGTACGAGAACAATAATTGCCAACGCGAAGGTTTTGGAATGTCGAGATATCCAAGGTAAGTAATCAATTGTTCATTAATGTCAAAATGTCTATCTGTTGATCTAGACCTCCTTCATTTTTTATTCTTCTTTCCACGAATTAATTTTCTTTTCTCCCTCTTTTAAGATGGTGGACACTCGGACACCTCGAAACCCAGCAATGTTCCTTGAGCTCGACAATGTTGAGCGCTGCCAAAGGTGACACGGCACGTCTTTCGGAAATTTTAGAAAGTGCACGCAAAAACATTCATAGCAGCTGCCATTTGTACAAATTGGCATTGGATGCATTTCGATTCTCATCGCCCGAAACGGATCCACGAAGTCAAACATTATTGGGTGTAGCATTTGAATTGGGCTTGCAGGTAAGGGTGAAACCTATTTCAATGATGCACAGTGTTCTGTATTTTTATTTCGTAATTTCCTACAGGTCATGCGAATGACACTCACATGCGTGAATTGGCGTCGACGCGAAATGGTTCGTTGGTTGGTCACGTGCGCTACACAGTTAGGACTGGATGCATTGATGTCGATCATGCAAAATTGGTATCAGTACTTCTCGCCGACGGAAGCTACCGGATCGGTGGCAAGTGCTATTATGACGAATTCAAGTCGTTTGAATTTGAATATTATGGTAAGAATATTTTTGGGGTTTTCGATAAACTATGGCGCAATTATTTTGTTTTACGTTTTTTGTTTTTATTGTTATTAGGTCGCCTGTCAAGAGTTATAGTTCATTTTGTATACAAATTTATCATTTCCATGTGATTATCAATTTGAAAATTGTCAAATTGTACTTCTTACAAATGATGACTCTCAAGCTGTTTTGTCTATTTTCCACCTATTGTGAAGATATTCTAATATGATTCCATTTTCCCCACTTTCCAGCAACAAGAAGACCTCGCCAATTGTGCACGCACTCTGGCTCTGCAATGTGCCACTAAAGATCCGCCGAATTGCGCCCTAAACGCTCTCACCTTGTGTGAAAACGATCCGGGTGCATTTGAAACGGCCTACCAGATCGTCATCGATGCCGCACAACACATTATGAATTCTAGTCAATTGTTTACGATCGCACGCTATATGGAACATCGCGGTTGGGCATCGCGTGCCTATAAACTTGCCATGCTGGCCATGAAAAACGTTAATTTGGCCTACAATCAGGACTCGCATCCGGCCATCAATGACATACATTGGGCATGTGCGCTGGCGCATTCATTGGGCAAAGCGGAATTGTCGAACATTATTCCGTTGGTCATAAAGAATGTTCAATGTGCGACGGTGTTGTCGGATATATTGCGAAGTTGTAGTATACCATCGCCCGGGATGCCGCATTTTAATTCGATGCATAGAGGTAAGTGATGAAGAGTTTGAGGCAAAGATTCGAATTTGAAGACTAACCATTGTTTTTTGTTTGTTTGTTTCACAGGAAATAATATCAGATCATACCAAAAATTGAGCTATGATAGAGCACCATTGCGGCAACTGTTGGAGGCAGCTGTTGCAGCTTATGTGAACACCACTCATTCGAGGTAAGTGAGAAAGAGTTTTTAGTAATTGTTTAAAGTGACGTGTGTTCGGCTTCTTTGTCTAACCCAATAATCACACACATCTGGTAAATACAGCAAAAAATATTTGCTTCATTGCATTAATGCTCCCCAATGACAACACAAGATCTCCTGCTAGTGAGACATTGGCATGTTTTAAGGCTTTTTAATTAATAAAGCATGTGAATGTCTTTCCACGCGAACTTGTGTTGCCCTGACTCGTTAAGGAGCATGGCACACGATAGAGAGACATTGACATGCTTCAAGACCCTCTAACACGTTGACTGACTGACCAGTTTTGCCGACATTACCACCGCGTCTGACATGCGAAAATCGATACATTTATGAGTCACATTTGACGCCACATATACACCAGTCAACAATTCTTTAATGATTTGTGGATGTTCACCCATGGCCATAAACTGCACATGACCGTTGTTGCACCACATCCCTTTCGCCTCTTTCGACCACTTCTTCGCATTGCAATGATTACAAATTTCGTCCATGGAGCCCATATAGTCTAAGAAATGTCATATTTGGTCTGCAAAAATTCTACATCGGAAATTTTTTTGGATTATGGTTGGGGATGGTCCCCAGATAATGGCATTAACAGTCCCAAACCGATTGGGGGTCCGCAACATTAAAGGGGGGAGTGGGGAGTGAAGCCGAGTGCTTAATTTTGGTTTGTTGCGATTGGAGGTCATAGTCACCCCACCCACCAAAAATCAGCTCATTCGGATAAAAACTAAGGGCACCTCCCATACAAAATGACCCAAGACAACTTTGTTCTACAGTTTATAAAATGAGTAGTACGTAGAACAAATTCCTGATGGGTCACTTTGTATGGGAGATACCCTTAGTTTTCATCCGAATCTCCAATCTCCAATCATCTCCAATTGCAACAAACCAAAATTTAGCACTATGCTCCAATTTTGGAGCAAATGACAAATTCAAAGGGGGGGGGGGGGGGGGGGGGGGTTAATGAGGGTCCTTGACCGGAGCGACTCAATGTTTACCTTAAAATGATCTTGAACTTATTGTGAATACTGTTACAAAATTTTACGCCTGAACTAGCATTTTTTCAAAAGCTTCTAAAAAAGGTCTTAAATGAAAATATTCTAATTTATTTTTTTACGGTAGCGCCGAAATATTTAATTAAACTCTAATGTGTTTTATATCATTGGAAAGGTAGTTTTATGTAGTTTTTTTCGTCCTCAGACCATTTTTGTGTATCTCTTGCCGTTTTTTAAACAATCGCAAAAAAAAACGAAAAAATTTCCCCCTTTTCCCTTTTTTCAAGGTTGCGGCCCCCAATCGGTTGGGACTTTTTATGCTGGGGACCATCCCCAACCATAATCAAAAAAAATTCCGATGTAGGATTTTTGCCGTTCGATGGCCATATTTTGGTCCAATTTTCTTAGACTAATAGAAAGTAGTGGATGTTCCATATAGTTAACAACCGTGCGGTAGAATGCTAATTTATGCCAAAACGCAGTTTGTCGAGCTTGCAAACTCCTTAGCCTCACATTGTCTATACGGTTTGCGTGTTCTTCAAAAGTTTCACTTCTTCTTAATGTAATTTGCCGTCTTTTCGAGGAAGATCTGGCCAATTCGATTTTCTTTGATTTGGGCATTTCTAAACACTTTAAAGTGAATGGAGTAAATTCGCAGACATATTTTTAAAAAGGATCTGAAATAGTACTTACTAAACTTTTTTATTAAAAATGTATAAAGAAAATGTTAATAGCTTATAGGATGACGTATCATACACAGAGTGTAAACACAAAGTAAAAACTCTCATTCGCCTTTGTTATGTCATTGACAGAGAAGCAATATTTCCATGAAAAAACGTTTTATTTGCTTGACATAATAGTAAACGACTCCGTAACGACTCCAAAATTTTCGGTGTCAATCATGGCATCTTCAACAGCCATGCCGACAACATCTGTGACAAAATGAAGGGCAGAGCAAATTCCTAAAATCCCTTGCTGGCAGCAAATGGGGAACAGATAAGGAGACTTTACTTACCACCTACAAAGCCGTCAGTGGCTCCGTGGTAAACTACGCAGCACCAATAATCTATGCGACTCTCAATGGAAGCGGATTCAAACGTGCCAAAATGCAGCTATGCATCACAAGACCATCTGCACCAAAAAACAAAGCTGTTAAACCTTAAATCACATAATGAGCTCCTGGCAAAGCAATATCTTGTTGGTTGTTATCGTAGTGAACACCCGAATCATAACCTTATGGACAAAACCCCACCACCACGTCGTGTAAGAAGTTGTTTCAGGGACAAGGAAAGGGAAAGAGTTCCTCTCGATGTAAAAGAGTTCCTCTCGATAACACAAATACATACAAGGCGGCTTTAAAGCAATTACACACCAATGAGGTAACCAAAGCCAGGAATGACCTATCCGCAAACCGTGTCCTTCGCGCTCGACCACCTGATATCTCCACCGATGAACAACAACTACCCAGGGCCACACGTACCACCTTTGCTCAGCTTCGCTCTGGATGGTGCTCCAGGCTTAACTCGTTCTGGTCCCGTATCGACAACGCCATTGCAGATATTTGTCCAGCATGTGGAGCCAGCTCTGTGGCTCACTTGGTTGAGTCGCACTCTACGATGCTATTTTCGTACATGTGCGGATAGGAAATATATAGTGCTTGCAACATTATATACACTCCGAAATGATATGCAATGCAACGTTGACTCGAAATTGCCTATAAACGGCTGAGTTAACGCACCATTGCCCCACATGGGGCTGTACGGTACTGAGAAGAAGAAGATGTGGAGCCAGCCCACATAATGTGGACCATCTCTTCGACTGCGCTGCCGCACCTCCCTAATAGCCATGGCATTGATGCCGGCATCATGAATCTCTGGATGAACCGAATCATTCCATTTGTTCTAGCCGCGGGACTAAATTCCCTTATATATTTTTCAAAGATATGGTGAACGACTGCATGAAGACCACGTGAACCCAAACATGAGTTTCCGTCATGATTTCATTAGAGAGGTAGTGATGATGGATGCGGTGCGGATCATCAATGAATTCATCAGAAAGGAACTGATGAAAAGTACGATGAGTTTCACTGGCGAATTCATCATGCTGGAACTGATGACACGTCTGATGAATTTCCCCGAAGAGTTCATCAAGTCCGCCCTAATGAAGTAATCGTTGAATTTCACTTATGCGTTCTTAAAGGAACAACGTATGAAAAGGTCGATTATTTTCATTAATTATTGTATTAGTAATTTATTCATTTAGCACGCTCTGTGGCTCACTTAGTTGAGTCGCACTCTACGACGCTAGTAATTTAGACGTCCAGAGATCGAATCTCGGCGTGTTCCAAAATTTCCGTACATGTGCAGATAGGAAATATATAGTTCTTGCAACAAGCACTCCGAAGCTATATGCAGTGCAACGTTGACTCGAAATAGCCTATAAACGGCTGAGTGGACGCACCATGCCCCACAAGGGGTTACGATACAGAGAAGAAGAAGAATTTATTCATTTATTCAAATTAATCGATGCAGAGACACACACTACGAAGGTCAACTTTAAAGTGAAGAAGGTTCCGCTATACAAAGAAAAATATTACCCATCGGCGCAAAATGATGACAAGGAAGCGAAACTGACCGAAATTTCAAGAAAATGTCTCTCGTTGAATTGGCACCGATTCTTCATCGAGACAGTCATCGGGTGATGGAGATTCAGTCGAAGTACATAAGCCAACGCGTGTGGAAGAGAGAGTGTTCACGTATACTACGACAATTTTTGCATTCCCCCGTCTTTTTGGATTTATCGTTCACCGATTATGGCTAGCAGGGCTACGCAACTTACACCGATTGCACTATGGAAGAACTCCATTGAGGTGGCAACCTTCTTAGGTCTTGAACTTGAGGACAGGATGCCAACCATCTATGAATGACGATACTAGTTTCCCCCCGCCCCTCACTTGCGGCGCTACAACAACAACAACATTGTGTTGCTTGAATTTACTGGCGTCCTTGTTTCTGATTGAATCATGGCATTTGTTTTGGTTTCGTTGATATGTAGTCAAATCGTCTTTTGCGGTGTTATTGAGATTATGCAGAAGGCTTTCCGCATCACCCAATCTTCGAGACATAATGTTCATGGCTCGAATTACATACTCCAAGCAAGGTTGAAGAGCGTCGGCGCCAGCCCATCGCCCTGCTTGAGTCCAGTACGAGTTTCAAATAGGTCAGTGAGTCTGTTTTGCACTCTGACCTGGTAGACGGTATTAGTCATCGTCATTCTTATGAGTCGCAATATGCCTGTATACTAAAATAAAGCAATATTGTGTACAGTACACTTCGATCGATATTGTCGTATGCCTGCTTGAAGTCGACAAAGATTTGGTAAACGTCGATGTAATATTCCCAGTACTTCTGGAGTAGTAACTTCACGGTGAAAAGCTGATGGGCGTTGAATGACCATGTCTGAAGCCGCCTTGGTATTCGCCAATGATTTATTCTATGTACGGATTAATTCTCTCATAGGTCGTTCAAACTATGCCACTGTAATTCTCACACTTCAGCTTGTCAGCTTTTTGTGGATTGGACAGATTCTGCTTTTGCGCCAATCTTCGGGGCTTACCTCATCGTTCCATATTGTCAGCAGTAGCACATGTATAGTGTTGTTTAGGCACGTTCCACCGTGTTTCAGCAGTTCTACTTCGATCTCGTCAACGCCCAGCGCTTTATTACGTTGAAGCGATTGTATGGCAAGACTCACCTCATCTACTGTTTGGTCTACTGGTTCTGCTAACTGCTCAAGAGCTGCCTCCATTGTAACGGTTAAAAATAGGGGGGTCTCGATGTACATTAATTTTCCCCAAATGACCCACGCTACCTACCATTAAAATCTCCTCCACCATGAATGGGACATCCTGTATATATTTTTCATACGTCAAGTAATCAGCTGATCATACTATGTACATAGATTGACCTACATTTACCATTTTGTTAAATCCGTGGATATTTTAGTTTTGTAATGGTAAATTTGGATATTGATAGTGCAGCATGCACTATGTACTGCAGAAATGTCAAAATTGCGGCCCGCAAGCCGCATGCGGCCCACTTCGCAGTTTTGTGCGTCCCGCTCTCAGGCCAGAGAAACACTATATACTGTGTTTCAGAACATTGTGTAGAAATAAAAAAAAAGTAAATGTTTGTAAAAAATAAAAATAGAGATCTTGAACTAAAGTCTAAGAAATTTATTAAAACTCGTCAAGAATTCGGTGGCTTTTGCAAGCCTTAATTATATATCTTGAAAATCGTCCTCTATGTTCTACAATCAATTTGCTAGCGGTTATTTAAAGTTAGTTTGTGCAGTGAAATACAAAGCCCCATCGTGAAATTGTTTTGTCTCGGAATTTCGTTAAGAAGGAAGTATGTGGCTTTACCTGATAGTTATTTGCCACAGTTGCATTATAATTCATTTTCGCATTATTCAGGTAAGGTGCCTATAACCTTTCTGTCCGAGCTTGATTTATGTCCGCCTAACAACTTGGGGTCGCAATGTTGTTTCTGGATGACCGGTCCTGATCAGCTGTCGAAAAATTAGGAAAAATTAAGAGAAAATTGATCCTAAAATAGTGGTTGCTGAGCGATCTACTAAATTTCGGCGTTTTGTCTAAAGTTTCTAAATTTGTTTGAAGAGAATTTTATAAATATAGTATTTCCAAAGGATATAATCTTGAGGTCGTTAGTGACTCAGATTGAAATTTAAAAAAAAAGTGTATAGGCGTTTTCCTGCTCAATCCTGAAGACAGTGACATTTGACCCAGGTCAGGTTTTGAGTTTGACACCACTGATGTACTTGATAGTGAGTTTAATGCACTTTTGGCAACGGATTATTTTTTTTTGTATAAAGTCATATATGTACGCGAACTTTAAGATTTGAATAGTGTTAGCTGCACTCATTGAGTCGTACAGTTAACGCGAGTCAAAAAGTGACCAAAGGTGCATTACCGCTCCGCACTCCATTAGTAACTCGCATAGAATTCGCTTTACACTTTTTTTGTTGAATTATTTTGATTATGAACCGCGCTACATGTAACTTTGGCTTTGCTTTGATTTCCAATTTGAACTTTTTGTACTGATTTGTGTTCGCAACTTTTTTGAATAGAATTAAATTTTAAATCGTGAGTTTTTTATTCTACAAGGGGTGCCATATAAAATCCTCAATTGTGTGCGGTGTTTCACTAGAGAGAAAAAAATGTGTAGCTGGTTTTTCATGACTTTTAAAAAGTCGTCCCCGTGCGCTTCTCTCTTAGAAGAATTTTCATATACTAGTAGAATTTCAAGGCGGCTTTTGATTGCGTCCCACGACTCTCTCTACTCTACAAATTATTAAATATGGGAGTATCGTCGAAAATTGTTAACCTGATCCAGAATCTATATTCAAATACAAAGACAGCAGTATCGACAGGAGAAGAACTCTCAGAATACTTCCAAACGTTTACGGGAGTCAAACAAGGATGTCTGCTGTCCCCTTTACTTTTTGCACTTTTTATCAATGACCTACATGATGAATTAAAAGGAGGATTATTCATAGACAATCTGAATATTCGAGTACTTAAATATGCAGACGATATAGTTCTCCTCGCGGATGATATCGCGACACTACAAGGTATGATAAATAATCTCGAAGAGTATTGCAAAACTTGGAATATGACGATAAATCTAAGCAAGTCCAAAGTAATGGTTTTCAGGGCTGGGGGAAGTTTGGCAAGTGCAGAGAAATGGACATTCAAAGGTGACCCAATAGAGATAGTAAACAAGTATACATACTTAGGGGTGGTTTTAACACCAACACTTTCTTTCACCCAACATATCACAGAAAGAACAGAAAAGGCAAAAAATAGCATCAATATGACTTGGATACAATTCTTCGCTAGTAAGGATATCTCATTTTGTAGGAAACTGAAACTACACTTACGGTCAAAAGTATCGACTCAACCTAAAAGCGCGTGTATTTGTACGTGTTTTTCGAAAGGTATAGCAGTTATCCATAAAAATCGTATGTAATTGAAAAGCTTAAGGCCTCAGCTTTACGTTGGTACCATTTTAACCAATATTTGGTGAGCACTTTTAAAATTGATGCTCTTTGAACGAAAACGTAGCGAAAATGAGCAAATATGAAAATGGATTTTGGTTAGGTTTTTTGCAAATAAAACAAAAACTGTTGGAAAATAAGTTAAGTTAAGTTAAGTTTATTATTTTAGTATTTGGTATTTCCTCCTCTTGCTCTAATGACAGCTTCCAGTCGATTCTGCATTGATTTGATCAAGTTGCTGATGGTATCTTGAGGAATACCGTTCCACTCCTCTAATAGGGCTGCCTTCAATTCTTCATTGGACGAAGGGACTGGATTTCTGGCTCGGACTCTTCTCTTGAGTTCGTCCCATAAGTGTTCAATGGGATTGATGTCGGGACTGCGCGCAGGCCAGTTAAGTGACGACATATTGGCTTCATTCAAGAACTGTCGAGTGAGGCGCGACGCATGACACCGGGCATTGTCGTGCATCAAAGTAAAGTTCTCGCCAATAAATGCTGCATAGGGCACAACGTGGACACGGAGAACATCGGTAACGTATCGCTCAGCTGTCAGCCTCAGCTGTCAGTCCTCGGCCTCCTGCGGGCACGAATACGAGATCCGTTTTTCCCTCCAAAGAAATGCCAGCCCACATCATACAGGAACCGCCGCCGTATGCAACCGTTTCAGTGAAACAGCACTGCGCAAATCGCTCAGTTGGACGCCTGTAGATTCGACATCTTCTGTCACTGCCATGCAGACACATTCTCGACTCGTCAGTGATCAATACTGAGCTCCATTCCGTATCGCTCCAAGTAAGATGATTACGAGCAAATAAGAGGCGCGCTTGTCGGTGTCGTGCAGTCAATTTGGGGCCCCTGGCAGGCCGTCTTGGAGTGATATTCGCTTCCCTTAATCGTCTCCTTACCGTGCGGTCACTGACAGCTACTCCGCGAACACGCCTCAGGTTTCGCTGCGCAGCAACACCCGTGAGGAAACGATTTCGTAACGTACTTGTTACAATGAAACGGTCGTCTCTCTCTGAAGTGGATCGAGGGCGGCCCGTTCTTGGTCTCGAATTAAAGCTACCAGTCTCTCGAAATCTCCCGCTAACTCTCGAGACAGCAGACTGACTCATTCCAAGACGGCGAGCGACGGTTCGCTGACTATGATTTTCCGACAATAGGGCTACAACTTGTGCCGCCTGTTCTGGCGTCGTATCCATTGATGACCAAACAGTGACTGAAATTACTTCAGATGTAAGTTACCTAACTTTCCTGATGCAACTGATAATGAGAAACCGATTACGGGCGCTTTTATAGGGGTAGTTTACCTGGCCTGACCTTTACCTGAAACTTCAATTTTTCTGGGTTTTTTGTTACAAGTGGCAATAATTTAAAAAGTGCAAAGCAAATGTTGATAAAAAGGGTACCAACAGGTAGCTAAGGTTTCGAACTTTTAAACGATATACGACTTTTATGAATAACTATCATACTTTCCAAAAAACACGTACAAATACACGCGCTATTAGGTTGAGTCGATACTTTTGACCGTAAGTGTATATAATGCAGTGTGCAGAGCAATTCTCTGCTATGCAGGTCAGATATTCGGTTATGCATACTTTGAGCAAATAAATAAGTTCCAGAGATACTTCCTAAAGAAAGTACTAATGCTACCCGATTTTACACCAAATTATGCATTAATACTGGAGACAGGCTTACCTGAAAACTGCATCCATACCTTCGAACTTCATATTAACTACATATATAAAATCATGTTCGAATACCCTAGCCATCGTTTACCTCACATATTAGCCTACAAAATCGCACAGAAGAATATTTTCTACTTCAAGGAATGGAATATCCTAGGGGAGCAGTTTGGTATCCATTGGTCACTTGATAATATAAATACCTGGCATATAATGAAACAAATGTTCACTAGAAGCCTCGCAACGTCTCGCGTTGACAACTTGAAACTTAGAGCTACAGGAAGCGCGGAGCGATACTATAAGCACTTAGACTTTGAGAAAGGAAGCACCTATATAAATGACAGATATGATAAGGCAAAAATAATGTGGCTATTTAAAGCGAGATCTGGTACCTTATACCTAAACGCTAACCGTTTCAGGGCAATTGAACAACAAAAACGATGTAGTATGTGTAATATGCAGGAAATAGAAGATATTCCACACTTTATTGGTAGATGTAAGTCACTTAGGGAGTTCAGATTTAGATATTTTGGTAAAACGCACCTAGAATCCCATGAAAGCTGGGACAAACTATATAAATACATTCTTGTTGGTTTCGACACGTACAGAAGAGATTTGATTAGTGAATTTAACTTTTAACATAGATAGAACTAAAGTAGAATATAAGAAATGTTATTAAATATCACCTAAAACAATTTTGTTCCATTTAGAAGAATGCGAGGAGGAAAGTAGAATAGACAGCACTTCGATAGTTTTCTGGAGAAATGGTATTCCGTCTTTGGAATTCATGGAATCAAATGATATTACATATAGGGGGAAAAATCTCATCGCCATGCGCCCAGATATTGATCCGAAAATCTTGTGGACATATATATACACCTTTTATAGAATTCTAACACCAGAAACTATTTACAAAAACTTGGAAAATATGGAAAAAAGTGACCTTACAAACTTATATGCGGGACGAGTAGGCAAAGCCATTGTTTGTCCAAGTAACACCAAAAATGTATACCCCAATTGTGAGATGTATTTTGATTTTCAAAATATGAAAGAAAAAGGAGCCTTTGAGAGACCACAAGCTGGACGCTATTTAGCATGTCTAATACTTGCAAAAACTTACTCTGATGAATACTTACATATACAAACGTAAACAAGAACGACCTTCTTTCATACTATAGAAATATAGCAGAAAAAAACAGGTCAAAGTCTACAAATAAGAGGAAAGAACCAAACGGCTTCAGTTCGATAGATATGTTCACGAAAGCTTTTTTACATCTAACCAAATAATTCCTATATTATTGCCCTACTCGCTGAATAAAATAATGAAAAAGTCCCTACTCGTTAAAATATAAAAATATATATATACAGAAAAAAATACATAAATATATAAATATTAATATAAACGTATACAAAAGAAACATAAAATATAAAACATACTACCAGCAGACGACATTAATGTCATTGTTGCAACTGTTTATTTATTTGTTTAATGTAACCTTATGTACTTATAGCCATTTTATTTAAGCACATTTTGTATCAAGCTGAATAAATAAATATTATTATTATTATTATTATACTAGTACCAGTTCGATTTATCCAAGCAAATTCTAATCACATACATATATATTTTCTCTTTTTCAGACTATCTCACATCTCACCGCGACACTATGGCGATTTCATTGATTTTCTCAGCAAAGCACGTGACACCTTCATTTTGGCACGTGACGGCCCAACGCATTTCTCAAGACTTATCGAAAATATCACAGTGGCCTATAAGGGCAAAAAGAAGCTGGTACGACAGGTTCGCCAAAGATTTCAATTTATATAGAAACGAAAAAGGTTGTTTGGGGTTCCTCCCGAAATTAAACTAACAAATGAATAAAATCACATAAAAGGGAAAAATCAAAGGAAATTCAAAAACCTAACTATGATGAGTAACGAATAATCATGTACTGCAGATTGAAGTAGTACAATTGGTCTCTATATAGAAGTAGATTCTACTTTGCCTGATCTGTCTGATTAACTTTTTTTATTTTTTAACCAATTTCTGATCTGATAGCGAGTTTTACATTCGCTTCTCTTTTTTTATTTATTATATTATATTAGATATAATATTATATTATTTTTTTTTTAAATATGACATGAGTCAGTCGTTTTACCATTTATTTTTTAAGTTTTATATTTCATGAAATTACGATCGTATCGTAAAATCTCGTGAATATATAGATTTATACATACATTCCCCCATAAAATTAAATTAGTTTAGAGATTTAGAAATAATTAAAGAAAAATCCTAGAAATAAATAAAATACAAAAAAAAAACTGAAAAAAGATAGTGTAAACAAAAATCAAAGAAGCCAAACTTATTAGTAAATTTATTGGAAAATACTTTTTGTTTTACCTACGACTAGAATGCATAATTTCTTCCAATTATATAATATTTTGAATTTTTGTTATATATATACAATCTACCAAAACAAATGCAAAGATTCAATATTTGTTTTTTTTTTATATGAATTTTTAATCGACTTTCTGTTCTTTTTTTAGTAAATCAAAATCTTAGATACTTTGTTTTCTTTTTGTTTATTGTTGCATAATTTTTGGATGTAAAAAAATATATAAAATTAAAATAGAAAAGAAATATTGAAAATATCAAGAGCAATTGAATGCGTAAGCATTGCCGTTATATTGTAGTGAAGCAGAAGAAGAAAAAAACTGAAATAAATTCAATTAGCAAAACTTAGAGAAATTTTATGATTTATTTTCTTTGTTTGATTATTTTCGTTCGTTGTGTTCATTCAATGCATGCATATGCATATGATTTCCTAACTCCTGTGCATGGGACAACTAAACTTGATGTATGAGTACATTACTGTGTTACTCATGCCTGTACGAATTATAGAATACAAAATAGCTCTCGACTGTAATGACGCGTGCGTTTAATTTAAAGCTTTTGAAATATGTAAAATGATAAACACACACACAGATTAAGGTCGATGACGTGATTGAATAATTTTAGTTTTTTTTTATCGCATTTAGTTAAGTTTGTTAAATGTTATACATTTTATAATTTTTCCTCGTTTTAATCTGAAAATGTCCATGTCAATTTTTTTACCGTTTTTCTGCGCTCTTATACAATTTGTTAGATTGATTGATTGTCTCCAAAAATCATCACTCACACGCATGACTCTCTATTCGTCCTGTCGAATGGATACGATCAAATGCATGAAGTGGTAACATTTGTCAACCACGCAACCAGTTTAATTTATTGAACATTTTTATTGAGTATATTACAATCATAGAAATTATAGGTATGGAATATGCGTACATCTATTAAATAGCGTCCCAGCATCTGGCTAAACTGTTTTTTTTTTTGTATTGTATTGTACACGTAAAATTTTAAAAAGTCTTATTCGTCAAATTTTGAATAATTGGCGTTTCGAATTCTAAAGTTTGAATGTTTTACGTTTCGATATGTCAAATCTGACAGTCGTATTGTCACATCTAACAATTTTCTCGTGAGAAATGTCAAAAAACGTACAGAAAAAACTAGCCCTTTGTTTGGAAACAGACAAGACGCGTTGAATGCTGCCGAAGAAAGCAGCACAATGCATTTTAAATAGCTGTTTGCTGCAGCTGTTCAAACAGCAACAGCGAAAAACATGTCAACCATTTAAAATGCATTGTTCTGCTTTCTTCGGCAGCATTCAACGCGTCTAATCGGTTTCCAGCATTATACGATTTTCATTTTTTTGGTCTAAAAAATTCAAAAAGTTTACCCAGATGTCGGAGCCAACGGAGCCAACTTTTGAATTCATTTTCTTAGTGTATGCGCATATCAAGTTCTAGAAGTTCGATGATTTCAACTGCCGTTAAATAAACTGATAAATATACGAAACGTATACATATTTATTCAAAGAAATTCAGGTTTTTTTAAATATTATTAATATACACATAGTACTCTGACTGCTACCGTTTTTTTTTATTAGAACTCATCCAAAACAAGAGAAAGAGAGACGAAAACCAATACATAGAATGGATATTGTGCCAGTATTTTCATGTATACATTTTTTTTATGTTATAGACATACATTTATTATTATTATTATTGGTGATTTATTATTCATAATTTAGCATATTTAAATGTCGTTTTTTTTTAAGCTTTAGTGTTACAATTTTATAAATACAAAACAAAAATCAATTTTTAGATTTAGTCTCAATAAAATGCATTATTTAGTGAGCTATAAGATTTAGATGACGAGTAAACATACCTAACTGAAAAAAAAAAACAAACAAACCTAAGCAAAATAAAAACAAACAAAGTTGCAGGACTCTTACACTAAAATACATAAATACAAACTATGAATGAAATTATATGTAAGGCAAAACAATGAACAAAAGCAAATTATTAGGATATAAAATATTATATAAATATGACGTAGCAACAAAAGCCCGTAATGCGTGTAATCAAAATACAAAAACAAATATCCATTTAAACAAAAATTTAAAAACTAGAAAGCAAAACAATACAACGGGCATAACTTTATATACATATATATGTACGCTTTCGCACAAAAACAAACAAACAAACAACACTATTGGTTATAACGTTATATAAACATACTTTAAAAAAATGAAATACAAAAACAATGAAATATGCAAAGCGAGAGAGAGCAAAAAACCAAGTTTAACATTATTGTGTATTATATTCTCAGGACTTACCAACATTATATATATATAACATAACATTGAGATAAAATAAAATAACAAAAATAATTAAAAAACAAGCAAAACAAAAAATAAAATATATAAGTCAAAAATTAAATAATGATGTATAATTTTTTTTTATTTAATTTTCATTTGCATTGGCAATATAATCACAGAATGCAGAAAATAAAGCGAGACACATTTAAGTAAAAATTAATTGATATGTTGTTTAATTTACAGTACGCAAGAAGTGAGAAAAGAACTTTAAATTTGGGGCAGTTCGTACTGGGCTTATAAAACTTGATACTAAAATATGGTCCAGCATTTCTTTCCACAAGCAGTATTTCCATGTAAGCTGCGTTGCGTACTGTTCTCAAAATGAGACTTGATTGCCCTCTAAATTAATGGCTTTCTCCCTCAATTGGTAAAGGGCAGGAAATAATCTTTACTGACCAAAAGGGCTTCTTGTTGGCATCAAATGTAATATATGTGGTGTGTGTATAATGCATTCATGGTGACGTTCAGAGATGCGATCCACAACTAATAAATCGCAAACGGGGTCAATTAAAAAAAAAATGTGGATCGAGGGAGGATCAGGAGGCCGCTGCAGATCCTGTTGTGGCGCACATTTGCTGAAAATGTCGGATTCCTAGCTGTCTACATTCAAAAGTTTCTGCTGTCCAAAGATGCGACCCAAGACAAAAAAAAATATCAAAGGGTGGACTAAGCGCAAACCGAGTAAATTTTTCAAAAAGTTTTGGACTTACAAGTCTTTATTCGCATCCGAAGATGTGTCACTAATCGCCTCTCTCTTGCTGTTTCTAGGTCGGCATATGAGACTGTTGATGACGACTGCCTCTCATTCACTTTGCTCAGAGTTGGCTGTCCTGACCGTTTTAGCCGTTCCCGTTCATCGGCTCGCTTGAATCTCAAACGGATAAGAAAGAGAACGTGACCTGCTGTTATTCGTCGCGCCCTAATTTGGTTCCACTTCCGCCCATTGTGAATCGTAGAAGGATAAACTAGCCTAAGTTTCAAGAATTACTCCTTGCAGAGCTGTCTTCAATGCCAAATACGCCAAACAATGAAGGAAAGTAGGACAACATGCTGAATCTCTTCAGCTATGAGGTTGACTGCTGGATCGCTGAAAAAAAACCCACCTTACCGTAAGTGCCAATACCGGATAATAACACCATCAACTGATGTGAACTGTGTGTGAAAAGTGCCTCCTAGTTCTTAAACAGATGCAGATTCCTTGGCTCTTGGTACATACTTTTTCCCCGCTGGACGTTTTTATAACTTGTAACATTTATTCAGTTCCAAATTCACTTATTCTGGGGGTAGATTCCATTCGCAAACTCAGAGTCGTGGTCAACTTGAGGGACGGTCAATGGGACTTTCTGATATATTCCAGTACTTGACGGTCAATGGGACTTTCTGGGCGCGTTGGAGAACAGTGTAGTAGACCAACTGCAATCGAGAGCAATAATAACTCCAAAACAGGGGGGAGTTGGATGCACTAATTAAGTGGAACATATTATCCGAATGTTGATGTAACTCAGTTTAAAAATAAACTTGGTCGTTTTTGTAGTTGCCGGGGCAATTAGTTGATTTGACTATGATTTTGTATACCCTCTCTATCTCCTCCTATAAAAAAATTTGTCAGCATTGGCCAAGCACTCCATTATAAATAAACATCAGTTCGATTTTGACCAAGCAAAAATATTATAGATTGAGACTAATAAAAGGAAATTGCAGATCCAGGAAGTTAATAACATTATCATACATGAACATGAAGTCTGCAACGAAAAAACTGATAAAAAGAATTACTCGGTCGTGTACAGCTCCTGGCCATTGAATTAGGACCACTCACAAAAATGTGGGTTTTCCCCAATTAGTATTGCGAAACGAACAGTATATGATCCTTACATAAAAAATTGGTTATGACAGTAGAAGGACAATTATATATGCATAGTAATTAGTCAATGAATTTTTATTTTTCCTGTTTTTAATCTGGATACGACGACTAAACCCAATTTTTGTCATATTCGGGTGTAATCATTAAGTCCTGATAAAGTATATAAAGGGTTGCATTTTGAAGCGTACATCATGCGTTTATTGATTTCAAAGTATACAGCAGTTATAAGTGAACCTGCTAATACCAGATACTGTTTTTTTGTCAGTTAGAAGGATTTGTTGTTGTTGTTTTAGCAGACGACGTATGGGAAACCAAGAAAACCAAAATGGGCAAAAATAAGGACATTTCTCCTGAAAATAAAGCCTATATTTGCGGTCTAATCAATAGCGAACAATACACCTTTCGGGAAATTGCCAAAAACGAGGGAATTTCTCACCAAACGGGGTCAAGAATAGCCAAGAGCAACAAGGAGAATAGTCCGTGGACATCAAACAAGCGGAAAAACTGCCGCCGAAAATGGATAACGACTTCACGGACTGATCGGCGGATCCTCGAATGTGTTTTGGAGAACCGTAACGCAACTATTAAAACATTATATAGTGACGCGGACGTTGCGTAGACGGTTATATGAAAATAACATAAAATGTTGTCAGCCTGCCATAAACCAAAAATGATGCCCAGGATGTAAAAAGCTCGTTTAGAATGAGCTCAAGCACATAGCAGCTGGACTACGGCAGGCTCGAAAAAGCTAAAATATAAAAAAAAATATTGAGAAAATATTTTTTGTGCTTAATTTTTTAACATAGAATTTGAGGACTAATTTTTGAGTCCTAACGTTCATTTTTTAGGTACTTTTTAGTGATGAGTTCCGATTTGAAACCGTCATAGAAAGAGCACAACCTGTTAGAAGAAGGCCTCAAGAAGGATTTAACGAAGATTGCGTCCAAAAAACTGTGAAACATCCGTCAGCAGTTACGATTTGATCCTGCATTTCGAGCGAAGGACCGGGTTCCCTATATTTTGTCAATGGGACTTCGGACGCAAAGCAGTATCAGGATGTCTTAAAAACGGTTTTATTGCCATATTATAAGACACTGAATTCTCCGAGATACAAATTTACTTAAATGCAGGATGGAGCACCTTTTCACAGGGCCAAAACCGTAATGAATTGAATGTCTGCAAGGAAGATTAAAAGTATTACCGTGGCCTGGCAACTCCCCGGACCTGAACCCTATTAAAAAGGTGTGGAACATGCTCAAATCGATCGTGTATTCAACTGCCAATAATAATGTGGCCGATTTTAAATCGAGGATTTTACAGGTTTGGCAAAATGATTATAACATCAAAAACATGATACAGTCATGTATTTGGAGTATGCCCGAAAGAGCCCGAGCTGTCATTGCAGGAAAGGTTGGGAATACCACTTATTAGTTAATAATGATTCATAACAGTATATGTTAATAAATTCTTAAGTTGAAATTGACCTTTTGTTTTTCTTCGTTGAAATAATGCAGAAAATGTTGAAAAATTGAAGTGGTCCTAATTCAATGGCCAGGGGCTGTACATCAATCTAATAAAAAATGTAACTTAAATTATTTTACCGCGATTAATTGTCACATTACATACATACATATTCATATATATGTACATACATATTTGACGTTATTTTCTACATTGTCATTTTATTGTCCTAAACACTTGACATTAATAATTCCAATTGTGCAGTCGATATCATCTGAACCACTTCTCCTCCCATCAAACAGCGCTACTATCCTGTTTCTCCAGCTGCCCAGGCTCACATTGACCGAGAAGTCAATGAGATGCTCGAGTTGGGTATTGTTGAGCCGTTTTGAAGCCCGTGGGCTTTTTCAATCATTTTGGTGAAGAAGAAAGATAGGGCTTTCGTGTGGATTTCCGAAAGCATAACGTGGTGTCGGAAAGGGATGCGCATCCACTTCCCTATGTATCATACACGCTGGATAAGTTGAGGAACGGGAGTTTTGTGTCCTCCATTGACAGAAGCGTGAAAAAAGTTCACGGCATTTACGGTTCTCTTGAGACCGTCTTCACCGTCTTCACTTATCTTGACGACATGGTAGTGGTCACACAAGATTTCAACAAACACCTCGAAATCCTAGAGGAGGTATTCAGGAGACTAAAACAGACTGGGTTGAAATTGTCACGGGAAAAGTGTGAGTTTTACCGCGCCCAAATCAAGTGTGGTATGTGGTAGACGAGAATGGATTGAGTGTGGATCCGGATAAAGTGGAATGATTGATTAGCATTCCACGGCCCATGAAAGTCAAGGAGTCAAGGCAATTCTTGGGTATGGTGTCATAATACCCGCGGTTTATTCTGGAATTCTGGCGACTAAAAAGGGACCTAATCCAAGGTGGATCAGCATGCGCCGAGGGATGCATGGTCAAGAGGGTGCTTGGCCGCTAGTATGCGAAGGTCGCAGGCAACCATGACATCTGAAGCCTGAGGCACGTTTTAACATCAACAAGACCTCCCATAGGTTAGTGTGTGTGTGTATGGGTTGCCGCGTCTGGAGATAGCCGGCGGACGTAAAAGGAAAGTCCATAAATTTACTTATTTCCACACACTAGTGCCAAAAACACAACCTTTCTCCAAAAGGTGTAAAAGAATGGAAGGCCTTATGGAAATTCACGCAAATACAAGCACTACCCCGCCGGGCACTACTTCTGCTATGCGGTTGAGTGATCCCGGGGCGAACCTAGTTCGCGCCAGAGCTCGACGGTTTCCGGGGGCGAGCAATATAAGGCAGTCCAATTACATTGTGGAGAAGCTGAGGGTTGCAAGCTGGAATGTCGGTTCCATGACGTCAAAGAGCGAGGAGATTGAGGATATCATGAAGCGGAGAGGGATAGACATTATGTGCGTGCAAGAGACAAAGTGGCGAAATACCCATATCGACAGAGCCCGGTTTCTTACGAATTCCATGAAGTACAAATTGTACTACTATGGAATTACAAACCAAAGAAACGGAGTTGGCATTATTCTGGCGTCGTCTTTACTTGGCAGTATAATAAGTGTCGCGAAGAGAAGTGACCGCTTGATCAGCATCAAATTGGTTATCTGCGGAAGGGTGTGGAACGTAATAAGTGCCTACGCTCCCCAAGTGGGACTGCCACCAGAAGAAAAAGAGGCATTTTGGAACGACGTTGACACCCTAATTCAGACCATTCCAGATACCGAATTGGTGTTCTTGGGAGGAGATTTAAATGGCCATGTGGGTGAATCAAATTATGATTACGAGGATTGCCATGGTGGAAAGGGTAGCCCTTCAACGGTCAGAAATGACGAAGGTGAAGCTATTCTGACCATGTGCAGATCGCATGGTTTGGTCATCCTAAATACATGGTTTGTGAAAAACGAAAGACACCTAATCACCTACAGTAGTGGACACGGAGATAGGAAACACGAAACGCAGATCGATTACCACCTCTGTTTCGATTTTATGAGAAGGTGGGTAAGAGACTGCAAGGTGATCTTGGGTGAATCTGTCGTCAGCCAACATCGTTTGCTCCTGTCAGAATTTATTTTGAAAGCAGGAGGAGCCCTGTGGCATGGGTCAAGAATTATGCCTCCGCTTCCTCCGGCGTGTCGTAGAAGGCGACTAATGGGGCAGGGGAGAATAAAACTCTCCTGGGTTTCGTACAAATCACCACAATTGCGCGCGACGTTGTTTGTGCTAAATTGTGTGGATATGTACGAAGCTTAATATAAATTGACCCCTGTGGTGTTGGGGTTAGAATTATACCACAGCGTTCCCGGCTTGTCGTAGAAGGCGACTTGAGGGATAGGGTGTGTAGGCTTGTAACTTGCATACCTGAAACTAAACTACACTCGAAACATTGAACGAGCCTCGGATACCACGGACTGTTTTACCGGCAACGACCTTTGGCTACAAACAACGGACTACGATTGGTTTTTGGAACGTTCGAACGATGTGGGGCGAGTGCAGTAGTACAAGACTCACGGAAGTCGAACGGGAAATGACCGCATATAGAATTTCGATATTAGGACTGAGCGAAACAAGATGGAACGGATCGGGAACGACCTTATCACCTAGTTCCCAAACTGTGCTGCTTTACTCTGGTAGTGAACTTGAAGCCTCACCCAGAATGGCTGGAGTCGGCATCCTTTTGAACAAGGAAGCTCGCCAATCTCTTTTAGATTGGAGGCCTATTTCCGACCGAATAATAACTGCCAGATTCAAGTCCAGAGTAAGGGACATTACTATAATTCAGTGCTACGCCCCAACTGAGTCAGCCGACCAGCATGCTAAAGACGCCTTTTACCACCTGCTTGGCGACACCTTTGACAAGGCTCCCAGAGGTGACATAAAACTTATTATGGGGGATCTCAATGCTAAAGTTGGGTCTGACAATGTTGGATTGGAACATCTAATGGGCAATCACGGTCTGGGTGTTAGGAACGACAATGGTGAGTTGTTCGTAGAGTTCTGTAACTCTCGTCAGCTTGTCATTGGCGGCACCCTGTTCAAACACAAACCTTGCCATTTAGCAACCTGGATATCTCCAGATGGCCGAACAGAGAACCAGATTGACCATATAGCCATATCCAAAACATGGAGGAATTGTCTCATGGACGTCAGGGCTAAGCGTGGTGCTGATGTAGGCAGCGATCACCAACTTGTCATCGCACAAATTCGCTTGCGGACCGCTGCTATTCGTCGCACACAAAACGAGCGTGTATTGCCACGATTCAATGTGCAAAAGCTTAAAGAACCATCAACAATACGCGCAGTTTCTAGCGCATTGCGCGAGGTAGCTAATGCACAAACACCAGATGCTTCTTCTATTGATGATAGATGGACCATTGTGAAGGAAGCTTTTCTATCGTGTGGCGAAACATTTGTGGGCAGACTGCAGCGAGGTAGAAGACCTTTTATCAGTGATGATACATGGTCTCTGATAACTGCACGGAAGAGAATTAAAGAACAAATAAACTCGGCTACTGATAATTCAGTTAAGCAACAACTGAGGACCGAGTACAGTTCTCTTCAAAAAAACAGTGCAGAGGAGCGTTAGACGTGATAAACGCAAGAACATCAACGCGTTAGCTTTGGAGGCAGAAGATGCGGCTTACCGTGGTGACAGTGGAACCCTTTACAAACTCATAAAGCCACTGACTGGCAAATCTTTCACCAATGAGCATCCTGTAAAGGATAAAGACGGGTCTCTGCTTGTCACAGATGAACAACAACTGCGCCGATGGAGAGAGCACTTCATGGAGGTTCTTAATAACAACTTTAACCCTTCAAGCGCATCTCCACCGGAGGCAGTAAGTCTTCCGCAAGTGGCCAGAATTAACACCGGCGTACCATCCAAGCTGGAAATAACTAAGGCTCTTCAATCACTGGAAGCGGGTAAGGCCCCGGGGGCAGACGGTATCCCGATGGAATTTTTGAAGGCGGACATCAACGCTACAGCGGATATTCTTCTTCCCCTGATCCAAGAGTGTTGGACAACCGAGACTCTCCCTCAGGAATGGAAAAAGGGCGTAATTATTAAAATCCCCAAAAAAGGAAGTCTCAAGGATTGTAATAATTGGCGTGGAATCTGTCTCCTCCCTGCAGTCTCTAAACTGATGGCCAAAATAATCTTAGACCGGATCAAGAAAACGATCGATCGCACTTTGAGCAATGAACAGGCTGGTTTTCGTGAGGGTTTTTCATGTAGCGACCATATCAACACCCTCCGAATCATAATTGAACAATCCGCTGAATGGAGATCCCCGTTACATCTATTGTTCATTGACTTCGAGAAGGCGTTTGACAGCGTTGACCGGGCTTATATCTGGACAGCCTTACGTAGGAGAGGCATACCAGAGAAACTTATTGCCATCATAAAGGAGTCCTATAACGGAGCCCAATGTCACGTCTTGCACAAGGGCGAATTGTCTAGTCCTTTTGAGGTTAATAATGGAGTTAGACAAGACTGTATTTTATCACCAATACTGTTCCTTATTACCATCAACGACGTAATCTGCGACGCTCTAGGCGACCATAAAAGTAAGGGTATCAGGTGGAAATTATTTGATCACCTTCAGCACCTGGACTATGCCGACGACATTTGCCTTCTTTCAAACACAGCAGATCATCTGTCTCAAATGACGGATGCTTTGCATCGTGAGAGTCGTAGTGCTGCTTTAAAAATTAATGCCGCTAAGACCAAATATTTGAGCTTGACATCAGAAAGGCAAAGAAACATTTCTATATCCGAACAGCCGATAGAAAAAGTCGAGAACTTTACTTACCTTGGGAGCGTAGTAGCAGCGGATGGTGGGGCTGATGCTGATGTAGAGTCGCGCATAAATAAAGCCCGAGCAGTATTTTTCAGTTTGACTCCTCTCTGGCAAAACAAAAACATCTCCAGAAATACCAAACTCCGGATCTTCGAAAGCAATGTAAAATCCGTGCTTTTATATGGGTGTTCCACTTGGAAGGTGACCAGTGATATAACAACCAAACTACAAACTTTCGTGAATCAGTGCCTTCGACGCATCCTACAAATTCGCTGGCCTGAGGTAATCTCTAACGAGGACCTCCTCCAAATTACTGGCCAAAATAGGATAGGCATCGACATCAAAAGGCGGAAGTGGCAGTGGATAGGTCACACACTTCGAAAAGAACCACAAAACATTGCAAAACAGGCTCTAGATTGGAATCCTCAGGGAACCGATGCAAGGCGTCGTGTGGGAAGACCCAAAAATACATGGAGAAGATCTGTAGAGGCAGAGGGAAAATCTATAGGCAAATCGTGGGACCAGCTAAAGGCGATGGCTGCAAATAGGCAGAGGTGGAAAAGAGGCGTAGTCAATGCCCTATGCCCCACTAGGGGTTAAAAGGAACCAGAGAGAGAGAGAGGAGCAAGAAATAGAAGAACTCCCAATCCTGTCGAAAAAATCAAGTGGCACAATCTCACAAACGACAACTTTGAACCTGTAGTAACTCCATTCATTGATAAAATGACAGAGTGGTTTCAAAACAACATAAACTGCACCGAGCACAGTCCAACACAAATGTGGAATAGTTTCGCTGAAATGTCAGTAGGTGAGGCGGAAAAGGCACTTGGAGTTTCGAAAGGTCCACTCCACACGAAGAAAGAAACATGGTGGTGGAACACCGAAACTAAGGAAGCAGTGTAAGCCAAATCGAACGCATTTAAGGCATGGACGAAATGTGAGTCAAGCAGTGAAGCCGAACGGGTTCAACTTCGCGAAAATTATATGCAATGCCGGAAGAAAGTAAAGCGCTTGGTAGCTCAAGCAAAGGCGAAGGCAGCTGAGAAATTCTACCAAGAATTAGAAACTCAGACTGCGACCGAAGGACCGTCTTTCCGCGAGAGACCTAAGCACGACGCCGGGATATTCAGGGTCGCAGCCCAAAGGAGAAGGAACGCTCGGGAAATACAGGCGCCAAAGTACGTGGAGGACTCGCAAGGAATGTTGCTGATTGACGATACGGCAATTTGTAGCAGGATGCGAGAGTATTTTGACGAACTTCTAAATGAAGAATTTCCTCGAGCAGCTTTTCAAGATGTTGAGTCGAATACCACAAATATTGAAGATATCTCAGAGGAAGAGGTGATGGAGGCAATGCATCAGATGAAACGCGGAAAGGCAGTCGGCCCGGACAAAATCCCCGCGGAATTTTGGTTAAAAATGGAAAATGTCGGGCTTAGTTGGCTCACAGTTCTCTTCAACAAAATCAAAGGTGGGCAACCGATGCCTGATGCTTTCAGGGAAAGTTTTCTTCTTCCTTTCTATAAGAACAAGGGAGACTCACGCAAACTCAACAACTATAGGGCTATAAAGTTAACACCTCATACACTGAAGATCTACGAGCGAGTTGTCTGCAACCGATTGAGAAAGATTGTGCGGTTGAATGACAATCAATGCGGCTTTGTTGAAGGTCGATCTACAGTCGATGCGATTCAGTGCATTCGTATTGCGATGGAAAAGTATAGAGCAGCACGAAAGGACTTGTACTTTGTGTTCATCGATTTGGAGAAGGCATTCGATAGAGTACCTCGTGATCTGATATGGTTGGCCTTGAGAGCACTTAATGTCCCCGAGGCATACGTCAGGATGATACGAGACATGTATGATGGAGCTACGACTAAGGTTAGATGCACAGCCGGTGAATCAGAAGAATTTCCGGTGAATGTCGGAGTACACCAGGGCAGTGTATTGAGTCCGTTGCTCTTCAACATCATCATGTGCTACTTATTAACACGTGTCTCCGACGGCCTAGAAATATCTCTTCTTTTTGCTGATGATATAGTCCTCAGTAGCCCAAACATCGTTGCCTTGCAAGCTGCACTTACAAAATGGTGTGACATTCTGGAGGAGCATGGACTGAGGGTAAGTATAACAAAGACTGAGTTCTTATGCTGCCAATTCTCAGACCCAAATGCACCGATACCAGAAATGTACGTCAAAGGAGAGCAGCTTAAGTCTTGTACCAAGTTCAAGTACCTTGGCTCGATGGTGAACAGCGGAGCTACATGCGATGATGACATCAAACATCGCACAAAGGTTGGGTGGATGAGGTGGCGAGAAAACTCTGGAGTTTTCTGCGATAAGAAAATGCCACTGAAGCTAAAGGGCAAGTTGTACAAAACGGTTGTACGTCCCGCACTCATGTATGGATCAGAATGCTGGACCATGTATGAAGGTTACGCGAAAGAAATGACAGCGACTGAAATGAAAATGTTACGCATGTCAGTTGGTGTAACCAAAAGGGACCACATCAAGAGTAGCTACATCCGAGGCAGCTTGTCTATAGACCAACCAATCACCGAAAAGCTCGAAGACCGACGAATGGATTGGTATTGCCATGTTCAAAGGCGTCCGCCTGAGAACCCCGCAAAGAGAGCGATATCAATGGAAGTTCCACTTGATGGACCCAAGGCCAGAGGCAGACCGAAGAACACCTGGATGTGTCAAATGAAAAAGCAACAACAACGCATTGGTCTCGGCGATGACACGATCCAAGATAGAGCTGCCTGTAGAAATATGCTGAGAAATTATCGCCAAAACGGGCGATGTGCCTACACCGCAGGTCGAGCAAGGCGGAACCATGGAGCGGTATAAAGAACGAGGCAAGGAAGAAGAAAGATGGCGCCGTTGACAAACCTACTCAAGAAAAACAGGAGCTTCAAGTGGACCGAGGAATGCGATCTCGCCTTCAATCGAGCGAAAGTAAAACTACCACCGCACCTTTACTTATACTTATCCGGATAATAGTCTTCCATTCTTAGTCCAAACAGATGCTTCAGATGTCGGGAGTACCGCACCTAAACCGACATCTGAATCATCTGTTTGGACTAAGAATGGAAGACTATAATCCGGATAAGTATAAGTAAAGGTGCGGTGGTAGTTTTACTCAGACTCATCCCGATGGTAAAAAGGTGGTTTGTTACCTTAGTAAGACATCGAAAGCGGAACAGAAGTATTTCACTATGGAAAGGGAGTGCTTAGCGGTAGTGTGGGTGGTGGAAAAATTCAGACCGTATATTGAAGGAATGAAATTCAGTGTGGTAACGGATCATCCCTGCTCTGGTTGAATAACCGGAAAGACCCGATCGGAAGGTTAACGAGGAGGCCGTTTCGACTTCAGCAATTTGACTTTGAGGTGGTACATCGCAAAGACAATGAACATTTAGTGTCAGATGCGCAGTCGCGATCAATCCCATGGGTCGAATCGGCTGTTGGAACCAGTCGTGGGGGAATCGAATGAGGATTAATAAAATAACAGGCGTGACAGTCCAACATTGGACTAAGGCCGCAGATGAGTGACATTCAATTCCCAAGATCTTATAACTGCTTTTTTGTTGAGGTGTTGAGATCAACAGCCACGCTCAGCAGTGTTATTTATCCCCATAAATGGGTACTCGTTTAACATCTGAGTGAGATCATAGTCCATCACATGGGTCGTGAATTCGGAAAACACCATAAACTGAATTGGTCCACGGTGAGACTTGAACCCACGACCCTGTGCACCGAAGGTGTGCGCACAAAACACAACACCAACCAGACTTTGCATCTCCCTTTTTAAATATAGGGAAGATTACAGCTTCGCGGAAAGAGTTTGGAATGTCAGCTTGCCCACTTAGAATACGATTAAATATAGATTGCATGCAAATCTTAGCTACAGGGCGTTTCTCAGGTACTTATGCCGTCCCAATCCGGGGCTTTATTATTTTTTGCTGACGTTAGAAACTCGTTAATTTCGTCAACGGCGATGGCGCAGTTCAATTCCTCTTTCGTGATCCAATTCATAACATATGAAAAGATGGTATTGGTGTCATCTCATAGTATTGATTGAAAATGCTCTCTCAAACTATTTGGGCTGACATAACTACCTTTGCGAAATCCGCCTCCGTTAAGCTCTCTAATTTTTCTCCAGAGATCCTTAGTCCTCTCCAACTTTTGGTCAAAAAGCCGGGAAATATCTTCTAGGCTCGCATATGCAGTTGAGGCCATTTTCGTTGAAACAAGTGTCGTATCCCTTATTTTCGCTATCTGTCCACTGTCTGGTGATGTTCGTGATCGTTTGCCGTTCATAAATGATGAAAATATTGCAATACAAAAGTTAAAAAAAAAAACGCGAGAAATGACACGTGTAATGAGGACAGCTGAAAAAGATCCTTCAAATTCGGACAACGGACACGGCGGCGGCCGGCGGCGCAACCGAGTCGGTGATTTTTGATTTTCTTTCAGGGAAATCTTCTAACGGCCTGAAGATCTTTTGGTTGTGGTGGGCCATGGCCAAAATCCCAACATCCGGATTCAGTACTTGGATACTTCGATGGTGTTTCAGTTTCGCTCATTCTTTTCCCGATTTCAGATCCCAGTGTTTGTCCGTGGAATGGCATACGTTTTTATACCCTATACCCATAAGATGGTATAGGGTATATTGTTTTTGTTACGCCGATATTATGTAAAACTTCAAAGGAGCCACCGGAGGTATGGCAAAGTATATATGTAAATGATCAGGGTCGGTCCCTGAATCGAATAAGCCATGTCTGTATGTCTGTCTGTCCGTGTGTCTGTCTATTAGCACGATAACTCCCGAAATAATGAAGCTAGCGGTTTGAAATTTTGGTTAAATGTTTGCTTTGCTAAACTCTTGGACGGTATTGAAAATGGACCAAATCGGGCCACGGGTTCCCCTACCTCCCAACTCTGAAGGATCGTTTTCAGCTGTCCTCATTACACACGTCTAACATTTGCACGAGTACATTCAATCGATCTCATAGACAATAAATTAATATTACCGTCCCCATACACTGTACAATCGATCTGACGCCCGTAAGCACATACACTATACAATTTATCGTACAATCTTAAATGACAGCCTCGCGATCCACACGACACAACATAGCGCAAATAATATATTTTGTGACGATGGACATTGCTACTTTCGATGAAGAACGACCGCTACAGCCACAACAATGAAACAATCAGAAACTGAAAATATGTATGGCAATATGTTCCACACGTCAAATCAAAAAATTGGATTGGATCGTCACATACACCATCCAACAACTTATCAAAAATTGTACAATCGATTGGAGAGTGTATGGCGAATCTTAGTCACACATCCTGTTATGGCCGGCGTCTATGATACCAATTTAGCCCAATTCCTTTCCAGTACCGGATTTTCAAGAGAACTGTTCTTTAATCTTGTGGGAGAGATGCGAATTGTATTACTCTAACCGCGTTAAAATCCTAAAGTAATGACCTCACTTACAAACTGTTTACTGACTCATTTTTAAAAACACCAAACAGAATTATAGAAATTAAGAAATAATGCAAAGTTTATACTTAATCAATTTCTATATTTTAAAAATCATTTTTTTCTGCATAATAATTGTTCCTATAACATACCTATTACGATAAATATTTACTGTCACAAAATAATAATTATCCTAAACACCCAATATAGCGGTAAAATTAGTTGGTGGCACCGAATACGGCGAGCAGGCCTGACGCACCGACATCTCCCACGTATCGAGCAAATGTGAAAGTGAGTAGCATTTCGGCAGCTTTGAGACGCGTGCCGTAAACGCATTCTGTACGGCAGTCAAGAATGGCGTGGCCAAATATTCTTGTTCGGAGAGCGAACAATTGGGCGATGCCATGGGGTATTCCTCTGTAAAAATAAAAAAGGAAAATTGCATTTTATGTTTGATATAAGCTGTAGAAAAATAATAACACATGAAACCAACAAATTTAAGACTTTGACATACCTGGTATGGTTACGCTAACTGACGGTACGCACGGCAAACGCTTATCATCTAAACAGCACACAAGCTTAATGGTTTTGTTGTTATTTTGTGAGGCTGAATCTAACGAGACTTTGAATTTTTGATCCAATCGTGCAATTTCTCCTTGCAAAACGTGTGGAATTTCTAGAGAAGAAGAGTCCTCTTGGGCGACCTTTTGTCGTTTAGGTGGTGGAGGGACGGCTCTGAAAATATTTTTGATAAAACAAATGAAGAAAGTGTCTTTAGTTTTTGTTTTAGAAATAAACCCGTGTGAATGCTCCAGCCTCCGTATCGACGCAAAGGCTAGGGGACTCGACAGAACAGTTGCCTAGCGTTTGATTCGCGGAAACTAGAAACTTTATAAATGTTCGAATGTGATGAAGTCCATAAAAGCAAAGCTTACTTGATATCCGTCCCAAACAACGCCTCCAAACATGGCCTGAAAGTTCGCTGAAGCGTATGATTTTTATATGGATTTTGCAGTGTAGCACTCAACGCCTCGAACAACGGGTTGCTACTCTGAAATTCAAAAAGATTCAAAAGTAAACTGAACCCATCTCTTACCTCCCCACTTCTTCCACAAAACTTACAGCAAACTGATTACTCGACAACAAACACGACTTGAAATCCATCATCTCCAGCGCTTTTTCACACTTCAACAACGTCTCCAACGGTATCCGCTGGTGTGGATTGCACAAAATCTCCAACAACTTATTCATTTTCATGATCTTCTCAGTATCTATACTCGAAAAAAAGGGAATACATTATTCTACCATCTCAATCGCAGGGGATGTGTTTGACATTACTCTTTGGTACTGTACCGTCATTTCCAATCTTAGCGACCATGCGCTTTAACGGTTCAATATATTTCGTGAGTTGTTTGTACTTCTCGCGATACATTTGATCCTCCTGGGCGTTAAACGGGCTCGAGCCGGATACTTGGCCGGGAGTATTCAACGGAGCATTAGGCGATTGACGCAATGCTGAAAAGTTTTTGGTTAAGCAAATCTACGCTACAGACAGGCACACACACACACGCGGGGCTACCACACTTACCTGTTCGCTGATTATTTACCATAATATTGGACATTTGTGGACTGGACGTGGGAACTAGAGCGGGGCTGGCAATCATTTGTGGATTTTGATGTTGACCCATATTGGCAGGGGATTGAACAGTCGGGCTGGGACTTTGACGCGGGAAATGACCTTGTCCGACGTTGCGATTGTTGGGGAACATTGTGCCGCTGGTGTTTACTGTGAAAAGTGTCATATATCTGTATTAGATATGAATTTGGTAGTTGAAGTGTTGACCAAACCTGAGCATCTTATAAAGATGATCAGATTCAAGATCCGAATTTTCGACACTTTTCTAAGAGTGTAATTAAAAAATGGCGATAATTCGATTGACAATCATTCTGATAAGAAGTTAAAAAATTCATTACGGACGACTGGTTTAACCAAAACTTCCAAAACCTCTTACCGGCTGGATTCATTTGCCCGGCATTTTGTCCCATTGAAACTTGCACATTTGGATTAACACCCGGTTGTGGCAGCTGCGCTTGATTGTTCATCGCTCCCACGGCTGCCATTTGATTAGGCATGCCTCCCTGAGGTGCTTGATTTGGGACATTGTTCACAGCTTGATTGGGATTCATCCTGTTCATAATTTGGTTGATCTGCAACGAAGAACATCATTCATTCACTCATATTCGCATTTCGATTCAGAAACTTACATTAATTTGATTCTGATTCATTTGATTCATTGGCATTGCATTCACGTTATTCATCGTCCCTATCGGACCCTGTCCTTGCATTCCCGGATTCATTGGCATTTGATTCATAGGCATCTGATTCATTTGACCCGGCATAGCACCACCCATTTGATTCGGTTGATTGCCCATCTGATTCATTTGAATGCTCATTGCTGGATTCATGTTGCCCATTTGGTTGGCCATTTGATTGCCCATCGCATTCGGACCAATGCCCGGTTGCATCATATTTCCGGCCATCGGGCCGACGGCCATTTGTCCCCGAATTCCTTGCATGTTTTGCATTTGTTGTCCGGGACGCTGCAATGTAAATTACAATTATTTTATAAATTTAAGCCATTTATGCTTTGATCTAGTAAGACCTACCTGAGTTAATGTTTGCAGTAAATTCGATGCGGGAACGTTTCCACCTCCCATCACTGTTCCCGGTGACATTTGACTGTTCTGATTGGTCATCATTTGGGGATTTCGCGTGCCCTGGCTGGCCAGATTTTGTAGAGCGTTGATGGGGTCTTGCATCATATTTCCACCACCCATTTCTTGGGGTTGCGGTTGGGCTTTGTTGGCTATAAAAAAAAAAGAGGAAAAGGCTTACTTGAGAGTGGAATAATTAGAGAAACGGAAAGATCGAACGAAGAGGAACTTCGCAGGAGACCGGACTGGTTAATGAATTGAAGCACGGATTGAAGAAACTCTGTATCAATGGTGCTGTATGATTTTAAGTCGTCGGCATAGATAGGAATGGGTATATCAGTCAATACACATATATGATACATGAGAGATGAAGAATAAAAGAGGTCCTAAATGTTGAAGCACCTCCAACGAGACATATATGCTCTTCGAAATAGCAATTCCTCTGTAATTTTCTACTGATAGGTTATAGCGACCCTTATGGACGGGAGTTCGATGAGAGGTTTCCATAAAGACGGAAATGCGCCTAATTCAAGGAATTTATTGAAAATTAAGTGAAGTGGAGCTGACAAGAGACAGCGACAGTTATAACTCCGCCCTATGAGCCCACTCACATGCACAGTGTATATGGTAGGTTGCACAGCTGTAGTTGTTTCTTTTTGTGGCTTGGCTAGCGCTGATTAGAAGTTCCCGAATAGTATACACGATCGCAGTGTTTCGCAATCGCGCGCGAGTGGCTTTGTCTTTTGGGTAGATTGTAAAGGTTTGTGTTCGTTAAGACGACTTTATGTGATCATAGATTACCGTTCGTAGTTAAAGTTCTGTAGTTCTGAGCACTATGTGCGGATATTTTCTATACGGTCATATTCCTATAATAGATAATCAAAATATGCAAATATGGCTCAGAATCGGTTGCTGCTCGTAAATTCTCTGCTGCCCCATCAAAGGCACGCTCTCGATTTACGTGTAATGCTATCACGGACCGTGACTATATCTTAAATATCGAGGAGTCACATAAGTCGGTCTTAGCAAAAGGGATGCCAAAAGCAAAACGATTGCAGATTTCCCACTAAATCACAACGGTTGCTTCTTCTTCTTCTTTTAGCGGTACAGAAAGGTGTGAACCGCTGTGTATCTATATGGACTCGTTTTATAGTTCGTCATCGTTTTCGTCCGCAATCTCCAGGGACAAAAACGTGGCAGCTGCAATGGGGTTTTCCCATAGTGAGAGGGGGGTGAGATTTGTGGGTGCAGCTGGGCATTGAAACAAATGGGCTACATCGTGTGGCGTGCCAGCGCAGTTAGGGCATACGTTTAGTATATTTGGGTCTATCCGAGATAGATACGAATTGAGGCGTGAGCAGAAGCCTGACCGAAGTTGGGCTAAAGTCACTCTAGTGGCTCTCGGGAGCCTAATCTCCTCAGGCGAAATAGGTGGTGGGAGCGCTGAGAGGACTCTGTTCGTACCTAAACTCGCAATAGACCTACTCACTTCCTCAGTGTGAATCATTGCAATGGCAGCCCGGTATGAATCTTCATCGAAAGGATCCCTTTTGTAACCCTGGACTTCTCTCTCAAGGTCACGAGGGCCACGTTTGATGTTGCGTGGAGGGGGAATTTTGTCCATGAGGTTACGATTAGGATGATCCTCTCGATAACAACCTACTAAATATTGTTTTGTAAGTAGTCGATTGTGGTCACGTATTGGCATCAAATGTGTCTCCTGATGTAGGTGGTCCTGGGCAGACATCAGAAGGCATACTGTAGCTGTGCGTAGAGCAGCATTTTGGCAGACTTGGATTTTGTTCCAGCTTGTGTTACAGAGACATTGCGACCAAACTGGCGCCGCAAAATCAGCCGCTGCTCGACCCACCGCTTTGTAAGTGGCTAGCATTGTCTCTTTGTCTTTGCTCCAGGTGCTACCAGCCAGTGCTTTAAGAATTTTGTTCCTACTGCGCATCTTTTCACATACCGCTTCCGCGTGATGAGCTGAAGTCATCATTTTCTCAAAGTGAAGCCCGAGAATTTTTGGATTTGCAACAGCAGGAACTGGTTTGTTGCCAATACGTACCCCAACCGGCCACTTACAATCACCTGACCAGGTGGTAAGGAAGGTCGCAGACGATTTGGACGCTGAGATGGTTAGGTTTCTACTATGGAAAAAGGCTTCTAGTCGCGCTAAATATCTATTGATATCTTCACGCATGACATCCCTATCCGCTCCCGTGGCGAGTTCAGTGCAGTCATCGGCATAAGAAATAACTTCAATGCCTTCCGGAGGTGTTGGGAGACCGGCCATGTAGATGTTAAACAAGGTGGGAGAGAGAACCCCACCTTGAGGAACACCTAATTTGATCTTTCTAAGTTTGGAACGACTGCCTCGAAACTCGGTGAAGGATTGCCTACCAGCTAGATAGTTGGCAATCCATCTTATCTCTTGAGTCGGAACATGCATATTGAGGAGGTTTGCCAGAAGCATGGAGTGATTAACCTTATCAAACGCATTTGATAGGTCAATCGCCACCATGATGGTTCTATGGCAAGGTGTACTGTGGTTTAGTCCGTCTCTTACACGTGTAGTGATCGCGTCCAGAGCGGTGGTTGTACTATGCATGCGTCTGAAACCGTGCTGATGGGGATCTAGCTTTGCATGTGAAACGAGTGTGGGGTGGATGAGGGCTTCCAGCGTCTTTGCTACAGGTGACAGGATCGTAATCGGTCTGTAGGAAGTTCCTAGTTTGGCACTTTTCCCTGGTTTAAGGCATGGGACTATACGACCTTGTTTCCAGATGTCGGGGATGGCGAGCGTAGACACTGACAAGTTAAAGACTGCCGTGAGATACTCAATGGCAGGAAGACCAAGATGTTTGAGCATGGCCATTGAAATGCCATCAGGTCCAAGGGCCTTAGAATTTTTTGCATTCTCAATGACTGTTTTAACCTGGTCCGGAGTATAAATTGGTACGGAGTCAACAATTCTGCTGCGAATCCGTCTTCTAATTTTGCGCTTGAGGCCATCTGACTTGGGATGTTCAATAAATTGTTTATTGAACTGGCTCGCACACTGAAGAGGATTGCTAGTTTCTTTTTTGCCGAAGGTTATGGCTATATTGCCCTTATCTTTTGTGGGGTTCGAAAGGGCACGGACAGTGGACCATAACTTACTGGCACCTTCATTAAGGTTACAGTCATTGAGGTGCTCGTTCCATTTGGCCTTCTTGTAGTCTTTAACTTGTCGCTGTATTTGGATATTGAGCTCCCGAATTCTGGGGTCACCAGGGTTAGCGCGCCTAATGTTGTCACGTTCATCAGCTAACCTTGCGGCACTTGTTGGGAAGTTTGGACGAACCTTTGGAATGCGCCCTGCAGGGATGAACCGTGCCGCGGCTTTGGCAATGACGCTCCTAATGTTCCGTTCGGCCTTATGTATATTGGTGGGAGGGGGAAGCGCGAAGAACTTCGATGACGTGAATGTTTTGAAACCTTCCCAATCAGCTTTTTTGTGATTGACAAAAGTTCGCTTCTCTGACTTGGTCAGGTCAGCTGGTTTGTCAATTCTGACTATGATTGGGAGGTGATCAGAGGGAAGACCAGTAAGTGTTTCCCAGGAGGTCTCACTAATTAGGCTAGCGCTGACAATTGTAATGTCTGGTGAGCTAATACAATTGTTTGCATCACGGGTTGGAGAGTTTTCATTGAGGGTACAGAAACCTGATGCGTCCAGAGATTCGGCGATAGCTTGACCCCTGGCATCGTTGTGAAGCGCGGAATCCCAGAGTTCATGATGGGCATTGAAGTCACCAAGAATGATCCTGTGCTCTCCATTAAGAAGAGGACCAATATCGAAATGGTAGTTTGTACAACTAGAATGTGGTGGTATGTAGATGTTAAAAATTTCGATATTGGTGCTCCCTGATGAAACTGAGATGGCTTGCAATTCCGCCGTACCGTCTGAAACTACATCTAATACACGGTAATGTACGGACCTGTGTATTAGGAAGGCAAGTCCACCTCCAGGGTGAGAATCATTCGTGGCGCCTTCTCTGTCCTTGCGTATGATGATATATTCACCTTCAGCGTTGAATGGTGAATTCGCGTGGAGTTTCGTCTCTTGGATGGCTGCAATCAGGATTCTGTACTTTCTCAAGAAGCTTGTGATTTCAGGAAATTTCCCTAGGATGCCATTACAGTTGAACTGCAATATGGACACCGGTGTAAAAATTGCTGGCGGAGGGGCGGGAGTTAAGCTGTGTCTTACGTTCAAGGCAACATTATTGGGGGGAGTAGGGGGCGTTGGTGGAGGGGAGGGGCCTGGTATTACCCGAGGCTGCCCAGTATTCCTACAGCCTGGAGCAACAAATGAACCTTCTATGTAATGACCCATCCTTCTCAAACCGGAGCATCTAAAATGCACCCACTCCGAACAGCAACTACACTGAAGTGACCTGGCATTAGAACCGATACGTCGGTTGCAGACACTACACATCCATACCAAGACAGGGCCTGGATTTGTTTCAATGCCGGCGCGTAAAAGGAGAATTGAGAGCAGCCGCGCCGAGATGTGATGCTCCCAATAAGATGAAAAAACATATATAACGAGTCCATACATATACACAGACATACACAACCTTCCTGCATCGAGACCTTCGAGGCTCTTGCCAGGGAGGCGTTTTGGCAACTCTTGGCCGTTTGTTGTAGCAAACGGGTGTGGTCCGCCCCGGAGAGGCGTATTGCAACTGCAAAATAATGCAATAGCAATGGTTGCCAGTAGGACCACAACGGTTGCTTCGATCACTAGTTTAGCCCCATCATACGCTGAAGCGGTTAGAGGTTGAATTGAGTTAGCTGTTGTCAAACGAATTAGTGCAGATGAACATTACATGTAATGTAGATTTTTGTGCGGTTTAACTCAACAACGAGATATCACTTGCCCGGTGAATTAAGTCAGGTGGAGCTGATAGATTCGGCTTCATCAAACTAAAACTTCGCGTTTATAAAAGCAATATCAAAAATGCCCTCGACCCTGTACCCCTATATCACAAAACCAAGCGGTTGACTGTGTGGCTTTCGCAGAGCCAAGATTGACCGATCGTGTCGCGGATGATAATGATGACTGAATTGGCTGCTCATGTTCGTCTGACAGACAAAAGAAGACATTTTGATTCTTTAGGAGCCCCGGGTGAGAGATGGCCTCGTTAAGGCTTCATCCACACGACGCGAAAACGGCTCACAAGCTCCACACATCCAAATGCATTGGCTTATATGGGAAGCTGGCGACAGCTCACGAGCCGTGAATTTGCGTGCACGAAATGTGAAAACTGGTGCAAACATGTCTCGTGAGTAGTGTTTTGACAGCAGCACGGCTCTCGCTCGTCGAGAGCTTCCCATTAGAGCCAATGCATTTCGATGTGTCGAGCTTACGAGCCGTTTTCGCGTTGTGTGCATGAAGCCTAAGGGTCTGAGGTGTCCTGTTAATACTGTTTTCTTTACTTATTTTTCTGTTTACTTTCATAACAAAAAGAAAAGAAGCCAGATGACATATACATCACTCTAGCATCAAAGAATGCTTTACTGAAAGTATCGCAGGGTCATCTGAGGTTTCAAGATTTGGGAAAATGTTGGCGTCAACATTCAAATTTCTCGAATTTATACCAAAAACAGACAGAAGGTCGCTCGCACGTCCTAACGGCCATAACCCCTTAAGTTTTTCATCAACTATGCGCAACCTACTTTAACGACTCGTTGATACTTGCTTGCGTGGATACATACATGGCTGCTCGATAGGGTTTTCCCACAGTTAAATAGGAGTAAGATCAGTGGGTGCAGCTGAAACAAATGACCCGCATCATAGGGCCCGCCAGCGCAGTTAGGACAGATGTTTTGGACATCCGGGTCTATACGAATTAAGGCGCAAACAGAAGCGCGACCCAAGTTGGGCTCTCGGTAGCCTAATCTTCTCAGGCGAGATAGGTGATGGAAGCGCTGAGAGGACTCTATTCGTACCTAGATTTGCAATATAACGACTCACTTCTTCAGTGTGAGTCGCTGCAATGGCGGCCCGGTATGTCTCCTCATCGTAAGGGCTTGTATACCTGGAACTCTCTCGATAGGTCTCGTAAACCACTCCTGACATGTCGTGGTGGAGGAATTCGGTCCATAAGATTGGGGTTGGGATGATCCTACTCCGTAAATCAACTATGTACTGAAACTGGGGCTGCATAATCACCTGCTGCTCGACCCACGTCGCTTAACTGTCTAGCATAGTTTCTTTATCTTTTCCCCAGGTAATACCGGCGCATCTTTTCGCATACAGCTGCAGTGTGATGAGCTGAAGTCATTATATTCTCCAGGTAAATCTCGAGAATCTAAGGATTAGATACAGTAGGAACTGATTTGTTGCCAATACATACAACAACCGCCCACCGACAATCTCCTGACCAGGTCGTGAGAAAAGTCGCTGAATATTTTGACGCTGAGATGGTGAGATTTCCGCTTTGGAAAAAAGCTTGCAATCGTGCTAAATAGCGATTAATGAGGAGGCGCATTTCATCCTTATCCGCCCCTATGGCGAGAACGGTGCAATCCACATAAGAAATCACTTCGATTCCGGCCGGACATGTAGATGTTAAACAGAGTGGGGGAGAGTACTTCGTCCTGCGGAACTCCTAATTTGATTTTTCTCAGCTTGGAACGTATGCCTCGAAACTAAGTGAAGGAATGTCACCCAACTAGATAGTCGGAAATCCAACGTATTTCTTGCGCAGGTACATGCATATTCAACCGGTTGGTGAGAAGCATCGAATGCTTGACCTTAGACCATAGCGACTATAATAGTTCTGCCCATCTCGGATGCGTGTAGTGATCTCAGTAGACACAAGTGAACCATCTACGGGGTTACCGTCAGGGGAGTGGCTGAGCTTTACGCTCTTACCTCGCGGGCCTTCGAACGTTTTGGATCTTAGGCATTTTATGGACAAGGTCTTATTGTCAAAAGGGGATTTCTTCATCCAGTGAATGCACTCGTCTTAAAAAACCCAACCCCGGCGCTACAACACTAGGCTGGTTGACTCGGGTAACAACCTCCAGCCACCTCGAGTCCGACTCTTTAATGGACAGGGACCACCGTCTCCTGGGCATACCCATCCCCGAGGTACACTATTCGCTAAAGAGTTCTCAATAGAAGTGTGATCTTCCTTCGGCCCCCTAATGGTTAAGCCTCACGCAAAAATTCAGACGTGCATATCCGAGGTTCGTTTGACCTGAGACTACTCGTCTACTTAAAGAGGACTCGTAGCGCTGCTTTTTACATCCGGGCGACCCCTTCAGCAATTTGATTCGGGCTGTGTGGTCACCAATCCACAAACTAGTTAGATGTAGGCTTGTAGGCATTTTCCACCAAGGCCATTCTCCCTAACTAGCCCCTTCGAGGCTCGAGTTATGCGAAGCCACCAGCTCTGAAGCTCACATGTTTACTTATGGTGACACCTCCCTGTCGGCCTGTATGACTAACTTTCCGCAAGAGCATGGGAGAAAGTTAGCCATGCCAAGAGCTACCCGTACATGACTCGGGAGCACAGGAGTGTCATCGCCCGTAGGTCTTCGTACAGATCCACGCCATGGCATATCAACCATACCAGCCCCCTCCCCTCCCTGTGCAGCTCGGGAACGTGGTGGCGCGGCTCAGCAAACATTTGTGTCCCCCTACACAGAATGCTTTGTGTCACAGGGACCCAGACTCCCCTGCGGGGATCGCAGTGGACACCGATGTCCGAAGGATGAAACGCAGTTGGGGTTTTCCTTATACTGCAAGTCTTTATTGATTCTGGCATAGAATTGTTAACTAAGGTTAGGGCACCATGCTCCACTAGGAGTTGCGGTAATCAAGAGAGAGAGAGGGCAAGCACTGAAGAAGGCAGTACGTGGCTGCCGAAACAATTGTCCGAAGGATGTTTTACGTCTGCGCCTACCGTGAAGGTTAATCAGACGGCTTAGAATAGGCAAACGGATTGGTTTTTGTGACGTCAATCAGCGCCCCTAAAAGGTAACAGTGGGTTTCCCCCTGCTCGTCCTACACCCTTCTAACCCAACGATGAACAGGTCACAACAGCGAAAGCTAGACAATAATATAGCTTTACTAATCTTGCTACTCAATTTCGTACATCCAACGCCCGACGTCTAAATGCTTCAAGAACAAATACATTCAGGGACCTGATGATTTGATTTGATTTGTGGCAATCACCCCGTGACATCTGCGACTCCATTATTGAGGAGAATCCCAAAAAGGTCTTGGAATCATACGTCCGAGTACCTCGGGCAGATAACCAGAACATGAAGCCAGTCCTCAGAAACTGCGCTACAACACGGACACGAGGGATCGCTAAACAGGCGCAGATTCTTGTTCAGAGAACCATGTCCGGTTATCAGAATACCAAGACTTAGGTTAAAATCTAAGTCAAGGTTTCCGGCTGCCTCACGGACATCCCTAAGGTACTCGAATGTAACCCTACCGCAGATGGACTGGTCCCACATAGATTGGCATCTAGACAGGACACAGTCATCCAGGAGTCAGACACCTTCCGGACACACTCTCCCCAGCCACCAGCGCAGACTGCGGCAACGGCAAACCCCTACTGATATGGAAGGTAGTCCCACGTCGGACTACCTCCAAATCGAGCGGAGGGACCCCCATCAATACCTGCATGGCGTCAGTGGAGACTGTACGACATACGGGTATACACGCGTACATTATGCTATGCTGAACCGTGTTAAGCTATCGGCTTCCACGGGCAGATTACGCCCAGTCCACTGCGCGTCTACCTAACCCCCAGTCTCCACGCAAAACACGCCTCGGTGTACCAACTACGCAGAGCATGCGTGCCTTCAACCACACGTAGTAGGGTTGCAGACTCAACGGTTCGCCGTAAGTCTCTCCCTGACTTTCGTCATATATTTGAGAGCAACTCTACCCAACCGAACAATCGGGTCCGGCACATCATTTTCGCCAATTTTCGAGTTGAGACTAACACCCACCCGGGAGCCCCACGAATAGACAATGTCCATGAGTTGGGAACCCTTCTCATCGAGCTCACGCCGCGAATTCCCCTCCACCAGTAGAAGGAGTTCGCGTTCGCCGGCGTAGGCACTTCACCTGACCGGGCTAAGCAGGGATACCAACAAGTCATCCATTATATAGTTATACACAAACGGGCCTATAATGGATAGACTTGCGGGCATCCCCGCATCGCCTTTTGCCTGACAACGTCATTTTTATCCACAACCAGAGCCTCTCTATCACGGAAATTGCTCTTCCATAGAGCTATTTCCGGACAGTCGGCTGAAGCCTCGGGCTTGTGCAAGACGGCACTCCACAGCAGGTTGTCGAAGGCGCCCTTGAAATCTACAAAGATTCCAAGGACCCGGTCAGCACCACTGGTCTTGACTGTCCCCTGGGCAAACAGAAGCGCATCCTCAACAGATCTTCCCTTGCGGAATCCGTACTGTATGTCAGACACCCGATCTTCAATCTGATCCTCCATCCTACCCACCAGTGATAGTTGAGCTGTCGACACGATCGGTCGCATTTTTTTGTCATCCCGAAACAAGTTTTTCTCGCGTCGGTTGTGTGCCTAATAATTTTGTTATATTGTGCCACCTACATTTAATAATAATTCTATCCACCTGTATTTCCAAATAATTATATTCGCCTTTGTTTCCGAATATTGTTAATATAATATCGTCAATTTATTACTTTTTCAACGCGGGTTCATTGTATTTAAACTAGTTTCAACTTTACAGTTTCATTAGTTTAATTACCAGCACGTGTGCATATAGTGATAGTGATGGTGTTCGTGTTGATGGAAATCTTTATCTCCGGTGAGCACGTTCCATGCATTTAACACCTTGTGTCATTGCATAGGAATAAAATTACTTTAGGCCGCGGGTATCAATTTTTTTAGTATCGCTTGATAGTTCTTGGCCGGCATAGTAGGCATAACACTACTGTCGGCCTGGTTCGATTTAAGCGCTCCTACTTGAGTTGGTAGCGTACAGCTTTAACATTGTCTTTTTGCCGGTTCATAAAACAAGAAAATGAATAAATTTTCATTCAATTTTTGCAACATTCGAGGCATCAACTCGAATCAGTTTTCGGTTTACTGCCATCTTACATCACTTAATCCGGCAGTTCTTGCATTAAGTGAAACTAAAGTTGGTCCGGATACAGATGCAGCCTGCTACCATGTCGATGGATATCGTTTTTTGCCATATTTTTCGCCGCAACGAGGGATAGCATTGTATATAAGAAACGATGTGTCTTTTTCACTACTTCCCCATCATTTTTCTTCGTCTAATCCTGAATTTAATTATGTTTGGATTAGATTCAATGTCAATAAGCACATCATTTTTGTATGCTTCGTGTACCGAAGCCCAAATTTGTCTGACGTTGACACTGAACGTACGCTCGTCGTCCTATCGTCCAATATAAATGAGCTATTAGCACATCCTTTATCTGAAGTCGCCATGGCTGGTGATTTCAACGTGCACAACGTACAATGGCTTAGGTACTCATCCAGAACCGATTCCGTTAGCAGAGACTTGGAACTTTTCTGTGAATCTTTTAATCTTCGCCAATTGGTCGATTCTCCATCCCGAATACCAGACATTTTTGGCGATAACGCTAACCTCCTTGATCTTTTTATTACATCCCACCCGGATAAATACCCAATTTCACTTTCAGCTCCCTTGGGTACTTCAGACCACCTTCTTATATCTTTGAGTTTCTCACTTAGTTCCCTAGTTACTAAAGATATTCCTTTACCTAAAAGGCTATTGTGGCATTATGGCAAAGCCGACTGGAACTCTTTTAATAATTTTATAAGAAATTTGGATTGGTCTGATTGTTTTCACTCGAGAAATATTGATTACATTTCTGATACTATTACTAACATCCTTTGGTATGGAATGTTCTCCTTTATTCCTCACAGTTTCAAGAGTCCCAAGCCTAACAAAACATCGTGGTTCAATAGTGAGTGTAAGAGAGCTATCCAAAATAAGGAGGAAGCATTTGAAGCATATAAACTCAATCCCACCGAGGAATTATACAGGAGTTATAAGGCGGCCCGTAACATCTGCAAGTCCATCATCAATCAATCAAAATTTCAGTTTGATAGAGAAATACGACAAAAAGTGTTTGTCCAAAAAAGGGTGGTAAAGGCTTTTGGTCTCTAGTGAAAGCGGTGAAAAACAACTTTTCGACATCATCCATTCCACCTCTACTGCTTGACACTACAATTTATAACAACTCCAAAGAAAAGGCTGACATTTTTGCTGAAATGTTTGCTAAAAATTCGAATTTGCCACCTACTCAGCAAAGACCTCCCTCTATACCCCGTCATACCGGTCAACAGCGACTTTTACATTTTCGTACCCGAGAAGTATTCAAAGTATTGACTGGACTTGATATCTCTAAATCTGCTGGACCCGATGGCATTTCACCTACAGTTCTCAAAAATTGTGCCTCTTCCCTGGCGAAACCATTGCGGAAATTATTCCACTTATCATATTCCTTAGGAATATACCCATCTGAATGGAAGCTGGCACATGTGCAACCAATTATCAAGAAAGGTGACCCGTGTGACCCGTATAATTATAGGCCTATTGCAATAACTTCTATTCTATCGAAAGTTTTTGAAACACTAATCAATGTCCAACTGATTAACTACCTCAATTTGCATAATATCCTCGATGATAAGCAATATGGATTTCGAGCTGCCCGTTCCACCGGAGATTTAATGACATATTTAACTGAACGGTGGAATCGCTGTCTTCATAACTTTGGTGAAGCTAAAATTGTGGCTCTTGATATTTCAAAGGCTTTTGATAGAGTATGGCACCCAGCCCTTCTATCAAAACTTCACGCATTTGGTATTGATGTTAATTTAATTAAGTGAATTGAGAGTTTCCTCTTCAATCGCTCAATTATCGTTGTTTTAGATGGTATTAAATCTACCTGCCATAACATCAATGCTGGGGTCCCTCAGGGAACTGTGCTATCACCTACATTATTCCTTTTATTTATTAACGATCTATTGCAGATTACTCAAAACCCAATCCATAGTTTTGCTGATGACAGCACGCTGGATTTCACATACTCCTTTGACTCAGCATTAGAGTCACGTGGAAACGCTACAGCCATCAGTAGAAACCATATGTTTTCATCTATAAATGATGACATTGCTGAAATCATCGATTGGGGTAACCAAAATAGAGTAGTTTTTAATGCTGCTAAGACTCAATGCTGCCTTATTTCTAATAAATTAGACACCCCACCGGCATCCCATTGCGTATACATTGATGGTGTGTCAGTTCCTGATTCGCCTTCACTGGACATTTTAGGGATCAACATATTGAGCAAACTGAAATGGACCGACCACATTTTTTCCATCGCCAAAAATGCCATGAAGTATCTAGGCTTCCTAAATCGTTGTGTAAAATATTTTTCACCAAATTACTTAGCCCATATTTACAAGAGCCATATAAGACCTAGACTTGAATATAACTCCCATGTTTGGGCTGGTGCAGGTCGCACGGCATTAGCTATGTTAGATAAAGTCCAACGCAGAGCTTTCGAACTTATTGGGGATAGCACAATAACTGCTAATATTGCTTCTCTTGAACATAGGCGTAATGTTGGTTGTCTGTCACTACTATATCGTTATTACTATAACCGTTGCTCAAACGAGATACATAGTTTGACTCCCGAAAATGCTCAACCTATTCGCCAGACTCGGCAAACTAGTCGCGCTCATCCTCATACTCTTGAGGTGTCAACCTGTCGCACTGTAAAATTCTATGAGTCATTTTTAACTCGAACAATACGCATGTGGAACTCTCTCCCAGCTGCTGTTTTTCCGGACAATTATGAACCGCAAAAGTTCAAACAAAACATACATCAACATCTACTTATCGCTCTACACTGAAATCTTCCCTTACCTTACTTTCCCTTCCCTTCCCTTCCTCTACCAAAGTTGTGCTCTTGCACTAAAGGGTTACCCCCTATAACTTTGGTGTTCAATAAAAAAAAAAAAAAACCAGTATCCTTTCCAGCACTTTACCAAATACTGGGAGTAGACTGATGGCTCGATAGGACGAAGGGTCAGATCGGACCTTTTCAGGGCCTCTCAGCAATACTACCATCCGCGTGGTTTTCCAACTCCTTGGAAAGGGACGTGCTTGGAAGCAAGACTCATAAAGGTTCTCGATGTACTCAGATGCTTTTACACATCTGGCCGGTAATTCCATCGAATTCAGCTGATTTTCAACACCTGAGTCTGGCGATGCTCGCCTCGATCTCAGCGGTTTTTGGATTACCTTTGTAATCCGCTCACACACCAGAGCATCGTTAGGGTCAGCTGCCGGGAGCAAACTGTTCATGAGAACCTCAATGGTCTCCCTCCACGTATGTGTCGTACTAGCTTCAGTGACGAGGCTGGATACTGTAGGCATTTCCTCAGGGGTCTTCCGAAGAGTTGCTGACAAAGTGCCTCCAGTCGTCGTCCTTGCACTTGGCCATCATCCCGTGATACTGGCGCAATTGCCGCTACATTGGGATGATCATTAACTCTGGCCCGCTGAAAACGTTTCCGAAGCTCCTTACTTCACGCCCAGATCTCTGATACATTATCGGACGTGCTCCCGGCTTGTGAGCGGAGGCAAGAATATGTCATTATTGACGGTCACAGGCATTCAGTGATGAAGGCACGCTGCTCATCAACCCCCATACGCGAGAACTCAGATAGTGGCATGCATTGGAATGCCTGCCATATCCGAGCCTCGTATAGTGTCAATAGGAGCACACGAATCCAGGGCTCCTACGCGAGGGCGATTTTAATGAGGTTTCCCCTTAGAAAGACAAGCCTAAGATAATAATCGCGTGCTTTAGATAAATTAACTTTAACGAGGGGTAAAAGATGGACAACGACTCCCTTTAGTTCTGTTCCGACCTTAACTCGTGGGCTGGAGGTGAGTTTGTTATTAAAGGCACGTTCACCCACTAACGTCACACTCCGATTGTTTCAAAGCCATCTCTTAAAACTGATCTCTGGTTGCTGTGTTGACGTTCTTTTTTTACGTCACGGGTTCCTTCAACTTGAGGCGTATTTGAAGATTCTTCTGCTTCAATAAGTCAATGTTGTGAGACACATTCTCCGCACACCACGCCACTTGACTGAGGCCACTCACGCTGTCGTCACAGTTACCCATAGTGTGGATATCACGATGAAAGTTCCTAAAATTGTGTTGAGGATAATACTCCCCTTGCGGGTAATGCAAAAAAGATTCGACCCGTTTCGACTGGCAACACAAGGCTCTTCTCATCAGATGCCACCCCTTTTACTCGGCCCTTCAACCGACAAGTTCCAAAAAGTTTATTGTAGATCTTACGGGTAGTTGGGGAATGGGTGATCCACTGAAGCACGGTCCCGAGATCTCCTCGTTAAGGTTGGAACCAACCCAGGTGCGTTAAGTTACTGAGCCTCTGCCCTTAGTGATTAATTTTTGCTTTCCTGTTCATACTCTCCCGAGCGGGAGGGGTTTAGCAATACGATCCTATCGGTGGGTCCTCCCCCTCCCTATAAAAGGATGATCTCCCGCGCTCCATCATCAAATTAGTAATGAGTAAAACGTTTTTCCTTCACTTACGCGCATAGCTCATATGCTTAATCAAATTCTTGATCATATTCACGTACTCCTCGCGCGATCGAGCCTTCTTGAAGGCGTGCGCCTCCATTGCCGTGGCATTTTTCGCCTGGTCTGCCGGCGAATTGGCCATCATTTCATTCCTACAAAGAGACCACCAAAATCAAATAAATTTTTCAAATTGCATTGAATCCTGGGATTATTGTATTTCTACTTACATTTTCTGTATGATATTTTGCCGAAAGGCTTGCGATTGCCAATCCTCAGCCATGATGATGGGTGAAAGCCGTGGGAAAACACAACACAATGCACTCGAGACTAAGCAACACTTGTTTTTGGGACGGGGAAAATACCGACTAGGTCCTTATTCAGATGGAAAATCCTTGTCGTTCGACAATGTCGGGACTGTTTGGAACAGATTTCAGTTAATTTTATCCAAAAAATCCGGGTTTGTGGGTCATAAAATTGGAAATTGATGTGCAGACCGCCGCGTACACAAAAAAGGGAAAAATGAAAACTAAAAAGATTTTGAAAGATGGTCTTCTTCTTAAAATTTGAGAACAGTGACAGGCTAGAAATATAGGAATAAGTATGTGAATAGCTTTGCAAGGTGTTGGTAAGATTAGTAAATATTTGTAATTACAGAAATTTACGACAATTATTAGTTAGAATTGTTTGAAACTTTATAAAACTTATAGAAAAAATGCTAAGTTGCTTGCTATTAAACAATAAGTGCGAAATTCTAACTTTTCCATCTATTTCCTTAAAACGACTTGCGCGACATCTTCCATTCACTAGTCGCGTACTTCTTATCAGAAAGCGTCATAAGGACTGTCAAAACAATCAGCTCATCTTCGTGTCTTTTCGTTCCGCACTGTCATTTGTTCTCATCATCGCTCGCTAAAGAAAATTTATCAGCCGAGGGGTGAACGTCGTCGTCTCGTCGTTGTCGCGGGCACCCACAAAAATTCTGTTTTTTCGTCGTTCTTGTCGTTGTTGCGTTCGCTGTCGCATTCGTAGACGCAAATTGCAACTTGTTCGTGATAATTTCTTACTTGGCGACGTTTTTTCTGTCCCGTACAGCGGTCGTTGCGTTCGTTGTTTTCGTTTTCCATTTCTGTGCGTGTTGCGCGTTCGCGCTGTTCTCCGTGCATGATTTTTTCCTGATGTGCTCCTTATCGTGACACTCGGGGCTGTGCATTGTGGCAGACGGATGGTCGTGCAAAGTTTTCTCGTGAAAATTCCCAATTCACTGCGTTCTGTAAAAACATTTTTGTGTTCTGTCAACTGCTGACTTGGCTGATTGTGCGAAAAAAAAAGTCAAGCCCCGACGCGAGTGTTGTGTGTGGCTTTTTGCGTGTGAACAGCTTGTGCTGCTGCTGATGTTCATGTTCTGAACGACGTCCGCCCGACCGAACAATCTGTGGAGTGGCTGCTCGTGTTTTTGCTGGAAATCAGGTAAGTGGGGCTTCCCGGGGGGAAGACACAACATACGGGGACCCATCATCTAACGATTCCCATCTGCGGGCTGACATGACGACCCCGCGGAGCACCAACCGTTGGACGCCCCAGTTTCATTACAGCAATTAGACAAATTGACTTCGATTCGTGAGTATCGGTGGTGGTAGTGCACTGGCTGGGTCGAGGGGACGACACGACACGCACGGGGGTGTCTTATCGGAAAAGTGAATTGCCTTTGACGAGGGGGTGGCTGGCTGTCGTGGTCGTGGCGCAGCAAGCCTCCCCATCGTCCATTGTCTTGTCTCTTGTGTACTCAGACGGTGGGTGGTGGTGTCGCGGCACACTGACAATTTACCAAATTAAGTTTGGAGGGTTGAATGTTGCCATGACGATCGAGCGAGGCCACTCCACCTCCTCCCGCCCGCTGTGGGGTGTGTTTGTGCATCATGAATGAAATATGCACCCATAACCCGCGAAGGTGGTGGGTGCACATTCGCTGCAACGGTCGCGCAGGATATACATCACGGGGATTCCCCGACGGTTGCCACCTGTTGCCATCGACCACCACCCGCCGCGTCGGACAATAAACACCACTTGTGCATGCTAATGGCCCATTACGGCACCGAACGTGAGCTCACTCGTTATCGGCTTGAGAATTAAAAATTGGATATTGGGGCCACACGGACCCGCGGGAGGCACTGCGTGAAAACACCACCTGTCCGTGTGCCAATACGAAATGTTCATGAATTGTGTCGACACCAGCCAGCTTTTGGGTACGTGGTCGCTGGCCGCATGCAATTTTGTGACAATTTAGCAGTTTCGTTTTCCCCCAACCGCCTCGTGGGACCTTGGCGCTCGCTCCATCGTCACTCTGCTCGATTCGGCATTGACAACGTATGAATAGGCAATTACAGTACACTGTACGTGAGATTGGCTGGAATTTCGTGCCCCGCGCTATTTACCTAGAGCGCGACCCAAAACGCGACAACCGCGACGACGACGATGATGACAACAATAAAAATTGCGCGATGAGCAGTTGATGTGTCGTGTCTCGGCACAACATCAACAAGCGGAGGTCGCGGAGTGTGGCCCAGGGGGCGAAGTCTAACTACACAGAACTTCAACATCGAGACGAGACAGAGACTACGCGTACATCTAGATAGACGACCGACCGACCTCCGTGTGGAGTCTGACGAGATGATGCTAGAACAACTGCGATCCACCCACCCCCATCCGTGACATTGAGGTGAACTGAATTTTGGAACACGTCTGCGTCTTCCTCCCTCGCTTCCTATTTTTCCACTCGGTTGGACCTTCATCTTCTTTTGGGTGGCTCTTCCCTCAGGTCTTGCTTGGGCTGTCTGTCGCTGTTCCCTGATGATTTTCCACTCGAGCTGAGGTGTTGAGGAGAAAATTGGTTCGTGGTTCCGCCAGACGTACGATCGCTGATCGCACCCCGCGAGATCGTGATGAAATGTTGATTAGTGCTTTGCTTTGCTTTTGTCACCATCCAAAACAACGTTGTGAGGTCTGCTGAGGTGCGTAATTGTGTGTGGCCCCCGTTCGCTCGTTATCAGCAATTTTGTGGAGTTCACTGTACCTAAAAAGCGTGCGGTTTGCTGTTGGTTGTGTGGTTTCAATCAAGATTTTGCCGAGAAGCAAAATTTTCCACTAATTGTACACAATTTTTTCTAGGAATTTTATAGCGCGTTAGCACAAAGCTATGGAGCTGCAGCTGGTTTGTTTCTCAGTAACTAGGAAAGTGGTGGCAATGTTGCAGACCAAATAAATTTTTTTTTTCAAATTCTACCAAAATATGTTTTGAAAATTCCACGTCAAATTGGATTTAGAACTTCAGAACTTCTACCATAGTAAGATCGTATTCCATAGTAGTCGCCTTATTCGTATGCTGCACGTGGACAACTGTTGAAAAAGCTATTTACAACAGACTTAAGAGAGTAAACTGGTTCAATAAAGATTTACTTTTTCCGATCTGCAAAACGCCGCTATTTTTCTGGTGAAATTAATAAGGTTTTAAGCTTTTTCCTTGCCTCGTTCTTTATACCGCTCCATGGTTTCGCGTTGCTTGACCTGCAGTGTAGGCACATCGCCCGTTTATCTCAGCATATTTCTACAGGCAGCTCTATCTTGGATCGAGTCATCGCCGAGACCAATGCGTTGTTGTTGCTTTTTCATTTGACATATCCAGGTGTTCTTCGGTCTGCCTTGGGTCCATCAAGTGGAACTTCCATTGATATCGCTTTCTTTGCTGGGTTCTCAGGCGGACGCCGTTGAACATGGCAATACCAATCCATTCGTCGGTCTTCGAGCTTTTCGGTGATTGGTTGGTCTATGGACAAGCTGCCTCGGATGTAGCTTCTCTTGATGTGGTCCCTTTTCGTTACACCAACTGACATGCGTAACATTTTCATTTCAGTCGCTGTCATTTGTTTCGCGTAACCTTCATACATGGTCCAGCATTCTGATCCATACATGAGTGCGGGACGTACAACCGTTTTATACAACTTGCCCTTTAGCTTCAGTGGCATTTTCTTATCGCAGAAAACTCCAGAGTAATACTTAAGCTGCTCTCCTTTGACGTACATTTCTGGTATCGGTGCATCTGGGTCTGAGAATGGGCAGCATAAGAACTCAGTCTTTGTTATACTTACCCTCAGTCCATGCTCCTCCAGAATGTCACACCATTTTGTAAGTGCAGCTTGCAAGGCAACGATGATTGGGCTACTGAGGACTATATCATCGGCAAAAAGAAGAGATATTTCTAGGCCGTCGGAGATACGTGTTAATAAGTAGCACACGATGATGTTGAAGAGCAACGGACTCAATACACTGCCCTGGTGTACTCCGACATTCACCGGAAATTCTTCTGATTCACCGGCTGTGCATCTAACCTTAGTCGTAGCTCCATTATACATGTCTCGTATCATCCTGACATATGCCTCAGGGACATTAAGTGCTCTCAAGGCCAACCATATCAGATCACGAGGTACTCTATCGAATGCCTTTTCCAAATCGATGAACACAAAGTGCAAGTCCTTTCGCGCTGCTCTATACTTTTCCATTGCAATACGAATGCACTGAATCGCATCGACTGTAGATCGACCTTCAACAAAGCCGCATTGATTGTCATTCAACCGCACAATCTTTCTCAATCGGTTGCAGACAACTCGCTCGTAGATCTTCAGTGTATGAGGTGTTAACTTAATAGCCCTATAGTTGTTGAGTTTGCGTGAGTCTCCCTTGTTCTTATAGAAAGGAAGAAGAAAACTTTCCCTGAAAGCATCAGGCATCGGTTGCCAAACTTTGATTTTGTTGAAGAGAACTGTGAGCCAACTAAGCCCGACATTTTCCATTTTCAACCAAAATTCCGCGGGGATTTTGTCCGGTCCGACTGCCTTTCCGCGTTTCATCTGATGCATTGCCTCCATCACCTCTTCCTCTGAGATATCTTCAATATTTGTGGTATTCGGCTCAACATCTCGAAAAGCTGCTCGAGGAAATTCTTCATTTAGAAGTTCGTCAAAATACTCTCGCATCCTGCTACAAATTGCCGTATCGTCAATCAGCAACATTCCTTGCGCGTCCTCCACGTACTTTGGCGCCTGTATTTCCCGAGCGTTCCTTCTCCTTTGGGCTGCGACCCTAAATATCCTGGCGTCGTGCTTAGGTCTCTCGCGCAAAGACGGTCCGTCGGTCGCAGTCTGAGTTTCTAATTCTTGGTAGAACTTCTCAGCTGCCTTCGCCTTTGCTTGAGATACCAAGCGCTTTACGTTTTCCGGCATTGCATATAATTTTCGCGAAGTTGAACCCGTTCGGTTTCACTGCTTGACTCACATTTCATTCATGCCTTAAATGCGTTTGATTTGGCTTGCACTGCTTCCTTAGTTTCGGTGTTCCACCACCATGTTTCTTTCTTCGTGTGGAGTGGACCTTTCGAAACTCCAAGTGCCTTTTCCGCCTCACCTACTGACATGTCAGCGAAACTATTCCACATTTGTGTTGGACTGCGCTCGTTGCAGTTTGTGTTATTTTGAAACCACTCCGTCATTTTATCAATGAATGGAGTTACTACAGGGTCAAAGCTGTCGTTTGTGAGATTGTGCCACTTGATTTTTTCGACTGGCTTGGGAGTTCTTCTATTTCTTGCTCCTCCTGCTTTCAAAATAAATTCTGACAGGAGCAAACGATGTTGGCTGACGACAGATTCACCCAAGATCACCTTGCAGTCTTTTACCCACCTTCTCATAAAATCGAAGCAGAGGTGGCAATCGATCTGCGTTTCGTGTTTCCTATCTCCGTGTCCACTACTGTAGGTGATCAGGTGTCTCTCGTTTTTCACAAACCATGTATTTAGGATGACCAAACCATGCGATCTGCACATGGTCAGAATAGCTTCACCTTCGTCATTTCTGACCGTTGAAGGGCTACCCTTTCCACCATGGCAATCCTCGTAATCATAATTTGATTCACCCACATGGCCATTTAAATCTCCTCCCAAGAACACCAGTTCGGTATCTGGAATGGTCTGAATCAGGGTGTCAACGTCGTTCCAAAATGCCTCTTTTTCTTCTGGTGGCAGTCCCACTTGGGGAGCGTAGGCACTTATTACGCTCCACACCCTTCCGCAGATAACCAATTTGATGCTGATCAAGCGATCACTTCTCTTCGCGACACTTATTATGCTGCCAAGTAAAGACGACGCCAGAATAATGCCAACTCCGTTTCTTTGGTTTGTAACTCCATAGTAGTACAATTTGTACTTCATGGAATTCGTAAGAAACCGGGCTCTGTCGATATGGGTATTTCGCCACTTCGTCTCTTGTACGCACATAATGTCTATCCCCCTCCGCTTCATGATATCCTCAATCTCCTCGCTCTTTGACGTCATGGAACCGACATTCCAGCTTGCAACCCTCAGCTTCTGCCTTATATTGCTCAACGCTAAAGTCGGGTCAGATAACCAAGGATTGGAACATCTTATGGGAAATCATGGGTTAGGCGACAGAAACCAGAATGGCGAGATGTTTATAGATTTTGTAACTCTCGTCAGCTCGTCATTGGTGGGACTCTGTTTAAACACAAAGATTGCCACTTATCAACCTGGACTTCTCCAAATGGCAGAACTGAGAACCAGATAGACCATATTGCTGTTTCCAAAACGTGGAGAAACTGTGTCCTGGACGTTAGGGCGAAACGTGGTGCTGATATTGGCAGTGACCACCATCTTGTCATCGCAAAAATGCGCTTACGAACGGCAGCAATCCAGCGTCCTAACCGTGCAAATATTTGCCCTAGGTATAATGTGCAGAAGCTCAAAATTCCATCAACCAAGCGTGCGTTCTCCACCGCTTTGCACGAAAAAGCTAATGCACCACCACCAAATGAGAATCCGACAATTGAAGATAGATGGAAAGTCGCTAAGGATTCATTTATTTCATGTGGCGAAGAAATTTTAGTACGATTGGATCGCGGTAGGAGACCATTTATTAGCGACTCTACTTGGTTTCTTATCTCAGCACGCAAGAGAGTTAAGGAGCAGATTAACTCAGCTGCTGACGATTCAGCTAAAGAACGATACAGAGCTGAATACCGTTCGCTCCAAAAAGGCGTTCAGAGGAGCGTAAGACGTGATAAGCGTAACAATATCAACGCACTTGCGAAGGAGGCAGAGGATGCGGCTCTCCGCGGTGACAGTGGAACACTCTTCAAACTTATAAAGCCATTAACTGGCAGATCTTTATTAACGGAACATCCTGTGAGAGATAAGGAAGGTGTTCTGCTCGTTACCGAAGAACAACAGCTACAAAGATGAAGAGAACACTTTTTAGAGGTCCTGAATAACACTTTCGGGCCTGCAAGTGTATCTTCGTTGCCAGCAGAAGACGTCCCTCAAATAGACGGCATTAGTTCCGGTCCACCATCCAAAAAGGAACTAACAGACGCTATCAAATCAATGGACGCCGGTAAAGCCCCGGGGATTGATGGAATTCCGACAGAATTTTTAAAAGTGGATATTAACGCTACAGCGGATATTCTTCTTCCCTTAATCCGAGAGTGTTGGGAAACTGAAACTCTTCCCAGTGAGTGGAAAAAGGGCCTAATTATCAAAATTCCGAAGAAAGGTGACCTGAAGAATTGTAATAATTGGCGTGGGATCTGTCTACTTCCTGCTATTTCCAAGTTGATGGCTAAGATTGTTTTAGGACGAATCAAGGAAAAAGTCGATAGCACATTGAACGATGAACAGGCTGGCTTTCGCGAAGTGTTCTCCTGTAGCGACCACATTAACACCCTCCGTATTATCATCGAGCAATCCGCGGAGTGGAGATCCCCATTACATCTCATGTTCATCGACTTTGAAAAAGCCTTCGATAGTGTTGATCGTCAGTACATCTGGGATGCCTTACGAAGACGAAATATTCCAGATAAGATAATCTCCATCATTAAGGAATCCTACAATGGAGCCCAATGTCACGTCTTGCATAAGGGCAAGCTTTCAGATCCTTTTGAGGTGCACAGTGGAGTGAGACAAGGCTGCATTTTGTCACCTATTCTCTTCCTTATTGTCATTAGTGATGTACTCGGCTCCGCACTTCAATTACATCGTAACAAAGGTATCAGATGGAAATTGTTTGATCACCTTCAACATCTTGACTACGCTGACGACATTTGTCTTCTATCAACTAATACGGATGATGTCGCTCAAATGATAGAAGCTCTAAATTGCGCAAGTCGTAATGCGGGTCTGAAAATCAATGCTGCCAAGACTGAGTTCTTGAGCACATGTCCAGGGGGGCAAAGCGGAATTTGTATTTCGGGACAGGCAGTCGAAAACGTTGACGAATTTTGCTATCTCGGGAGCGTAGTTACAGCAGATGGTGGAGCGGATGCTGATGTAAAATCACGGATAAACAAGGCTAGGGCGGCTTTCTTCAATTTGACTCCTTTCTGGCTAAACAACAATATTTCCAGACGTACCAAACTTCGAGTCTTCAATTCCAATGTGAAATCCGTGCTGCTATAAACGAGTTTCCAAACTCGGCACGACTCGTCGCAAGTTTATTATTCAGAAGAAGATGATAAGAAATATTCTTATCGTAGAATAATAAACTTACAATGCGACTAGGAAGTGGTATGGCTGACAACCGTATCACACTCCGAATTCAGTTGTCTTTGTAACGTTGATGACTACACACTGTAGTCGTCAACGCACCATGCTCCACTAGGAGTTACGGTAATCAAGAGAGAGAGAGATATGGCTGTTCAACCTGGAAGGTGACTAAAGAGATTACTGATAAGCTGCACACTTTTGTAAATCAGTGTCTACGGCGCATCCTACATATTCGTTGGCCGGAGATCATTTCGAACGAGGATCTCCTCACTATAACTGGTCAAGAAAGGATAGGCACTTCGATCAAAAGACTTAAGTGGCAATGGATAGGTCACACCTTCCGAAGAGGGCTCAATAACATCGCAAAAAAGGCCCTTAACTGGAATCCACAGGATTCCGGAGCAAGACGCCGTGTTGGACGGCCAAGGAACACATGGAGAAGATCGGTAACAAGCGAGGCGAAAACGCTAAATCTTACATGGTCGCAGCTAGCGCCGTTGGCGCAAAACAGAACGAGGTGGAGAGTAGGCGTAGTTAATGCCCTATGCCAGAGAGAGAGATTGACGGCTATAGCGGACTTTTGAAAACAATCGTAAATAACATAACAATAACATAGTGGTCCTATCAGCGACCATTCGCGTTTTTCAAGCCTCTTCGGGGCGGACCACACCCGTTTCATCGAACGAAACGGCCAAGAGTTGCCAAAAGACCCCTCCATGGCAAGAACCATAAAGGTTCGATGCAGGAGGGATGTGTATGTCTGTGTATGCGTGTGGATGTGTTCTATGTGTTTTTTCGTCAAATTGGGAGCATTTCATCTCAGCGCGGTTGCTCTCAATTCTCCTAATCCGCGCCGGTATCGAGACTAATCCAGGTCCCGAAATCTACATCTGCTGTGTATGCAACCGACGAATCTTCGGGAATGCTAGGTCCTTGAGGTGTACCTGCTGCAGAGAATGGTGTAATTTCTACTGCTCAGGCCTAAGAAAAATGAGACATTATGACGAGTTGTCCTTTGTGGCTCCAGGGTGTCTGCACGCGGGTCGGTCCCAGCCACCCCATGGCCTAGCTCACAAGCTAATGGCCCACCACCGTCTCCGGCCATTCCTGGCCCCAGCTCTCCACCACCGCCACCCGCAGCCAACAATACAACAAGACATAATCGCTCAAGTCTAACACCCCCGCAGCAGTGTACACCCCACTCACCATATTGCAGTTTAACTGCAATGGCATCCGTCTGAAGATCGACGAGATAGTCCGTTTCATGAGTACGCGCAGAATTCTGATAGCAGCATTTCAGGAGACAAAGCTCCAACCATCAGCTCCCGATTTTAACATCCGCGGCGATTACATACTATTGAGGCGCGATAGAGTCGGCATAGGCAGGGTCCTAATCCAGGAGGGAGCTTGCATTCCTAATACACAGAACCGTGCAATACATTGTATTAGATCTTCGTTTCAACGACGGCACGGCGGAAATGCAAGCTATTGCCGTTAAATCCGGCAATACCAATATCGAACTTATAAACATTTACGTTCCACCAGCATCCAGCTGTGGCTCTGGTTATAAGTTGGATATTGCTCCACTCCTCACAGGATAGTATAGGATCCTACTTGGCGAATTTAACGCCCATCACGAACTCTGGCACTCTCTTCTCGGTAATGATGCCAGAGGTATAGATATCGCGACCAAATTAGACCCATCAAACTTCTGCGCAAATTTCGTCTACACGCGTCGCTGGCGCCTGCCGTAGTTCTCCGGACATAACTATAGTGAGCGCCAGTGAAACCCCATCGGAGACAACCAGGTCTCTTCAATCCGATCACCTCCCCATATTGATAAATATTGATAAACCAGCCGAACTGACGACGTCAGAACGGCGAACGTTTATCAACCACAAAAAGGCAAATTAGAAGGGTTTCACTGCGTTCACTTCGACGAAGTTCGCCGCGCTACCTACTTCAGCGAACGCTAGGGAAGCCGAACAGAATATAAGGAATTCATTGCCAGAGCGGCAGCTCGCTACATTCCGGCAGGGCGTATCCCCAAAGTTCGGCCATATTTCCTAACAGCTGCCGCAAGGTTAGCCGACGAACGGGACGATTTAAGACGCGCAAATCCGGCAGACCCCAGAATTCAGGAGCTAAACTCCGAAATAAATCGACTAGTTAACACCTATAAAAAAGAGAAATGGAACGAGCATCTGGATAGCTGCGACCTCTCACAAGGTGTCAGCGAACTATGAGCTACGGTCCGCGCCCTGTCTCACCCAACCAAAGACAAGGGCAGTGTAGCCATAAGATTCGGTAAGAAAACCAACGCATATCCAAAACTCTGCGCGAGCTTGTTCAATAAGCAATTTATTGAACACCAAGACCAATATGCCCAACTGCAAGATAAAAAGAAGGATTTGCAACCGAACGGTTGACATCACTCCTACCTATACAGCGGACCAAGTTTCAGCAGCAATCAATAATGCGAAAAAATCAAAGGCCATTGGACCAGATGGTCATGCTGAAACACCTAGATCTTCCGGCCATCGAATATCTAACGATGGCCGACCTCCTAAATATGCATATTCCTGCAGAGGTTAGGTGGATGGCCAACTATCTAGCTGGGAGGCAATCCTATACTGAGTTTCGTGGCAGTTGTTCAAAGCATAGGAAAATTAAGCAGGGAGTTCCACAAGGTAGCGTACTCTCTCCTACATTGTTCAACATTTACCTGTCGAGCCTTCCAAAACCACTAATCGAACTAATTTCCTATGCAGACCGTACTCACCTCTGGGAATGATTTAAATGGCATGTGTGCTCGACTGAATGACTATATTGAGAAACTGGTGGAGTTCTTCAATATACACAACCTAGTCATTTCGCCGTCTACATGTACTGCAACTCTTCTGACCACCTGGACGCAGGAATTTTCGGAGGTGCTTGGGATCCGTACTGGTAAGCATGCTGAAGACGTCGTTCCTACTGTTACCAACCCCAAGATTCTTGGTGTCTATTTGGATACTATGATGAAGTCGAAAGGTCACGTCAAAGACGTAGTGACAGAATGCACAGTAGAAACAACGTCCGGGAGTTCCTGGGGCAAGGACAAAGAAACTATGTTGGTCACCTATAAAGCTATAGGTAGGGCAATCCCTAGCTTTGCAGCACCGGTGTGGTCACAAACCGTTTGTGACACAAACTGGAATAAGATCCAGGCAAGCCAGAAGGCTGCTCTACGTATCGCTACAGGTTGCCATCTCATGTCGCCTCAGGATCATCTTCATCAAGAAACCAGCAGGTTATCAGTGCGTGATCACAATCTCCTCCTGTCTTTACAATATCTGGTCGGTTGCTATCGAGAGGATCACCCAAACCATCATCTCATAGACAATACTCCCCCTCCACGACATGTCAGGAGTGGAATCAGAGATCTCGAGAGAGACGTCCAGAGATACAAACGGGTACCTCCCGATATATTCGATAACACAGCATACCATGAGGCGGTCAATAGGAAGATTAGGTCCGAATAGACTCCTCTCAGTGCCCCCACCACCCAATCGCCTGAGGAAACTAGGCTCCCGAGAGCCACAAAAGTGACACTAGTCTAGCTTATGTTGGGTTTTTGTTCACGCCTCAATTCGTACCTATCTCGAATAGACCCGGACATCCAGAACATTTGTCCGAGCTGCGGTGGTGCGCCTCACGATGTGGACCACCTGTTTCAATACCCCGATGCATCCACTAACCTCACTCCGACGGCATTATGGGACAACCCTATTGCAGCTGCTACGTTCGACAAAACTTAGAGCAGATCCACAGACATGCACAGCGACTCACACCCTTTTGCACCGCTACAACAACAACAACATAACAATACCTCTAACCCATTTATTTAACTGTTGTTTGGGCACGATTTCAGTATCAGCGCCGCCAAATTTTGATGATGCCATTTTATTAATATTGTCCTGGAACGACCGAATCTGCAATATCCTTTTTCCCGAAATCGTAAAGGTTCTCCAAATATTAAATTTCAAATTTCATCCCCACCACCTCCGCCCAACCCCTCCACCGTCATTGATTTTTGACTGGCCGGAGGGGACTGGGTGCCTATCGTTTCGGATTTCAGGATTGATCTCCCAATAATAACGATTGGGTTAGATTGTATCGGTAGAACAAAAATTGTGCCAAAGAATTTCCTACCTAAACTTAAATGGCCAGATGAACTCCGAGTGAAGTATAAAACTAATCTCGACATAAATTTCGCCCAAACTGCACAAACAGACATCTGCGGAAAAGCAGATTGTATAAAATTTAATGTGCCGCCAGCTAACAGTAAAAAAGCTTGCCAAGCAGCGCTGGTTTGACAATGAAGGTGATAAACATAGAAAACGGTCTTTTGCATGGTCGAAGTTGTCCAAGAAGCATAATACGGTCTTCTTCTTCCTTGCCTCGTTCCTTATACCGCTCCATGGTTTCGCGTTGCTCGACCTGCGGTGTAGGCACATCGCCCGTTTTGGCGGTGATATCTTAGCATATTTCTACAGGCACCTCTATCTTGGATCGTGTCATCGCCGAGACCAATGCGTTGTTGTTGCTTTTTCATTTGACACATCCAGGTGTTCTTCGGTCTGCCTCTGACCTTGGGTCCATCAAGTGGAACTTCCATTGATATCGCTTTCTTTGCGGGGTTCTCAGGCGGACGCATTTGAACATGGCAATACCAATCCATTTGTCGGTCTTCGAGCTTTTCGGTGATTGGATGGTCTATGGACAAGCTGCCTCGGATGTAGCTACTCTTGATGTGGTCCCTTTGGTTACACCAACTGACATGCGTAACATTTTCATTTCAGTCGCTGTCATTTCTTTCGCGTAACCTTCATACATGGTCCAGCATTCTGATCCATACATGAGTGCGGGACGTACAACCGTTTTGTACAACTTGATCTTCAGCTTCAGTGGCATTTTCTTATCGCAGAAAACTCCGGAGTTTTCTCGCCACATCATCCACCCAACCTTTTTCCGATGTTTGATGTCATCACATGCGATGATGTTCACCATCGAGCCAAGGTACTTGAACTTGGTACAAGACTTAAGCTGCTCTCCTTTGACGTACATATCTGGTATCGGTGCATCTGGGTCTGAGAATGGGCAGCATAAGTACTCAGTCTTTGTTATACTTACCCTCAGTCCATGCTCCTCCAGAATGTCACACCATTCTGTAAGTGCAGCTTGCAAGGCAACGATGTTTGGGCTACTGAGGACTATAAAATAACAGGCGCGACAATCCAGCATTGGACTAAGGCCGCAGGATGTGTTAGTGACATCCTATTTCCAAGATCTTATCTGCTTTTTGTTGAGGTAATGAGATCAGCATCACGCTGAGCAGTGTTATTTATCCCCATAAATGGGTACTCGTTTAACATCTGAGTGAGATCATAGTCCGTCACAAGCTCGTGAGTTCGAAAAACACCATGGAACACGGTGAGATTAGAACTCATGAGCCTGTGCACCGAAGGTGCGCGCACTAACCGCTAGACCAGCCAAACTGAGGACTATAACATCGGCAAAAATAAGAGATATTTCTAGGCCGTCGGAGCTCCATCATACATGCCTCGTACCATCCTGAGTATGCCTCAGGGGCATTAAGTGCTCTCAAGGCCAACCATATCAGATCACGAGGTACTCTATCGAATGCCTTTTCCAAATCGATGAATACAAAGTGCAAGTCGTCCTTTCGTGCTGCTCTATACTTTTCCATCGTAATACGAATGCACTGAATCGCATCGACTGTAGATCGACCTTCAAACCGCACAATCTTTCTCAATCGGTTGCAGACAATTCGCTCGTAGATCTTCAGTAGGTGTTAACTATAGCCCTATATAGTTGTTGAGTTTGCGTGAGTCTCCATGGTTCTTATAGAAAGGAAGAAGAAAACTTTCCCTGAAAACATCAGGCATTGGTTGTCCACCTTTGATTTTGTTAAAGCGAACTGTGAGCCAACTAAGCCCGACATTTTCCATTTTCAATCAAAATTCCGCGGGGATTTTGTCCGGTTCGACAGCCTTTCCGCGTTTCATCTGATGCATTGCCTCCATCCCCTCTTCCTCTGAGATATCTTCAATATTTGTGGTATTCGGCTCAACATCTTGAAAAGCTGCTCGAGGGAATTCTTCATTTAGAAGTTCGTCAAAATACTCTCGCATCCTGCTACAAATTGCCGTATCGTCGATCAGCAACATTCCTTGCGAGTCCTTCACGTACTTTGGCGCCTGTATTTCCCGAGCGTTCCTTCTCCTTTGGGCTGCGACCCCAAATATCCTGGCGTCGTGCTTAGGTCTCTCGCGCAAAGTCGGTCTTTCGTTGCGTCGACAAAACAATATTTGTGTGGGGTTTGGTTGGAATAAGTGGGCAAATAAAAATAATTACTCCGAAAATTTTATTGGGGGATGCAGTAGCAGATGCATAGTACGATACCATTTGTTTTGAGCTTTTTTGTTACGTTTGATAAAGACACATTAATTCAAGATTTTGTGAAATTGGTGTAAAAAATGTTTCTTAGACCAAAATGGAGGGTTGGGTTTGTATGGCAGCCCCATGATAAAAAAATATATGGTCGGAGATGCTTCCTTCAATGCGTTACAAACTTCATGACAAAGTTAATATACCCTTTCACTCTATGAGCGAAAAAATGTTTCCAGCACCTAAACTTTAGAAAACGTTCTTGTTTTCATCACTGGCTGATGACATTGTTTGTCCCATGGTTACTTTTGCAGAAGCACTTACAGCCGATGTCTGGCTCGACGTCTGGATTGACGTCTTACTTGCAAAATGATATTCGTTGACCCTTTTATGTCCATCACCGCAAAACTGCGGACCCTTAGCTATGCAGGAGGGGGGTCATAGGTTGAACGGCTCAAACCAATTCCTATGTCCTCTACGGGGCGTTACTTTCCCGCATTATCCGATTAAAACCCCTGCGGTGTGGGGGCAGAATAAACCTCAGTGTTCCTGGCTTGTCGTATAAGGCGACTTAAAGGATAGGATGTGTATGCCAGCAACTTGCGCATCTGAAAATTAATTATGCTAACGAAACGTCTACTAGGCCTCGGATTAGGACTAACTTACCGGTTACGACTTTTGGCTTTCGCACAATGACAAAGATTGGAGTCTGGAACGTGTGTACTCTCTTGGACAACGGTTCAGAGGGCCCACAAAACGCACGATTTCTTCAAATAGAGAGTGAGTTTAGACGATACAAACTCAACATCTTGGGGCTGAGCGAAATTAGATGGTTGAATAGTGGGGAATATTTTTCTCCTACTCGTATAGCACGGTATTATTGTATTCCGGAAAAGCTTCTGGCAGTTCTCGGGAATCAGGCGTTGGGCTCTTATTAACCAGAGCAGCTCATAGCAGTCTGATTAGTTGGGAACCAGTTTCTGATAGAATTATGACCGCCAGGTTCCGTACTAAAATGAGAAACGTTACAATAATTCAATGTTACGCTCCAACTGAACCGCCGAAGCGAAGGACTCTTTTTACGAACAACTGAACACCATCCAGTGTAAAACACCTAATGGCGACATTGTAGTGGTGATGGGAGATTTAAATGCTACGATTGGTCATTGGTGGAACTATGTTCGAGCATAAGAATTGTCATAAGATAACCTGGACGTCTGTTGATCGATACCGAACCGAGAATCAAATCGACCATTTTGCCATTTCTAGCAGATTTAGAAGTTGCCTTCTGGATGTCCATAATAAGAGAGGTGCTGACGCAGGTATGGGAAGAGACCACCATCTGATGGTTGCAAATGTTGCAATCTCGGCGAGATACTTCGTCTCGGCACCGTAAGTTCGACACCGCCAAATTAAAACATTGAGTGTAGTGTACAGTACGTCGTGACAAAAGAGTCTATACCAACTCTCTTCTTGCTACGGCAGAGGAAGCTGCACGGAATAATGATTTAAATACCGTTTACAATGTCATCAAGGAGTGTAAAGGTGGCCGTAGCTCCTATCAACAACCGGTGAAAGATATTGATGGAAGGCTACTTATCCATACCGACGATCAGTTGAGGCGATGGAAAGAGCACTTTGCTGCAGTTTTAAATCGAGTGACTGATGGCGAAGTCCCCCCTCATATTGATAATTTAGCTTCCCGTCAAAACGTAGGTATACGATCAACTCCCCCAACGAAACAAGAAATTGTTGACGCAATTATTCCACTAAAACGTGGCAAGGCTGCTGGGCTCAACGGAATTCCAGCCGAACTTTACCAAGCAGCACCGGGCTTAACAGCGGAGTTGTTGCACCCTCTTATTGGTAGAGCGTGGGATTTAGAATCTTTTCCCACTGAATGGAAGGATAGTGGAAGCTCCACTTAGAAAGCAAAATTGATGAAGAGCAGGCTGGGTTTCGATCTGGGTTTTCTTGCGTGGACCACATCAACACCTTGCGGATTGTAATTGAGCAATGCGTCGAATATAGATCTCCGTTGCACATGGTCTTTGTTGATTTTGAGAAGGCTTACGACAGTGTGAACCGAGAATGTATCTGGGCGGCCTGGCGCAAGAGGGGTGTTCCAGAGAAAATAGTGGCTATAATTAGGGCAACATACGTCGGTGCAAAATGTCGCGTATTCCATAAAGGTAAGGTGTCTGAGGGTTTCGAAGTTCATAGCGGTGTCAGGCAGGGTTGCATCCTATCACCCATCCTATTTCTTTTGGTATGATTGGTAATGTACTCCATGTAGCTTTTCCAGAAGAACGTAACCGTGGCATCCAGTGGACTCTGAAATCCCACCCACAACATTTGGACTATGCTGATGACATTTGTCTACTCTCGCATAAGATCATGGATCTGAGTGAAATGGCTCTGGATCTCGAGAGAAAGGCAAATGTTGTCGGGCTAAAGATTAATACCAGCAAGACCAAAATCCTCAGCCTGACTGAGAATCCCACTCTCCCCATAAGTATCAATGGGCAACTTGTTGAACAGGTAGACGAATTTGTCTATTTAGGTAGCACTGTTGCTATTTATGGTGGCACAGATCAAGACGTCGTTCACCGCATTAACCGTGCCAAGTGTTCCTTCGGCATGTTGTCTAAATTCTGGCATAGCAGTTATCTCAGTGTTAAAACCAAACTGGGGCTGTTTCGCTCCCTGATACTTTCAGTGCTCCTATACGGGAGCAGCACTTGGAAAGTTTCCACTGCAGTTACCAAGAAGCTGCAAACTTTCGTTAACACTTGTCTTCGTCGAATCTTAAGAATTTTTTGGCTCGAAAGAATTTCGAATGAAGATCTTCTTCGGCGTACGGGTCAAATACCTATCGACGAATTGATTCGCAGACGAAAGTGGCAGTGGATTGGTGATTGGTCATACGTTGCGGAAGGGTGATAACTGCATTGCTGGTCGCGCTATGCGATGGAACCCCTTATCACAACGTGGACGACAAAGGCGTAGATCTGTGGATAAGGAATGTGCGTCTTTGAGAAAGAACTGTGGTCAAATACGTTACATGGCCAGAAACCGTACGCGATGGCGAGTAGGTGTAGTAGACGCGCTATGCCCCACAAGGGGTTAAGGCAACTTAGTAGTAGTAGTACATTTGGCTCATTACTAATGAGTAATGACTTTGTATATTGACTGCCAGTAGCAAGAAGGAAAAGCATAAACACATCTCGAGGGAATTGATTTTAATCTCCTCGAAAATGAATAATAGCTTTTATCGGGGGTCTAGCACACATTTTTAGCAAACCGAAAAAAACCTAATTTGTCACTTTAACTACACATTTCGATCACATCAACTCCACCCGTCGAATGTTCATTTAACTCAATAATAATAAAAGTGGAAACCACAATGGTCATAAAGATACGAGTATTTCGACAATACTAAATAATTTCTATATTTGCTTCAAATCATTACACATTCATCATAAGCCATTCATGAGCCAAATGCATGAAATTTCAATTCTTCTCGCATATTAACATTATTCTGCCTTCAAGTCCGCGCATTATTATGATTGAGTGTATCGCGTCGCACCGTTTAACCGTGGCATATCTTCGCCGTCAAATTCAGTCATTATCACTGACTAGAGAGGTATTCCCATTGCTTTGCTATCAGTCGCGATTGGTCTTATCAAAAGTATTATTACATATTGCTATTGTTGCACAGTCAACACTTTATTAGTTTACTTTTACAAGTGGTCGGTACTCGTAAAAAAATAAATAGCACCCGGCGATAATAATTTGTCACATAATAACCCTCGGAGCGATAAGACCGTGAGTGGTCGACCTAGTGGCTATAGGGGCGGAAAAAATAAAGATTTATGAATTTTAGAAAGATTGCACTATAATTAGTTGGAAGATTCACTATCAACTTCATTATACAGTCGAAGTCGATTCCGAGTTCTGTTCTGTTGTGGTTCTACACTTTCACGGGAAACGAGACAATCTTAGGATATTTGTCCGCAAACGATAAGAACTGTGCTTGTCAGTCAGTATATCAAGTTGCACATTTGGTCAAATTTTTATCTACAACTCGGTGTATGCGGTCAAGCCTAATTAAAATTTATTTATTTGTCGCTGACATTGAAAATTTCATTCCAATTTGCCGCTAACAATGTTTTTATGTTCATGCATATTTATCGCGCTCGTTAGGGAATTTTTTATCTTTAACAATTTAAAAAAAAAATGTTTAATGAGAATGAGTTTCAATTTTTTTTATTTCAGTGTTTTTGTGCTTGCAGTCGTTGTTAAAACGAATCGCATGTGTTGCAATTTTTTGATAGTGCCAGCCGATAAGGCTCCATACACGACTCAGAATATTAGAGCAGTATGAAATGACGGCATTTCACTCTTGGCTGACAAGTTTCAGTTGTTCCGAGTGGGCACGATATCCAAATTAGACTACGAACAATATGGAAACTATCCAAACGGCCTATATCCTTCGATCCTTTCTATTTCGATTTTGGACACACTACACATTGCATGACCGCCCGTCATTATCGACAGCAGCAGCAGCAGGAGCGCATATTGATTGAATCCAATGTCGACTCTTATATCACGACGGCGGCGGCGAAGTGATTTCCCAATTCGTCGCTTTTTGAAATGTGGGGGTTGATGATGGTTGGGGGTGCGTCCTTAACGCTAGAGTATTATAGGTAAAAATTGATTTCAGATTCAGAAGTCGACTCGATTGTTTGCTCCCTTTTGAAGAGGTCGTGACCCATATGTGAACTTTATTGATGAGGTGTTAGTGTTATGTGTGTTTGATTTTTTTCCGGAATGGGGATTCAAAGAAAAAGAACAAAACGCGTGACGTTCGACGTCTCTAAATTGTCGGATACACAACACTCAAGAAGGAATCTACCCGGCATACACGCATTAACTTAGGTGTCACGTTCGCGGAAATTCGTCATATTAAACCAAAGTACCGTTCGTTCTTATATTTACACCAGCAGCTCCAATTACCAACTGCGATCACGCATAAGTCGTCTATTAACTAATTGGAAAAGCCACAAAAAATATGATAATTCAATTATGTAGAGTGGACCGTATCGGCTCAAATATGCATTTCTGATTATCACATATCAGTCATCGAAGTCATCGAACTTTTCATCGCAAAAGTAACTTTTGTGTGCGTTATACATACGCCACACTTCACATCTAGATGTCTATGGAACATCTTTAAGTATCCGCGCACATACTGCCTCCCCTGTATAGGCAGTCTGTAGTCATCAGCCTGAAGAACTTCCCAAGTCCAGTTATTATTATCTGAAATTATTGTGTAAATAAATAAAAACAGAATTTAAATTTTACCGAGACATGATATTCTTATTATCGATGGTCGAAGAAGCGTCAATGGACTAGGCACTGGACTTGCTTACTGCTCTTTGGGAGAAGTGTAGTGCACTTAAGGAAATTTTTAACAAACGCAAAATTTGTATACAGTAACAGTATGTAAAAGATACTTAATAACAGTAGCAGTTTGTTCGGATATTTCCTGAAAAATAAAAATAGATACACATACTCGTATGCATTGAATCTGAAGAATGTGCTAAGTTAAAGACCATGAACTTAAATGTAAAGAGTCGTGCTCGATTTTTGACGCAATATTTTATGCTAATTGGTACAGAGAGTGCATTCAATTATGTTGAAGTTCAGAGATAGTTAACCTTTCAAAACACGCAGATGATGTGTTGATGTATTTTTATACCCGTCACTATGTGAAAGGGTATATTAACTTTGTCATGAAGTTTGCAACGCACAGAAGGAAGCACCTCCGACGATATAAAGTATATATATTATTGATCAGCATGACGAGACAAATCGATTGAGCCATGTCCGTCTGTCTGTCTGTCCGTCTGTCTGTCTGTCTGTCCGTCTGTTGCAACGCAAACTAGTCCCTCAGTTTTGAAAATTTGTATGCAAGTTTCTTTTTAGTGTACGCTGTATATATGTCGGAATGAATGGAATCGGACCATGGGGTCATGGGGCTGCCCCTGAAAATTAGGTTTTTCTAAGAAAAACTTTTTTCTTTATGCACCAATCTTAACCAAATTTCACCCAAGTGTGTTCCTAGTATAGCCTCAAAACATATCTAGAAACGGATGGAATTGGAACATTACGTCATAGGGCTGCCATACAACCGAACCATTGAAAATTAATTTCTTCTAAGAAAAACTTTTTCCTTTTTAATCCCACCGTAACCAAACTTCATCCAAATGTGTTTCTAGTAAAGCCTCAAAAAATATCTAGGAACAGATCAAATCGGAACACTACATCATAGGGCTGTCATACAAACCAACCACTGGAAATTAGATTCTTCTAAGAAAAACTTTTTTCTTAATGAACCAATCTTAACCAAACTTTGCGAAAATATGTTTTTAGTAAAGCCACCAAACATATCTAGGAACAGATGAAATCGGAATACTACGTCATAGGGCTCTCATACAAACCAACCGCTGGAAATTAGGTTCTTGCATGAACAACTTTTTTCTTTGTGAATCAATCAACCAAACTTCACCCAAATGTGTGGCCAGACGTACACCATTTTGCTGTACAATACCTAAAGCATTTTGACCTGTCGTACAGCATTAGTAAATGTACAACATTCCCAACGCCACACCAAAGAAGCCTAAATGGCTTCATAAAAACCTCCTTGGTGACTGAGTAGTCAGTCTGTTGGGTGTTATTAGCAGGATAATCGCACTTTCATGTGGCAAACATTCATTTTCGATAATTTCGAAACTCTTTGGTCAATCGTTCTGAAATTTAATGCACCTAAATGTAAGCGCCAGGTAGCTCCTCAACCTGGGGATTACATTTACTTACATTTCTCCACATTTTAGGGTCGCCTATCTGCGTTCGACAGTTACAGCTGCCCAAATCGCACTTTCGACTTTTCTAATCGAAAACTCTATAAAATGTGTCCAATAAATTTGAAAATTGGCAGACTTGTGAACATTTCAAGGCTCTAGCTCACACTTGTAACTGTAGAGCTATACTTGGCGCTCACCGCTCACATTGTCTCCAAATTTCAAGGTCCTACTTATCTGCGTTCGGGAGTTCAATCGATTCAATCGAAAATTGTCCCTAATTCGGAAATTTTGGAGCGTAAAATTTTGAAATTTAACAGCCATGTATAGAGGACCGCACTGCCCGTATTAGGTGAAAATCCCAAGCATCTATAGCTGCCAATACTCAGAAGTAACAGCCATATGTAAAGATGCGATTTAAATTTTTCACAAAACGATGGAAAAATTACTGTACTCCATCCGATTCCTCTATCAACCTCTTTAGGAAAAAGAAAATTCAAACTAAAGGACTCTGCAAGGATTTCCCCTATATGTTGACCAAATCCAATAAAGTAGCGATAAATCCCAAGAGAGTCGCCATCCGCTTAAGAATTCTCTACGCAACGAGGTATTAATTTATCTATTGTAATAAACAAAACGAAACTTTTCAATAGGTAGGTACAAGGAGGTGTAGTTTTCGTACTTCAAATAAACAGCTTCATGATTTTTGTCTCAGGGTCACGGATAGTCAGAGATAGGGAAAGGGCCATCATCATCCCAACAATGCTGCTGAGACTGCAGTTTCGAACACTGAAATTCAAAAGTTGGAAAATACCTATTCCTAACCCTACAAAAAATCGGGTTCATTGTGTTAAGCAATTGTTGGGTTTGCCCCTTTTAAACGAGATCCTGGCTACACTTCTCCCATGCCTGTTATAGCTTTGCGTCTTAAAACATACATTTGCACTTCACATGCTGATGATGTTTTGTCAATGAGAACATTTAGAAGTTGAGGGATCTTTTCTGGGTCCTGTTTAGTACCAACAGAACCTTGCAAGGACGTAGCCAGGATTTACCTGGTTATTAGAAATTATGACATTATTAGAATCTTGTTGTTAATTGTAGACACTAGTTTCGGCGCTGCCCCAATGCATAATATGCCTCCTGTCCCACTGTTCCTGTGTCGAATCCAATTTTATCGCTTGACGAGGCTGGGCGAGCACGAGTGCACGCACGATTACTTAATTGCTCCGCTATCATCGGAAGCAGAGAGTGTCACGTCCACAACGCCAAAGACTTCTTTTCTGTACAATTATAGAAGGGCTCGTGGGCCATGGTATATGCACGAAGCAGCAACTATGGAACTATGGAAAGTACGATAGCGTATTCGGTGCCCGCGTCATGTTGCTTTTGCCTTCCCTTCGCACGGCTCAAAAAAAAATTATTCATTCTTACAGGGAAATATTTTATTTCAAATTGTGTAGCCTGTATGAGTTCTTACTAAATCTGTTGAAGTTTCCATTATGAAAGACCATCCCAATTTTGGGTCACCAGATTTTTATGTGTTTCAAATTGTTTATTATGTAGTCACTACTTTCGTCCAGATGACACAATTTATTTGACTGCAATTTTAATTTCGGCAGAGTTTTAGGAATGAATAAATTAGAAATACTGTGGGAAGTTAGGGACTCCTGGACCCCTCCTCTGGCTACGTCCCTGGAACCTTGCTTTCCCAAGGTTCACCACACATTTCCCAGAATAAAAGCTACTATTCTTGGTGTATTCCGTTTAGGAAGATATCACTTCACTGAAAGGATGGAGAATATGTGGTCGTTTTATGGCATCCGTCATGGTGGTAGCCTCGTGACATACAATCGACGCCGCTTAATGCGATCACATCGGGATCTTGCTGTTTTGATAACATTAAGCGAATGATAACAAATAATAAAATAGTACGATTGAGGGTTTGTCTGAAAACCGAATTCCGGAATGTGTACTGCATTGGGCCTTCGGGAATCAGGTCACCTTAGGCTAGTAAAGCCTCAAAAGATATTTAGGAATGGATGAAATCGGAACATTACGTCATAGAGCTGTCATACAAACCAACCCCCAAATATTAGATTCTTGTAAGAACAACTTTTTTTCTTTTTGAATATTAAGCAAAATACATCCAAGTGTGTTCCTGGATTAACCCCAACGTATCCAGGAACAGATGGAATCGGAACACGTTATTGGGCTGCGGTAGAAATTTGTAACACAAAAGAGCTTCAGTTTTATTCAAATGTGAAGGGTATTCAAATTTCGGCCGCGCCCGAAATTAGCCTCGGTCTCGTTTTATTTAGCGTTATAGTTGCGTGTGATGAATCTCCCATTTTTTCTAGTTCCCAAAATCATAATATAGGAACGGATGAAATCGAAACATGGCGTGTAATAGAAACACCCCCACAAAAGTAGTTCATCTAGGTTAGGTTAGGTTAGGTAGTGGGGCCGCCGGAAGTGAGACCAGCGCACTTACACCAGTGATAGGTCCATTGGCAGTGGCGTAACGTTTCTAAAATATCTTGTGTGCGAGATAGAAATGGGGGCCCCCACAAAGTGTAATTTATAATTAAACAAAATTGCTGAAACTACTAAATTTGGAAAAATATTGAAGTTACAAATAACTCCTGGACTATATTTAAAGGGTCTTACACTTCTTCTTCTTCCTTGCCTCGTTCTTTATACCGCTCCATGGCGTCGCGAAATTATTTGTTTTTTAGTTCAAATCCAGGATTTGTTTGTAGGTGGTTATTAGGGTCTGTGTAAAAATGCGATTTACTCTTGACAAATTTAGGTTTATTATGAAATCCCGAATCATTTTCAGCCTGTCGTCTTAACTATTTACACAACTTGACAGTAGAGTAGAATCCGTATAAATGTAGGTATATTCCGAATATTTATTGCATGACTAGAACTTTTTTTTTGCAGCATAGGCGAAATTGACCACATTTTACCAAGCTTTCTTATAGATATAGTCAGGGATTTTGTTTTAAATCGCGTTATGAACCCGGTGAATTTTTTCTGTTAATTGGATTTTACGTTAATTATCAGAGCTTTTAATGGGTGAAGTCATTTCTTCTGTTCACTTTATTCAGATTACAACTTTATTCAGAAAATGTGTTTCTGAAATTATCTTAATTTTGATTTATTTTGAATAATTACTTAGAAATGTATTGTATCAATATTTAGGGAGAATAGGAGCAGACAGGTCAATGCACCACGCCACAGATGACAAAAACAAAAATTAAATTAATATTTGCATTTAACTCAATATCATACCTATGAGAAAAAAAAACGAATATTTTGTAGAACAGTCAATAGGCAGGCATACGTTTTTCTCAAAATTATAAAATTAAATTTAAATCATCGCCATTCTTTAAAAAAAAAGGGCTTGTTCTGCTATCCGTTCTCATAAAAAGAACTTCTGTGTTACAAATATTTCCCGCTATATGGCGGCGGCTGCTGATTTGGCGCTAGTATCGACAAAAAAGAAGAAGAAATTCCCCTTTCGAGAGCTGATAGCGTAATGTTCCCTAAGGTCATCCCTGGTAACGAAAATGCAGTTCTTCAGCGAAACAATAAGATGTTCCTTGAAGTTCTCATATCCAACTGCTTCGAAGTAAAACAAATGTTCCATTTAACAGCACTCCTAACTTGTTCATCTGTTTTAAATCTAGCTTCAGTGTGTCTATAAATAAGAAATCTACACTGAGAGAAAAAAAATAGACCGATCATCTAAAAAGTAGTTGATATCGGCTAAAGTTCGTCGTTGATTTTCAGCTTATGATTCTATGTAGTTGAAACAGCTACGAGTGTTTTTTAATTTTTCTATTCCCTCTTAGTTCAAAGATCTACTAAATTTGCAAACTCAATTAATTCGGTTGTAAAGATAGTATTTATGGTATATGTATAAACTGACCAATATTAAATAGTAGAATTGATTTGTAGAAAAGTTTTACTACATTACAGAAATATCAACGATTATTTGTTGTTAAATTCTATATTCGGATGGTAGAATCCACAACTTTAGTAGAAGAGCTCACTAAACTTTTTTTTTACTCTTGCGTGGTTAAATAAACGAATTATTAAATTCGTTTATTTAACCACGCATTTTCAGCTGCGAAGTTTAGAAAGATTTACTATTTCTTTAGTGGAACTATCTAAATTTGAATTGACTACTTCACATTAGATAAAAAGTCTAAATAAGTTTTCTCAGTGTAGTATTTTTTTAATCACAGTGCAAAATTGTCTACTCCTCTTCACTACGTCAGGGGGCCCCTGTTGGTTGTGGGGCCCGTGTGCGACCGAACACATGGAACACCGTACGTTACGCCACTGTCCATTGGGATACCGCCAATGAGAGCCTTAAAAAATCAAAAATTTGTTTGGAACCAGCGTTCCATATATTGCTGGCAATATATTTATTGATCTGTATTGGATTCACATCTCTGAGATATCCAGATCGTAAAAGGACCTACAACCAAGAAACCTTAAACGTTTCTCAGCCAAAGCCGAGCATTCACAGAGAAGATGATGCACACTCTCCTCTTCCTCTTCATCCTCACAGCTTCTGCAGTAGTCGTTGTGAGGAATTTTCAGTCTCCTGGCGAGCTCCCCGATAGGACAATGCCCCGTTATAACCCCAACCACACTGCTAATATGCATTCGGTCCAATGACAATAGCTTGGTAGAGCGGATAAAATCTAATTTCCATTTCCATCTTCGTTGTAGTACAAGTGCTGCCATTGATCCATCTTGCGTTGGTTCGGCGCTCAGAATCTGCTGTAATTACCAATTTGCAGTTGATAATTGGTGGTTTGATGCTTCCGCGGTCGGCTTCAACTCTACCAGCTGAAGCACTAGCTAGATGGTCCGCACAGCAGTTGCCTGCAAATCCACAGTGACCCGGTATCCAGCACAGTGTTATGTTAAAAAAGCGACCCATCTCTTTAAGAACAAGCCGGCACTATTCAACAGTTCTTGATGTGATCAGTACCGACTCGAGTGATCGAATTGCAGCCTGACTGTCAGTATACAGAGAGACGTCCCTTTCAGCTACGACGTGACTACCCAACCAAATTAGCGATTCCATAATCGCAGAGACTTCCGCTTGGAGGACACTACAGAAATCAGGAAGACGAAGAAACAAACGTATGTCCCGTTGTTCCGGGTAAATTCCAATACCAACTCCTGCGTTGGTCTTTGAACCATTAGTGTAAATAGAGATAGCTCCACTTGCCGGGGGCGTATTATTACCCCATTGATCTTTCGACGGAATCAAGTTCTTATCAAAAGAATACTTGGGGACAGTGGAATCAGTCTCCAAAGGTAGCGTAAAGCTACCCAGTATCTGAGGCTGAGAAACGTTTAAGCTCTCAGTTATGTTGAAGCATCTCTTCATAATAAGGAATATACTATGGTGGCGTTCCTTGACATTGAGGGAGCCTTCAACAATATTGAACCCAGAGCAATAACAGATGCTCTCATGAACCTACAGGTCGAAGGTTCAATTTGTACCCTTGTTAATAGGCTACTCACTTCTAATAGGCGTATTCATAGTAGGTTGGGTTCGTCTTCTGCTAGTAGATATGTGCGCAGGGGCACTCCACAGGGAGGTATTCTGTCTCCTCTACTTTGGAACGTAGCGATTTATTAAATGCTCTTAAATTTGGAAAGAATCGGATGTAAAGTCATCGCTTATGCTGATGATATTTCTGTTGCCGCTAGAAGCAAGTTTCCTGACACACTTAGCGGACTTTTGGAGAACGCCCTGGCTATCCTAACAGACTGGGCAAGTCTGAGCGGGGTTGGGATTAATCCAGCCAAAACGGAGTTAGTCCTGTTCTCAAGAAGGCGTGTGATCCCCACTTTTAACCTCCCTAAGCTAGGAGGCATTCAACTTGGTTTCTCTGACAAGGCCAAATTTCTTGGTCTGTGGCGAGCGCTGGATTATAATCACTCAACGATACTTCGTAATTTCAGCCTGCCACTGGCTACTGATTACACTGTTCCCAAATACTATTTTGGTAGGAACTATTCTACCTTAATCCCACCCATGGAAAGCTGGAGCAACGAAACGACCCAGTCCATCAGGTCCTTTTCCATCTACACTGATGGTTCCAAGACAGACGCTGGAGTCGGCATTGGAATTTACTCGGAGGAACTCGACATCAGCTTGTCTTTTTGCCTCCCTAATTTTTGTAGTGTCCTCCAAGCAGAAATCACAGCAATTTCGGAAGCGCTTCTATGGCTAGGTAGGCACGTTGTCACTGGTAAGGATGTCACTATATACACTGATAGTCAAGCTGCAATTCGATCACTTGAATCAGCATTTACAACATATAAAACTTTTGAAGGGTGCCGCTATGCACTCAGAGAAATGGGTCATTTCTTCAACATTACACTATGCTGGATACCGGGGCATAATGGCTTTGCAGGTAATTGCTGCACAGACGATTTGGCTCGGAATGCGGAAGCAAGTATTGTTGAAGGCGACCACGAGAATATTAAAACACACTCTATTAAATTTTTACTCTTATAATAGAAGGAAACTTTGTTTCCTTCTATTATAATAGTGAAATTACTCTGCAATCTAAATTTGCAAATCAAGTGTAATTTTACATAAAAAATGTGTAAAAAAGTCCTCTAATATATTAGCAAATTTACACCGTGCTATGTGTAAAAACACTCCGTAATAATAGGAATATAATGCGGTTTCACTCTTTTTTCGTTGTAAAGATTTAAGTGGCGAACCTTTACAAATAATATAGTTATCAATAAAACTATTTAAGGATATATAAAATATACACAAGTATCGGTCGAGTTTTGCTGATCAGTTTTTCGTATACATGGGAGATTGCAAATTGTTCTTTTTTTTTTGCGATCTGTACACTTGTTCTTCTTCTCAGTACCTTAACTCAGCCGTTTATAGGCAATTTCGAGTCAACGTTACATTGCATATCATTTCGGAGTGCAATGTTGCAAGCACTAAATATTTCCTATCCGCACATGTACGGAAATTTTGGACCACGCCGAGATTCGATCTCGGGATCTCTAGATTACTAGCATCGTAGAGTGCGACTCAAGCAAGTGAGCCACAGAGCGTGTACACATGAGTTCTTAATGCAGAGAATTTTTGGAAAAATGTGGTACACTGTGCTAAGTCCAGCCGATTGAAGTAGTGTGACAAGTGACAACTGGAGAGCACGCTACAAAAAATGAGTAAAACTTCAACTGCACGTTGTAAAAATACACCACAAATCCGAATTATACACATAAACGTTGTAAAAATGCACCAGAAAATCTGAATTATACAGAAGTGTAGCGTAAAAATACATTTCACACCGATTTTGGTGTATTTTTTTTATTTTACACAGAAATTGTTGAAAAATGCACTCTGTATGTGATTATAAGCGGGAAAAAGTGTAAAATTACCGCATTTTCAGCGGAAATTTAAATTCACTTTTTAGAGTGCACCTATTGCCGTCTGTGCATCGATAATTGAAGCCGCTTCTGAACGTAGAACCAACACGAGATGGCCCTCGGATATACTTGTGCTACGACGAGGATGATCTGGCCTATACTAGATATATCCCGTTCCGCCATATTACTGTCGCTAGACAGGAAATATATACCCAACATAGTGGGTGTTATTACGGGGCACTGCCCTATTGGGAAGCACGACAGGAGACTCCGAATTCCTTACAACGACTTCTGCAGAAGTTGTGATGATGAAGACGAGGAAGAGAGTGTTCATCACTTTCTTTGTGAATGTCCGGCCTTATACGAGAAAAGGAGGCGTGCACTGGGTTCGAGGTATTTTTACGATACAGATGATCTTCCTCGAGATGTGAGCCCTATTTTGCTTACATTGTTAGCACTGGCTGGTTTTAAACGGAACGTAGGAATTACGGTGGTATCACAATGGACCAATTTTTGGTCTAAGTGCGCCTGGCGCTAGTCAGGCGGTCCCTTTACCTAACCTAACCTACCCAGTATCGATGAGTGTCTATATAATCTAGCGCTTTCCATAGGCCAGTTTCCCATAAGCGTAGGGCCGTGTTTGCAGTCGTTGTCCAAAGAGGTCCAATGGGAGCAGACCCAGCACCATATCTAATCCGGCTGAAGGGGTGGTGCGAAAGGCTCCTGTTATGACAAGAGAAGCCAACCTTTGTACTTTGACAAGCAAATTATAATAGGTGGTTTTGCTAAGTGCCGTCCACCATACACTAACTCCGTATAGTAAGACTGACCTGACAATAGTTGTATACAACCAAAACACAACTTTTGGTTGTAAGCCCCAGGTTTTTCCGATAGCCTTCCTGCAAGAGTATAGTGCGACGGTGGCCTTGTTCACTCTTTCTTCAATGTTGGGCTTCCATCTTAGATTCTTGTCCAAGATAACACCAAGAAATTTTGCCTTGTCAGCAACGACAAGTTGGGAATCCCCTAGCAAAGGGGGGTTAATAATAGGAATCGTTCGCTTTCTTGTAAAAAGGACAACCTCCGTTTTGGCTGGATTGATTCCAACCCCACTGAAACTTGCCCACTCAGCTAAAATAGATAGCGCGTTATCCAATAACCCACTAAGGGTTGCGATAGCAACATCATCAGCATAGGCAGTGACTTTGCATCCAATCCCTTCTAGATTCAAAAGCAATTGATTAATTCCTACATTCCAGAGTAAAGGAGATAAAATTTCTCCTTGTGGTGTGCCCCTACATACATACCTACGGACGCAGTTCCTAAAGTGCTGCGTATGCGTCTGAAAGTAAGAAGCTTATTTACGACGGTACAAATTGGGCCCTCAACATGTAAACCCCGAAGAGCATCTGTGATTGCTTTGGGTTTGATAAAGTTGAAAGCGCCGTCAATATCTAAGAATGCGACCATCGTGTACGCCTTATGATGAAGTGATTTTTCAATATAACTTACCAGCGAATGTAAAGCAGTATCAACTGACCTCCCTTTCCAATATCCATGTTGTGACATAATATAGGTTAGGTGAGATAAACGTTCGTAGATGAGTGTCGATTAGTCGCTCCAACAATTTCAGCATAGTTGACGAGAAGCTAGTGGGCCGCAGGTCTTTAGGACTAGCATAGTTTATCTAAAAACCCTAAACACCTCTTTCGTCACCGCTTGACCCTACGGGACCACCTTCTGTATTATTTCACAGGCTCAATTTAGGCTAATCAGTCATCACCAGACTTGCAGTAGCAGACTTGCATCTACGCTCCTTCCTCTGTAGCTCCATGTGTGCGACACAAATTGCCCTGCTTACTGAATCCCAGTTATTTGCTGATAGCAGCATCAGAACCACTAGGTTTTCGGGTTAATCGTGTGAGCCTCGGAGCTGGCGGCTTCGCATAACCCGAGCCTCGAAGGGGCTAGTCAGGGAGAATGACCTTGGTGGAAGATGCCTACGCGCCTATATCTGATTAGTTTGTGGATTGATGACCACACGGCCCGAATCGCATTGCTGACTAGTAAACTGAAGGGGCCGCCTGGATGTGAAAAGCAGCGCTACGAGTCTGCACAGGCTCGTCACAAGTTCAACGAGCCTGGGATATGCACATCTGTATATTGTACGTGAAGCTTAACCAATAGGGGGCCGAAAGAAGATCACACCTGCTATAGAGAAGTCTTTAGCGAATAGTGTACCACGGGGATGGGTGAGCCCTGGGGACCATGGTCCTTGCCCATCAAGGTGTTGGCCTCGTGGTGGCTGTGGGTTGTTACCTGAGTCATCGAGCTGGTGATGCAACCCCGGGGTTGGGTTCCTGAAGGTGTGTGCATTATGGTTTAGCGATGTGTCGACAACTCATCCTAAGAAAAACTTCAAGTCAAGAAACCTGAAAGAAAAGCCTCGGATTGAACGGTACAAAACAACGACGACCCCGCAAACGAACAACTGATTATTCTTTCGGATCCTGGAATGTACGCTCCATGAAGAGGGGGCCTTAAGGGCCCTCCTAGATAAGGTAGAACAATACAAGCTGAGCATAGTTACAATCCAGGAAACTAAATGACTCAAAAGCGAGATTAACGACCTCAATTTGCACACTATTTTCACAAGTGGTAAAGAGGAGGGCAACAAGGAGTTTGGAGTAGCTTTCATCGTGAGTAAGCAGCTCAAGGACCACGTTATCGGCTTCAAACCCTTCAACGAGCAGCTATGTGCGATCCGCATTAAGACCTGTTTCGCTCATCTCTGGCTCATTAATGCGCATGCCCCTATAGAAGTAATAGAAGACGCGATTAAGGACGAGTTCTACAACGACCTAGAAACACTCTTCGACTCACTTCCATCAAACGACGTCAAGCTGCTGCTAGGAGACTTTAACGCCAAACTCGGAAACGAAAGCTGGCATAGGGGAACTACTGGAGGACATAGCCTCCACGACGAAAACAACAACAACGGTCAGCGACTTATCGACTTCGCGAGCGGCAGAAACCTGGTCATAAGCTCTACATGCTTCCCTCCTCGACGAATCCAGAAGCAGACCTGGAAATCTCCAGATGAATACACCGTGAACCAGATCGACCACGTACTGGTCAGCAAACTTATAAATAATGTCAAGAACGGATATCAACCCAGGACAAACCTATGTAAGGACAAGGATGGTAACATCATCAGCGACATCGAAAGCGTCAACAAACGATGGGCCTCGCATTTTGAAGAGCTCCTCAATGCACCATCAACATCCCCCGCGGAGCCAGATCTTGAGCAGTTGGCCGAACCAGGCCCTCCCGTTCTACCCCCAACAGCAGAGGAGGTGAGTCTTGCCATAGAGTCGCTTCAAAATAATAAAACGCTCGGCGCTGACGAGATCCCAACAGAACTGCTGAAGCATGGTGGAACGTGCCTGACAAACGCTATACATGTGCTACTGCTGAAAATATGGAACGACGAGGTAATCCCCGAAGATTGGCGCAAAAGCATAATCTGCCCAATCCACAAAAAGGGTGACAAGCTGAAGTGAGAAAATTACAGGGGCATATCATTAGTTTGTACGGCCTATAAGATTTTATCGAAAATTCTTGAAAAGAGAATTAATCCGTACGCAAAACGAATCATTGGCGAGTATCAAGTCGGCTTCAGACCTGGTAGCTCAACGACTGATTAGCTTTTCACTGTGTGAAAAGTGCTGGGAATACAGCATCGACGTATACCAAATCAAGCAGGCATACGACAGTATCGATCGAAGTGTACTGTACAATATTATGCTGAATTTTGGTATGCCGGCAAAGTTAGTGCAGAGTGCAGAACCGACTCACTCACTGACCTATTTGAATCTCGTACTGGACTCAAGCAGGGCGACGGGCTGGCGCCGACGCTCTTCAACTTTGCTTTGGAGTATGAAATTCGAGCCATGAATATGGACAGCAGCGGAACGCTACTCATCAAGTCGACCCAATTAGTAGCGTACGCCGACGATATCAACATCATGTCTCGAAGATTGGGTGATGCAGAAAGCCTCCTGCATAACCTCAATAACGCCGCAAAGGAAGTTTGACTACATATCAACGAAAGCAAAACAAAGGCGATGATGCAATCGAAATCAAGGATGCCAGCAAATTCTATCATCACAGTGGGGGACCTTAATATCGAGTATGTAGACAACTTCAACTATCTGGGTTGTAACTTATCAAAGGACGACAACGAAACCGACGAAATTAAGCGACGGATACAACTACCCAATAAGACATATTTCTCGGTCCTCCCTATAATTAATTCGAAACTTGCGCACAGGAACACGAAGCTCCGCGTGTACAAAACGATCATCCGACCCGTGCTATGTTATGGCTGCGAAACATGGATTCTCACCCAAGCCTCCGAAATTTTGCTAGACCGATTCGAACGAAAGGTCCTTCGTTCGCGAGCGAGATGAATGGCGTGTCCGGTACAACCATGAGTTGTATCAATTGTACGATGAGCTGGAAGTATCGAAAATCGTGAAGCTTCAACGTTTGCAATGGGCGGGACATGTACAACGGATGGACGATAATCGCATGCCAAAGAAAGTGATGAACGCACAACGAATTGACGAAGCGAGGTTGCGTGGACGACCGAGAGCTCGCTGGGCGAACTCCGTAGGTGAAGACGCCCACCAGGTGCTGGGCTTCTGAAACTGGAGGACAAGGTCACGTAATCGCGACAATTGGAGGTCAACGATTCAGGCGGCCAAGGCCCGACGTCAGGCTATCGTGCCACATTGATGATGATGATGATGATGAACTTAATAAAGTGGCGAATCCAAAAGCCAAGGTTTTAAATGTGTATTCGTGCATCCTTCTTAGCTCTCACACCTAGTCTAGGACAACTTATTCTGCAGGATAGTCAAGGAGCTATCATCATATTTGCCTCAGGCTAACGGGTCTCGTCGCAGGTATAGAGGATAGTCAAAGAGCTGTCACATATGATGATAGCTCTTTGACTATCTTCTATACATGGGAGGAACCATAATCTGGTGTCCTGGAATTGTTTCATCGTCTCTGCCATAAAGCTATTTTCCTCCATGTGGTAGAATTAAGTCCATATTCGGGCATTATTTCTGGCGGTATCCGCATTCAACGCATTTCTCATTTATCTAATCTATTTATTGAAGATATTTTCATAAAATTAGTTTCAAGTCCATGCAACCGAATTGTATAGAATTTTACGTGTTCATGTGCAAACAAACCACCATCCACATTAATGAAGGAAAATTCCTTTTCCCACTCATGTAAATTACCTTAGATATAGGTCAAGGGGACGAGATATACGGAAAATTAATAATAATGTTGTTGTGAGTTAATTTACGAGAGTGCGTTGCGTTTTCAAACCCACAAAGCAGCCTCTTAACATGTTTTTTTTTTTGCATTTAGAGTACCCAGAAGGGTCATAGTTCAGTCGCATCTACTTCCTGCCTCGGGTAAACGCAAAGGTCTCTCTGTTAAGCGCGTGATTGTCTCTCCATCAACCACATTTGACCACGTTCTTCTTTCACACTTACCACCATGCTCGTGTTATCAAAACCAATTAAACTGTTCAGCAACTCTGCAGACATTTCGACTGACTGTGAGCTCTACCGACATATAGTAAACACCATTATTCTCCATTAGGCATAATGTATGCCCTCTAGCCTTCTGCTGGCTCAGTACGGGGATTTGCCGGGCTACCAGAGCTTCCATATAGCACCCATCATAGTCAGAACTGTCGCAGAGTGTTGTATAGCAAGACAAGACCAACACCACGTATTGTGTTGTAAAACCAACTCGGTCGATCCAAAAAGGTATCAGTTGTCGATTAGATTGCCGCCGCGAAGAATGTGTCAATCGTGTTGTGTTGTAGTGCAACCGAATTTGAAATATCGCGAGTGTGGTGTCTTATTTTAGGCTTGGATATCTACTTTTTCCTAATAACGATCTTCGGGCCAGATAAATAGGAATCATTCGAAAGTTTTGTTTTTGTCCCTAAATTGTATTTAGAGATAATGACTTACTAAGTGCTCTGTCTCTATCTGTGGTTATAGTGAAAATTATTTAATTTTCTTTTTCATCCTCCCCTTTCTGACACTGCTGACCACTACCGCCCGGTGTCATTAATGAATTTCCGTGTACATTTAAACGAGAGGTGACGGTCACTCTGCAAATCGAACATGGTGAGAATAAATGGATGTTCATACATATACAAATAAAAATATATTATGCCATAATTTGCCTTGATGTCGATATATTATATTATTGTCCACGGTTAATGGTTGAATTTAAAAAAAAAATGCTCATTTTATGGAAAAGTACATAGACACGAAAAGAAAACAAAATAAACTAAAAAAGAAAAATAAATTACAATAATAGAAGTGCTAGTGACTGTAACGAATTACATTATATTTCGTTCAACGAGTCGTTGGTGTGGAAAATTGTACAACATACCACCACGCCGCGCTCGCTATGACGGACGAGTATGTCATTTGGGATATTATATCGAATCGAGCATTACGCGAGTATTTTTGTTGCCTCGTGGATTTCATCCACTTCTTGTACTGACTGTACTGTACTGTATGGAGACAGTAATAACTGAAATGGAACACAACAATATGACAACAAGAAAGTCGAAGTCGCACAGATGACTCTTTGATATGGACTGAATAATGGTTTAATCATCATTTGCCAACTGAAGATATACCGCGAGCCGCGCGAGTACAAGAATTGATGTTAAAAATAATTTATTTAGTAGAACTGGGTGAACGGATAAGAAGTACATTCTCTGTGACGTTATGGTTAATGGTGTGGGTGATGAGAATGAGCGCTTTGATAAATTGGAAGGGTTATTTAGGGTTTTAACGGTATCGGTAGTGAATCTATCGGGTCTTTATTAATGAATTGGCTATCATGTCCTTTGATGAAGAGTGTTTGCATAAGTTTGATGATTGATGTCCATCATAACAATTAAACGGGATAACTGACGTGGCTCGTATTTTTGTAGTTTAGTGAATGAATTTAATTAAAAATGTTAAAAGATTATTACGACCAATTTCGAAGCTACGCTAAGAGCGTCAACTTGGTGACGCGCCCGTTGTCCGACCAAGTCTAGTCTGCCTTTTTGATTTTTTAAATCACCCATGCCTAGTTGATTTTGGTCAATTGTTTACAAAAGGGCTCTTCACTTAGTCATCATTAAATCTTACTCGATATCGATACGCAATAAGACCATTAAAATATTGCGTATCCGTCAGGCAATTAAATTATTGCGCACCAATGCATTTTTATTAGAACCTAAGCAAACACATTGGTACTGGCCAAGCACTTAAACAGTATCAGCCACTTGTGTAAACAATTATTCAATGCTATCTAGGCATGTCGGACCACGCCACCAAGAAGACTTAGTCTTAGCATATAGTGCAAAGGTGCTACAATGTTATACTTTTCGACCCGGGATTTCGGTCATATAACATTCGGCCAACCTACGATTTCACTGTCCTCAGTGAATGACACAGACAACACTGAATACCATATACAGTAGCGAGACTCATCTGCTTCCTGTATATCAACTTCATTCAGTTGGCAGCCTAAAATCAATTCAAATCATACAATTGCTTGCATATCATTTCTTATCGAGTTATGTGCAACATTTGCCCTTGAACATCAACCATCAATTCACAGCGCAATCATCGCTTCATCCAGTTACAAACTACTCCCTTCTGAGAAACGAATCGTTCGGTCTCGTACCTAACATCTCCTGGACACAACTAATCAAAAATTCTGAGCGTTTCGCTTAATATCCAGTTCCGAGCCTCACCTGCTCCTGGATCCAACAACATGTCCAGTTCCGAGCCACACCTGCTCCTGGACTAAGTAGTCAACGATTCCGAGCCTAACGCTCAACACGTCCAGTTCCGAGTCTCGCCAACTCCTGGACCACTATTCAACAATTCCGAGCATAACGCTCAACACGTCCAGCTCCGAGTCTCGCCAACTCCTGGACCACTATGCAACAATTCCGAGCATAACGCTCAACACGTCCAGCTCCGAGTCTCGCCAACTCCTGGACCACAACCCATTTCGAGCGCAACGCTCAACATGTCCAGTTCCGAGCCTCTCCTGCTCCTGGACCACAATCCAACAATTCCGAGCATAACGCCCGACACATCCAGTTCCGAGCCACACCTGCTCCTGGACCATTCAGTCAACACTTTCGAGCATAGCGCTCAACGCGTCCAGTTCCGAGCTTCACCTGCTCCTGGACCATCCAGTCAACACTTTTGAGCATAGCGCCCAACACGTCCAGTTCCGAGCCTTTCCTGCTCCTGGACTATCTCTTTACACTCCAATCATGAGCCTTCCGCTCACCTCTTCCAGTTACGAGCCAATCGTGCTCCCGGACCATCTCATTACACTCTCCAATCACGAGCCTGCCGCTCACCTCGTCCAGTTACGAGCCAATCGTGCTCCCGGATCATCACATTACACTTCAATCACGAGCCTGCCGCTCACCTCGTCCAGTTACGAGCCAAACCTGCTCCCGGACTTCAACTGCTAATTACAGCTCTTCTTAATTAGTGAATGTCAACTTGATAATCAACCTTTTTTTTTTCAAAATTTCTGCTCATCCATTGCACATTTTTTTTTAATTCAAACAGGTACTCATTACCCTTATTTAAGCTATGCTTAAACTATACCATTCTCTTCACCGCGATATACAGCATCTCTAACTGCAATCCTTATCAAGCATGTAGACCTATCTGTAATGTTTCTCCAATTTGAAAAGAAATATGCCCTCAGCACAGCACCACATCAAGCCTTTTCCAATTCTGTGTTTTTAAGAACATGCTTGCAGCACACTAACATTTATCCTTACCACTTTGCATGAATAAATATTCACTATACTCAGGTTTCAACGTTCAATACCTTCCTTTATATGTATGGAAATTCTAAAGCACACAATAAGGGTATCATCTCCGTCTTGTATTAAGTCCAAAAATCTTGAATCAGAAGATTTTCTATTTCCAAGAAGCTATCCAACTCTTCCTTTTCGCAATTACTCAGCTTGGTAATCCGAAAGATGCTTCACGTCATATTAAGCCAACAACCATAAAACTTCTTTCACCAAAATTGATATATTTAACAATAATTATTTTTATCAATCGCATAACTACGACTTCAGCACTTCACTTTATTGAAGTTTATACTATCGAATTCACATCAATTCATTATTATTGTAAGAAGTCAACAAGAAATTCATTTATGAAACGTGAATAAACAATCTTCATGCCATATCATAATACTGAGGAAACCTTGCACAGCATTTTGAACTCAAAAGAATCAAACCAACACGTACCATTGATTCTCACATCAATGATTTAATTTGTTTATGTTAATGAACTACTTCAAAAATTACTCAATTGGTGTCATGAAAATGAACTATGTCATAATGCGCATAGAAAATAAGAAAGTCGGACATTTTGCGTCAAGAAATCCTCCTAGATCTCGCAAAACAACGGCAGAGCAGAAACGCTTTCACAACCTGTAGACAACTTAAAGTAGTCTACCTTCTCCTTCTGTTTGATTTTTTTAACAGTTTCAACATTTTAACAACCATAATGGAGTCTTCTACTCCTACAAATATTAAGGCATCCACAACATATAGTATGAGCCTTTTCAGCACTGTCCAAACTTGTCGATCGATGTTTAACATGACCATAAGCATCAGAATACATACTTTCCTTCTCAGTAATATTCACTGCAATCTGTTGCTACAGCGAATTCCAAGTCTCCCGATCAGATCGACAACAAGCAGTTAACTGCAACTGCGATTTAACAACCAAGCATTGAATACCAAAACTGACAAGTTTTTTTTTTGCACCAACATTTTCTTGTCAGGAAATACATACATATTTAACCTTAAAACAAAATTTGCGACAATAGCAACAAAAACCATGCCAACTACAGCAGCAACAATTATGCCGATAATCACAATTAATACAGCAAACGTGAAATGCAACATCAATGATTTCAACCAAATCAACTGAAACATCTCATCTGTTATCACAGCAATATCTTTGAAAACATAAATATTCAACAGGCAAATTTTAAGAATTCTGTAAGTAAAGCTTAAAAATAGATTTGAACCACTATCAACAACAAATACAGTAACACTTTCAACCACATCCTTTTCGATATTTCAAAATCAACTCCGTCGTCAAACTTCACGATCAGATCGCGCAAGGGTTTACTCTAATATTTACGACAAATACAGCATGAATTTGCTGCTCGATTTTCAGGCCTGCAATGAGTAGCCGTTCAAAAATCATAATAAAATCTACTTCAGCATCTGAATCAAATCATTACCGCTAAACCGCGCAGACACTGGTAAAAAAAATAAGAAACAAATACGCTGAGTGGACTAACAAGCACATTACTCTAACTGCAAAAATAATGGGCTTGACACACCGATTCTCGAATGACGAAAATGCTTCATCATTACATAAATTATAACCATCATTAGCACATTTGCCAAATTACGCATTTGAAACAGCATTCACTCAATAATGTCCGGAGACACCCTCTGATATGAAAGAAGACGACGTTTTACAGAAAATTTTAATTTGTCATCAACCTTCACCCTTGTCTTTTTTAATTCTTGAAGACAAATGTGTTTTTAAATTTATCGACATTTTCTTGAAAATATTGCACTTTCACCTCTTACACAAACGCCAAAAGTAAATTAAGAACTTCAACGACGAAAACATATGTGTCACCTCAATTTCGAATTCATCATAGTAATCCTCGTTATCATGATTTTTCTGTATGTCTGAACCCTTAACGTTCAAAATCAAATCACAACAATAACCAATAGTTCATTGAACCACTACTTTGAGAACTTTGCTCATCTGCTTACTCCCAACACTCATTTATATGTATTTTAAAATCTAAAAAATAAAAGTGCATACACAAGTGCGAGACACCTCCCTCATTGTTATTTTATTTTCCTTCTGGCCTCACACTCAAAATCATTCCGGCGACACCACCGTATCAACAGCACCTTTAAGAATGCACACATCAAAACAACATTTTAAAATTCTTGGACATCAAACAACATTTGGAGGACCACAAACCCGCAAATATGGGAATCCTCAGTTTACTTGATCATCAATATCAATATCACAGTTGTTCCATTATTCTAATGGATTCGGATCAAACCACAAAGAATGTATGCAATTTTACTCACCATGCATTTCTCCACTTAAATTTTGTTGCGTGCATACTTACAACAGATCAGCCGTCTTTTTTCCTTGTAGGTCACTCACTCATCCTTTGGACCATGTCATACCAAAGTGAAAATGCCATTCTGAAATTTCCTATCCGCTTCAATCCACTTCCTATGAAAGACACAACTTTCTTCACAATCCTTCCTTCATGGAATTTCAATCGGTGCACATCACAATTACAACTAACTTTCGCGATATATTTTTCTATCATGGGAAATGGTAACACAACACACGGGATTTGGGATTAAACCCCACACCTGAATTATTACGACCAATTTCGAAGCTACGCTAAGAGCGTCAACTTGGTGACGCGCCCGTTGTCCGACCAAGTCTAGTCTGCCTTTTTGATTTTTTAAATCACCCATGCCTAGTTGATTTTGGTCAATTGTTTACAAAAGGGCTCTTCACTTAGTCATCATTAAATCTTACTCGATATCGATACGCAATAAGACCATTAAAATATTGCGTATCCGTCAGGCAATTAAATTATTGCGCACCAATGCATTTTTATTAGAACCTAAGCAAACACATTGGTACTGGCCAAGCACTTAAACAGTATCAGCCACTTGTGTAAACAATTATTCAATGCTATCTAGGCATGTCGGACCACGCCACCAAGAAGACTTAGTCTTAGCATATAGTGCAAAGGTGCTACAATGTTATACTTTTCGACCCGGGATTTCGGTCATATAACAAGATTTTAAAAATAAGTTGAAGAATCAGGGACGTAGCCAGGGGAGGGGTCCAGGGGGTCCGGACTCCTCCCGAAATTATTTCAATAAACATGGAATTTCAAAGGTTGTACTCTCATTATATTTGGCTGTTCTTTCATGTTCAGTCGTATTTGAAACTATTAACGAGCGACTTGAAGAGTTGTGTCATTTTGGTTGGAGTACCGCGCTATTTCTGCATTCAAACTAGTGGTAATTGTGGTAGATTTGGGCATATTTAATATTTCTAGTGATAGAGTGGTAGATTGCTAAATTTTGTGAAAAAATGGCAGATCCGCAACAAAAGTGGTACATATATTCGAAAAACTGATCTAGATATAATTTTTTTTAGGTAGAGATGAGCCAGAAAAATCATAGCATAATTGGAAATCTCCCTTCAATTAAGTTCGTCAGCAATATAGGCAACAGGTTTAGGGCTAGTTAATTTTGTTAAAAAAAAAAAAACAGTTTATTACATATGCAAAATTTATAGCTGGATCTAGGCCTGTTCCTTACACCGGTGTTTAATCAACCTTGGTATTAATATTTTGAAGTACCGATATCCCGTTTTTTCAAGCATGGGTCGGTCCCGGTTTTTTTTTCAACGCGGTTTTTTTCAGGTTTTTTAGCACCTGTCCAGTAATATAGTCATTTCACGTTCTGTAAGCACCTGTTCAGTAGCGGGCTTTTCCAGTTTTTTAGCATCTTTTCAGTATCGGTTCTTTAGGTTTTCTTTTGCACCGCACTTAAGCAAGGTTTTTCAAGTTTTTTTTTTCTTTAAGCCACGATTTATTTATTATCTGTTCGAAGACTTCATTCATTCAGAAAGGTACCCCGATTTTCTTAGGGAAATACTCGTCCAATTGGCGTGGCAAAAAAACATTAATAGAATTTGGGTCGCTGATTCCAAATTTGAGGTTAAAAACCAAGAAAACAAATTTTGGGGTTGCCCGGCCCAGAACGGTACCCCTGTTTTTTTCGGGGAAGTACTCGTCCAATCGGCGCGGCAATAAACACTATAATAATTTTGGGTCGCTGATTCCAAATTAGAGGTAAAAAACGAGAAAAAAGATTTGAGGTTGCCCGCCCCGGAATAGTACCCGGAATTCTAGGGGAAATACTCGTTGAATAGGCGCGGCAACTAAAGGCATGCATACAGCTACGTTGATCTCCGACGGGGTGCGACGCAATCCTTCTATTATTTTACAACAAATTGCGTATTCATCCCGCATTTTATTTGAAGTGTATAAAGGTCCATCTAGATTAGTCGCCAAATGGCGTCACGTGCAGCTGTTGTCATTCCATTCAAACTGATCGCCATTTGGCTGTGCGTCCAGTTTTGATAACCGCTTTGACAACCACTTGTCAAATTCAAAGTGACAATTTTGCAACTTTTGTTCGTTCATTTGTGTGAAATAGATAATTGAATGGCCGTGTAATAATTCAAACGCGCAGAGTCCGATTTTGATAATTAAATTTAAAAAAAATCACCAAAATGAAATTTTGGTTATGCCATTTTCTGTCTCCATTTGGCTGCTAGTGTAGATGCTAAGTAGCAGCTGTACGCGATGCCAGTTTTTGGACGCGCAGCCATTTTGGCGACTAATCTAGATGGACCTTAATAATAAAATAGGTATAGCATAACACAGTGTGCGCGGGGAAACCTATTTGAGACCGCGGAAGCAGATCGCGTTGTGTGTGACGCAGCCTCAAGGTAATTTTGTGTCGCTGATTCCAATTTTGGATTCGATGGTTCTACCGCGCCGATTCGATGAGTATTTCTCGAGAAAACAGAATAATCATTCTGAGGCAGGCACCTACAAAAATTGTTTTTAGTTTTGGTGCCAAATTCCTAATCGGCGGTCTAAAACGAGTATTTCCCTGAGAAAACCTGAGTAACTTTCAGAATGAATGAAGTCTTCAAACAGATAAAAGACGAATCGTGGCTTAAATGAAGAAAAAACTGTGCTAAAATGTGCTATACAGAAGCGCCTAGTATCAGTTCATTCGGTGTTTAACAGGTGCTAAAAACCTGAAAAAGACTGAACTGGTGCTGAAAAACCGGTACTGAACAGGGGATGAAGAAACCCCTGGGTCGCAGTAGGGGAAAAGATTGTTTACCTGTGAAAAACACTTGAAAAATTCGTGAAACTTACCACTTTTTAAGATTTTAATTATTTTCATTTATATTCTTGCGATTTTTGCTATCCAATTTAAAAATTTGTCGAAGCCTATTCAAACGATGGAAATGAAGTTACGGAAAAAAATTTACACCTAATGCCGTGTTTCTAATATCGACAGTTGGACCCCTCCCGAAACAAAATCCTGGCTACGTCCCTGTGGAGAATGTAGACATACTAAGATTTTGCGCTTCGCTAATCATGTTGACAAAGAGGGCTACCATTTTCACTCACTCTAAATGAACCTTTAGTTTCCATGAGGGACCACCACTTGGAAAGGGCCCAACTCTCAAGAGGCCTCCACAAATAGATTAAGTTAAGTTAGTTTTTTTTTTTGCTTTAACCGTTGTGGAAGACACATACGGTACATTTATTTAAACTAAAGGTTTCCAATTTATTTTTTTTACAAAAATATACAAAGTATATGGAATAATTTAAGTAAATATTTTAAGCCGCTAAAGGATACGGCAATTGTATAAAAAGAATAAAGTTTACATACATTTTACTGTTATTAGATGATTATTCGTTTGAATGAGTTTGGATACAAAATGTTAAATGTTTTCAAAAATATGAAGGAAACTTTTGGATAAAATTTTACGAAATAGAGATTCGAAATTATGTTGATTGTTGATATAACGCGCTCGTTTTAGTTCGAACCTCTGGCAACCGCGGAGTAGATGATATGTCCATATTGAATACATGAGTTGTCGATCTCGACCCGAAGGGACCATGGCATATCATACGTGCGGCAGTTACCGAACAAATATTCGTGGTCTCGAAGGATATTCCGCCAATACCTCGCAATCGCCGCACTAGTTGCATCGATGGCAACATGGAAAAACAGTGTCTGCCCTTGCTGTTGAGATTTCGATATTCGACTCTCGATTCGTTGTCGCTCTCTTCTTTGACGAGTTGTTTTATGTGTGATATAGGAAATAATGAGTAGCTAGTTTGTTCTCGAAATTCATTTGCGGCTTCCTTAGCTGCAACATCCGCAGCTTCGTTTCCACTATTATTACAATGGGCCTTTACCCATGAAAACTTGACTTGGCGATTCGTCTGATTAATAGAATATAGCGCTTTGTAGATAGAATTTACAATCGGATTCGTGTTACTTCGGTTTTCAATAGACTTGAGCGACGACAAACTATCTGTGAAAATGCAGGCACTGAGTACATCTGTGTCTTGAATCCATAGAAGAGCTTTGAGGATCGCGTAGAGCTCGGCTTGATATACACTGCAAGCTGATGCTAGTTTGTACTTTCTCACATTGGACTCTCCGTGTTTGTGTATAACTATCGCACACCCAACGTTACCATTCTCAAGTTTCGATCCATCAGTAAAAATTGTAGTTGAAGTACCTTGAGAAACTGCGCTTACGTCTTCTTGGCAATCGCACTTTTCGTATGTTATCATCTGTCGATGAGCTGGATGGAGCATATCTTTGGCAGGTGTACGGCTTTCATGCGTGCCCAGTTGTGCATACGTTCCGTGAAATTTGACATCTTCGATTTTAGCGATATCCCTGACCACTAAGTACAGGGGTTTGAAGTCCGCAAGAGCCAACGCTGAGACGCCAGAAACGGTATGAAAACCACGAATAGCCTTTATAGCGTATTTGCGTTCGAGCTGGCGAAGCATCTTTGTAGCACGTGCCCATATAGCTGAACCGTAAGTGATCATAGGTACAACGACGCGATGGTACAGGATTTCAATATTTTCGGACTGAAGGCCCCAGGTAGGACGAACAAATTTACAGATGTTATTAAACGTATGTTGAGCTCGTTCAGTTATATGCTTTGCATGGGAGGCGAATTTAAGACATCGATCAACAACGATGCCGAGGATATTGAACTCGCTTTGAAAAGGCACATTAATATTATTCATGCAGATGTCGATGGATTGAGCTTTATTTGTAAAAGCAATAGCTTTGGTTTTGGTTGGGTTAAAACAAAGTTTAACTTCTTGGCCCCATTTTTCTACAGCTTGTAGGCAGTAGTTAGTCTTTTCTTGTAGCCTTGTTAGGTTCTTGTCAAAGCATATCAATAATAAGTCGTCGGCAAATGCTTGAAGAATGCATCCATCTGGTAAAGATTTCTGGAGTACCTCTTGACTAATCAAGTTCCAAAAAGTTGGACCACAAACGGTTCCTTGAACACAGCCTTTCGTCATAATTTTACAAACTCGAGCGTCACCGTAATGCAGAATCACTTCCCTGTGCTTTAAATAATTTGTAATTAATTTAAATATATTTACCGGACACTTGATTTTGCGTAATTGTTCCATAAGAGCTGGCCACCATGCGTTGTCAAATGCTGCTTTAATATCGACGGATACTGCTACAACTTGATGATTTCTCTTTTTCTCTTCGTCGAGTTAGAGACCGTGCCGTAAAGCATCAATAGTGGATCGTTGTTGTCTAAAAGCGAATTGGCGGTCGGAGTATTGGTTGCTGACCTCCAAGTGATGAACAAGCCTTCTGGTGAACAATTTTTCTAGTAATTTACCTAGAATTGGCAGAAGCCCAATGGGGCGATATGAGGTCATGTCGCTATAGTCGTCTTTTCCTGCTTTTGGGATTATTTTGACGAACGCTTTCTTCGATGTCTTGGGAAAATAGCTTAGTTCAAGGCATTTGTTCATGATTGATGTCAGAATTAAAGGATGAGCGCAAGCAAGTTCTAAACATATATCTGATGTCAAACCATCAACATTAGGAGCTCTGTTTGGGCTCATTGACTTCAGACATTCAAGTACTTCGTCAGGTGTAAAATATTCTTCGTCGAAAGAAACAGGTTCCTCCAGTTGTTTAAGTCGTAAATCTGTATGGCTTGCTAGCGAGTCCTCCGTGTCATCTGGATAGAAATAGTTGAGTAGCCCAAGTAGCACAAACGAGTTGGAAAACGGTTATATAACCGAAATACAACCATGGTTATATGACAATATTGTTAGGAAAATGGTTGTAAAAACGTTTTAAAAACGTTTGCCAAACCGTAAAAAAGAGGTTTTTGCCTGGCTCTAAATGTAACATTATTGTTGTAATATCGTTGTCTTTCAGACATTATTGTTGTAAAATCGTTGTGAATATAACCACAATTTCGTATGCTAAAAAATTAAAAATTTTACACTTTTTCTTTTTCAGAATTGACAAGTTTGTTTTTATCTTAGACACTTTTAGTCTCAGACATATTATATTTTTTAACTTTTTATCCAAGACAATTACCTTTTTATCTATCTTGCGTGCTAGTCTGTCACCATTGCCATTGCGCTAGAAGGGAAATACTTCTCATGTTCACTAAATCTGAGGTACTTGACGCGCCATACATGGCGCACGATTGATTCTCAGTCATGCCATATTTTATTTCTCTTTTTTTCTTATGTGAAAAATTCTCTTAACATAATCCCTTTTATGATATTTGTTTCAGTTAGCGCTGGGAAGCTTTGTATCCAATATATTTGCAAATATAAAAAATATACTTTCGGTTCAAATTCTAACAATTGTGTTATACTTTAAACCATGTTGTATTTGTGACAATTATGTTCTTTTATGACAAAATTGTTCAAAGAGTAACAATTGAGTCAAATTATAAACAATAATGTTGCAAAGAAAACATTAAGGTTTTCGGGAGAAAAAAATGTCTCAAATGAAACCATCTAATTAATTTTGAAGCAAATATTTAAGTTTAGACTCCAGCAAAATGCTCACTTTAGTAACAATAACCCATATCGTTGATTATTCAACTAAAATATAACCAAAAATCGGGTTGTATATCCAACCAAGGTTATTTTGTGCTGCTTGGGAGACATCGAGCAGTCTCGTGACTTGACGTTGTATAGGTCTCCCCAATTTTAAGCGTTTTATTTATAGTTGCGGTAATAGGAGCATCCTTAATTATTCGATTAGTGAGCGAGAACACATCTTCTTTCCCTTGGTTGGAGCAGAATTCGCGAAAGTGCTGTGTAGATGCGGCATGAAGCGCATTAGCATATTTTTCCTTTTCTTCCTTAAGCATTTTAGCAAAATCGCTTACTTGAGGAGAGTTCTTATGTCTAGCAAGTTAGTGATGTAAACGAATTACCTCTTTTTTCATTAGTTAAGTTAGGTTAGGTACAGGGGCGGCCGGGTCTACACCCAGCGCACTTAGACCAGAATTAGGTCCATTGTAATACCACCGAGAGAATTTTGCCTCTACTAACCGCTTATGCTAGGAAACCAGCCCGTGCTAACAATATATCTATTGAACAGTATTGGGCTCACATCTCGAAGGTCATCGGTATCGTAAAAATACCTTGAGCCCAGAATACGCCTCCATTTCTCGGACAGGGTGGAACAGTGACAAAGTAAGTGGTGCACACTGCACACTCTCTTCTTCGTCATCACAACTTCTTCGGAGTCTTCTAGCGTGCTCCCCAATAGGACAGTGCCCCATTATTACCCCTACCACGTTGCGAATATGTTTTCTGTTCAAGGACAGTAGCAGTAGTTGGTTCGGACATTGTCTAGTTTTGGCCAGATCATTCTTGCGACATGTCGTTGCGCCAGACGCAAGTGCAGCCATTATTCCATCTTGCGTTGGTCCTGCGTGCTCTGCAGCAGCTTCTATTATCACTGCACAGGCGGCAAAATGTATTTTCAAGTTGGCGCGGCCGTCTTCAGCGTTACCTGTTGACGCATATCGAGCCAAGTCATCTGCGTAGCGATTGCCCACAAAGCCACTATGACCCAGCATATAGTAATGTTGAAAAAGCGACCCATCTCTCCAAGTAATGAGCGGCAATTCTCAATAATTCTTGATGGGGTTAGTATTGAATCAAGATATCGAATGGCAGCCTGACTATCAGTAAATAAAATGAACTCCCTACCAGTGACGACGTGACAACCCAACCATGTTGAGGCTTCCAATATCGTGTGATTTCTGCTTCGAGGACGCTACAGAAATTAGGGAGGTGGAAAGACAAATTTATATTCAATTCATCCGAGTGAACTCGCAAACTAACTCCCGGATCCGTCTTGGAGCCATCAGTATAGATTGCAATGGATGCACTGAGCAGGTGCCTGTTACTATCCCAAGATTCCCTTGACGGGATCAAGCTACAATAATTCCTACCAAAAAAGTGATTGGGAACAATGGGGGCAGGTAAAACTTGCGAAGTATCGATGAGCGCCCGTAATCCAGCGCCCGCCATAGGCCAGTTTCACATAGGCGTAAGGACGTGCATGCAGCCATCCGCTGACCAAAAACGTCCAATGGGAGCAGTCCCAGCACCATATCTAATCCGAACGAAGGTGTAGTGCGAAAAGGTCCTGTTATGATTAAGCTTTTGCGCCAATCATCGGGGATTACCTCTTCGTTCCATATTTTCAGCAGTAGCACATGTATAGCGTTGGTCAGGCACGTTCCACCATGCTTCAGTAGTTCTGCTGGTCAACGCTGGGCGCTTTATTATTTTGAAGCGACTGTATGGCAAGACTCACCTCCTCTACTGTTGGGGGTAGAACGGGAGGGCCTGGTTCGGCTAACTGCTCAAGAGCTGGCTCCGCGGGGGATGTTGATGGTGCATTGAGGAGCTCTTCGAAATGCGAGGCCCATCGTTTGTTGACGCTTTCGATGTCGCTGATGATGTTACCAACCTTGTCCTTACATAGGCTTGTCCTGGGTTGATATCCGTTCTTGATATTATTTATAAGTTTGTACGCCTGTCTAATGTTCTTACTGGCTAATCTTTGGTTTATTTGCTGTAACTGCTCGTCAAAATGTTTGCGTTTCTTACGTCTAATTAACCTATTAGATGGCGATAGGCTTCATTTTTCGCCTCAATCGAGGCCCTGCATTCGTCGTCGAACCAGTCTGCTCGTCTGCGCCGGCCTTTATAGCCCACGACCTCTTCTGCGACCCCCTTGATGCTGTCTTTTAGCTCCTCCCAGAACTCATGGATGCAACCCAAGGTTCCTGAATCAAAACAATATCGTCCATTCCTTGCGATAGACGATGGGCAATGGCAGCTTACGCTGCTCTTGCATGGTGGAGATTGATTTGCAGAAACCTTACCATTATCCTCTCTCAACCACCGTTACGTTCTCCTCCCCATCCGTATCGAATAGGAGACAGTCCATTATTGGAAACGGCTGGGACGCAGTATGCAAAGCAGCTAAATCAGAGCATAGGGAGAGGCAGTCATCTTGCACAACCTCATCAGACGACATGGAATCTGCCACAGGAGAACAATCAGTGGCGGTGGGGGCGACATCTATAAGCTGTTCAGCGGGGGTTGATATTGCCCTGTAGGCTTGTTTGATATCGTCCTTATAGACCTTGAGCTTTAGTTTAATGAAACCAAAGCTCACTACTCCGCCCGACTTAATAAGTGGAGCCATGATGGCTTATTGATTAACGTGACCCTGAAATCAGCCTCCATCCTCACAAACCGGAGGAGGTCCTGGAAAGGACCGTACAACTTTTCTCTACCGAAATGCTACCGTTCGCGTCATTTCGGTCGACGATAGCAAGCTCGATCCAGCTCTTTGTCGCTTCAGCGTATGAAAGAGCTGGTTCGTCTGCCGTGGTGAATTTTTGCCGCTTTAGACCCTTCACCTGATCTTGCGAGGTCCGCTGTCGCTTAACGACTAACTTGTCCTTGGGAAGGCACTTCTCATCACTCGCGATGGAGCCCTATTATTTTATATATTATTTTCCGCCTCCGGTTTACTGGGACCCGGCTTAACCAAAGCCCCAGACCTGGAAAGAGTTGGACGTTCAGAAGCTTTTGACGAGATTTCCTTTGTGTTGCGGTTTCTCGATGCACGAGTATACTCTTGTCAGAGCTACTCGTGTTTGCGCCGACGTGGACCGCTTTTGGGGAGGGAACCCTCAACGGGTCCTCCTGGCTACCAGATGACAATGCTCTTGACGAAACATTTTAACAGCTAGTAGCCATGTCGGGATCACTAATAGTGTCCATTAACAGAAAGAAAAACTGCATGCGCAGGTCGAGTTGGTCACACTATTACCCAGCTTACCTTATTTGCATCTCTTGTCATTGAATATAAGTTATTTGCTTTCAATCTTTCTCTCATACAGTCGGACCTCAATAACTCGAATCCCAAGGGATAAAAAAATGGTTTCGGTCATCTATTCTTAGAGTTATCAAAATTTGAGATATCAGAGCTTTTTGAAAGTCAACTTCGATTTATCGAGATTATTTATGACGTTCCCTAAAATATCAATAAATAGGTAAATAAAATGGCTAACTCCCATGCTGCTTCTCGGAGATAATGAAGTCCAAAAAGGTGAAGTACGCGTAAGTTTAGATCCCAAACATGAGGGTTTCACAACATGTAGACGAAAAAGTACAAAAAGCAGTGAGGATTTCACATCAGTGTAAAAGAGTATGCGCACTTAGATGGGAATCTTACCAAAAGCAGCACACTGGATCTATTCAATGATGGTTAGGCCCATTCTATCCTATGCAGCAGTAGTCTGGTTGCTCGAGGGTATCCAGAAATCAAAAGTATGTACATGTAAGCATATGTGGTGCAATGCGAACCACATGCTATGAGCTATTTTTATAAACCTCGTTCGTTCAAAATGAGTTTGTCGGTCTGAAATCCGAGTCTCCCTCTGGATTTCATCGGATCTCAATGCATTTTTCACCTATTCGGTTGGTTAGTTAAAATTTGAGCAATTTTTACCCTCGACTAAGAAGAAGAAGGTTTTTAGTGAAAAGCAATTTACTTCGTTAGTTTATATCTGTGAAAAATACTTGAATTTGAAACAATTGAATATCAAATATTCGATTTGACATTTGAGACCGGAATGTTGCTTTCGGTCTGAGACCGAATTCGTTTCGAACGAACTTATTGAGGTTCGAGTTATCGAGTCTCCACTGTATGATAGAATTGATCTACTACAGTGAATCCCAACTCACTTATAAGTATATGTCTTCCATTAATATTCCTGATTAATTTGTATTCGTTGCATTTACACTAGCAGAAGCAGTAAGTTTGTCTCTTTATTTTCGGTAACAATGTTGCGACCAACTGGGCATCTTCAGGTCTATTTAAGTTGTTAATTGATTAGTCAGCTCATATGGCAGCGTTTTGCTTAATTTTTTTTACAATAACCAAAAAAATAGAAATGGCACTGCTTTACAAGATTCGCTGTTACTTAAAGTTTCCCTCACACTGGCGCGTCGGCGAATTATTCGCGACGAATTTTCCGCAGCGTCAAAATTGTAACACACTGCCTTGTATGAAGATGTTCACGACAATGCGAGTATTCGTCAGTTTTGTAGCATTTTTTCCGCCGCCAGTATTCGCTGCCTAGTGTTATTTTATCCCGAAAAGTTGCAGTGTAGTACCAGAAAAATATTGAGACTTGGAATGGTATTGGCAGATTGAGCATTTAAGATTCGAAATGTTGTTGTATAGGTATCGGTGGTAACATTTGTGAAAACATGCAATCCAGGCAACTCACTTCTGCGACCCAAAATTACCTTAGGCTCACCTAATTAATTGGGAATTAAGACAAATTTTTGTCTCTTCCATAGTTGTGGGAAAGTCTATTTTTCTAAACAGGTTAGAAAAACGGCAATGAAACATCCGGCCGTGCCGTCACAATATCGCCTTATAAGCTACATCATGCCTTGAAGCATGAACCAATTTCGGTCTCCGTAATCGCGCGAAAGTAGAGATAATATTTTTTGACACATTACGCTATTAGCTCTCGAAAGAAGAATTTTTTGTTCTTCTTATCGACACTAGTGACACTTAGTTTCATCTCCTTATGCAAAAGTATAGCAGAACAAGCCTATTTTTAGCTACATCGGTCATTTGAGTTGGGGCGCTTTTTGTCCGATTTTCTTCATTGCTAACCTATACGCCGTTCCCCACAGGTTTGTGTTCAAGTTCTCACAGAGGTGTTTAAGCAGTAGTTTTCTTGTCTTTTATTGGCTGATCTCTTTCCTGTCATGGAGGCATGGAATGATATTGCCAATTTTTCAGCGAATCGCAAGCCGCTCTGGGTTGCTGGTCCTTTTATTGGACCTACATGCGAGGTGGCCTCTTTGCTATCGTGAATAAAAATCTCCGCTCGTCGCTATGGGTATAATGTCGAACTTCTCACAAATGTGAGCCCAATACTCGAACCTACGTAACCTCTCCTAAAGATGTTACCACCACCTGTGTTCATAATAACGATATCAAGCTGTGAAATACAAGACAGTCTGAGATTATAGTGTCTCTTTCGTGTAGTATTTCTCGCACCGAACCACACATTTTGCATTGGTCACCATTCACTCGTTAATTATTGCAAATATGCATATCACGCCATCCTGAATGGCTATCATAGGCCCTTCTGTTTTGGGAAAGCCATCTGTTCGTCAATCTTCACTTGGCTTGACTACATTCGCTTCGCTGCGGATTTGGGGTGCAACATTCGTAATGCGGTCATTTTTACAGGAACCCGTTTTGGACTGCCTAAAATTCGGTGGCACTCCAAGACACTGTTTCGAATCGGTAAAGTAATGACATAGGCGTTATTCGCACTTATTGTATGTCTTCAACAGGATCGTTTTGAGCACTAGTGTTATCCCATGCATAAACTGCCCCAGCAGTGCCTTCCTCAAAATAATTACGCGGGTATGTGCGCCTTGCAGAAAAATCTTCCTTCGACATTGTAACTATGCTATCGTGAACACCTTTACGGATGGCTCGGATTCGACATTTGTGTAATTTAAAATTATCCGAATGCCACGACTGAAGTTTTCTGTGATCCGCACCAGACTTTTAAGATAGTCGTCGCTATCCGAATATAACTTCCTCTCAGTACCGTATAGCCCCATGTGGGGCCATGGTGCGTTATCTCAGCAGTTTATAGGCAATTTCGAGTCAACGTTACATTGCATATCATTTGGGAGTGTATATAATGTTGCAGGCACTATATATTTCCTATCCGCACATGTACGGAAATTTGGACCACGCCGAGATTCGATCTCTGGACCTCTAGATTGCTTGCATCGTAGAGTGCGATTCAACCAAGTGAGTCACAGAGCGTGGCTATAACTTTATGTCATCTAAATAAATCAAGTTGGGCAGATGAAACTTAGAGAACAAACGAAACCTCATAGCCGACTTTAAAAGTGATTAGAGTGGGTTCAGTGTCATGTCGAATGTTTGTACCCGAAGTTTTGTACCTTATCAAGGCCGGACCTTTTTCAATTCTTGCATCGCTTGATTCGGCTATTGCCTCTAACTATATACTGCGCGTTTTCCTTTCAATATCGCTTTCGTTCCAGAAAAGTCGAATTTTCCATTCTAGGTCTACGCAATGAATTGCAGTTCTATCTATCTATCGGGTCTTAATCAGTCGTAGCATGAGCTGACTCCAGGCCTGTGCAACGAATCTTTTATCTAATATTCCAAGGAAGCTCTTTGGAAAGCGTCATGAACTTCAACAGCTCTACGGTGAAAAAGTGTGGGTGGGGGCATTTGCACGTTTTTTTCCTTGGATCGCATTAAAAATGACCCTCTACTTAATTTTTTTTTTATTTCGGTCCACATTTATGTACAGCTAACCCAAACATCCTGCACTCTGACGTTTTCCGCAAAAATAGGCGCCGCAACATGCTCTACATCGGTCCGTTGATCCTTTGTCCTAGCTTTGTCCATTTGGTTTAAGTGTCCATCCTCAAATTCCTAACGAAACATAATCCTTTTCAAATACTTATCAATCTGGTGGATGTTTTCTAATTTTCTTTTAATTTTTCTTTCAGACTCTCAAACGAAATAATGCCGTAATGGAACATAATCCAGCTGCAGCTGCGTCCAATAATTTTGGCTACTACAAGGATCCACTAAACTACACATCATCAAGCTCGGCGTACAGCGACATATATCAGCTCACATATCCCTTTGAAGATGACATCAAGGACAAGAGATATCAATATGCCTCCACGACCGGCACAGCCCTACCCCAATCCCAATCATCACAGCCCCAACAGCAACAACCGCAGGCGGTTAACAGCGCTCAATATTCACATCTCCAACATTCAAGCTACGCAAAAACCGCCGACTATCATCATCAGCACAGCGCATCGACGGCGTCCAACAAGACGAGTGAGAAATCTCAATCGGTAATTAATCCGTACACAAATTATAACTATCAAAACTATAAGGACAACGCTCAGTATACGCCACCGACAGCAGCCGCCGGCTATTATGATCAGTACAAATTCAATATGGGCTTGGGCACCATGCCCCCGACTACAACTCACTACGGCAAGACCGGCAAGGATACCAACTATCATCAAAACTACAGTCCGGGCGGATTGTATGCAGACAGTAGTAAGCTTAGCAGTGGAGCGCCCACGTATTGTGACGATCTTACTACGCTTGCCACAAAATCGGCAACATCGCATATGGCGAAATCAGCAAATACATCGCAGATGTCGCAATATCCAATGTATACGAATTGTTACGGTTACCCGACTACGGCTTCGTTCCCCAACCAGAACTATTGCTCATATCCGCAAAATTGCAATGACGATACTCGAATATTGTGGGATGAATATCATCAGACCAATCGCAGATTGATGTCGTCCTATGTGTCACCGACATCGGGGTCGGTGTCGGGTCAGACTTCTGCTATTCCTGCTCCGATGGCTCCGCAGTCGAGTTGTCGTTTGAAAAGCAGCTATCCGACCACTGCCGCTGATTATTATGGAACCAGTGCGGCCGCGGCTGCCTATCATGCATATCATGCCACGGACGGGCTTAGGTCGCGAGAGAAGTTGATGTATCCGATGGGATCGCATGTAGCATCGGACAGTTTGTATTCGACGCGTGGAAGATGCCTGCCACCAATGGATTATAAGTACCACCAGACATCCGTGCCGCAGAATATGGTAATGCCGCAGTATGATCACCGTTACAACTACATGGCAGCAAATGAGGCACAAAATTTTGACTATTGTCAGCCCAGACAGGATGTCGCCGGTGCCTACCATCATCCGGCGGCTGCCTATGCAAAGACGGCGTCCAGTCAGAAACACATGCGTGCGGCACAGCCCACTGCTGCTATGCTGCCCAATGAGTTTTGCAACACTCAACCGTATTACGTGTGTAACGATCCAATGACTGCACCGCCGACCACCTATCAGGATGCATATGCGCAACAATTTTTGCGAGCCTCCGGCCACGCGATGGGCTACAATGTAGGAGGCGTTCATGGATCTCGAAATATGCCCGTTGTGTCCAACGGGACAATGTCGAAGGAGGCGTTGTACGCTCAACAGATGGACAGTGCCGCCTATTATGCTCATGCGTCTGGCCAGCACAGCAGTCAAATTCCTCTGACACAAAATCCTGCTTGTGCGGAAAGTTCGAAATCGTCGCATGTCAAAGGTCAGAATCTTCGTGAATTTCTCGCCACGTGGAATGAGGACGAGGAAGATGTGGGCACGGAGAAAATGGACGACACCGAATGCACGCAACTGTATGTGCAACCGTCGGCGACGTTTGAAGTGGAGAAGAGCAGTTCTAGTGAAAATCATCTCCAGTTCAAGGGTTCGTTTAACACGCGACCGAAAATTCATGTAGGCATCACGGTGGACAGCAACGTGGCCAGCAATCAGTACATCAATTTGCCGGACATTATAATTGATATTGAAAAGCCCAAAGACTCTGATCTCGTTTCGCATTCCATTGAAACCACCCAGAATGGGAATACCGAAAAGGTGGTTCTACTGGAGTCGGTGGATGTTCCTGTCGCCGATTTGAGCCAATACGGTAGTTTGAGCTTGCTGGAACCACCTGCAATTCAAGCCCTCGGCGGGCTGACGACGGTTGCAGCCAATGTTGGGGCACCAGTTGTTGAACAAGCTGTCGCAGGGAAGAATGCTCTTGGCCTTGAGTCGGTCGGCCCTGCAGCTAAGGGAATCCCGACCAACTTTACTGCAGTTGAGCAACCGCTGTCATCCGTAGTAGGACCAAGTGACGTGGAGTTGAAAGCCAGCACACCTAAAACACCAACACGAAAAATCAAACGACGCAAACGACTGGTGAAAACCAAATCCATATTTGGAAAAATCATAAAAACGAAAAGTGGAAAATTGATACGCATACGAAAGGTGCGACGAAGTACGGCGAAACGACGAAACCTCATAGCTAAGAAGAAGGCCGCCCCGACAGCGGGACCTAGAACCGACGACCAGGTTTCCCCCATCCTGGATCTCACCACCAAAGACGATGAACCTAAACGAACCGCGCATATCTTGTACAATCCAAAGACTCTGAAAGACATTTGCATTTGTTATTTCAACTCTGATTCGGGTCGCGATCTGCTCATGTCGGAGACATTCGGCAGCGGCTCAGTTGCTGGTCAAAAGGAGAGCCCGAAAGCAGCAGATTCAGACGATCACCACCGCATCGATGACGATCACGATAAACCTAAAACCTCTGCATCTATACCAAAACTAAGTGCACTTTGCGAAAACGCCTTAACCAATTTTTACGAGGAGAAAAACATTCTACTGTTAAGTATAGACGATTTAGATAGTAATTTATTTTTTATTGAATGTGATATTAATGAAAATGTTGTAAATACGACGCGCGACAATGGCGACGGCGACCCTGACGGTGACGATGTCGTAATCGGCAATGAGTTTGTCGAGCTGTACATTGACGACGAAATGGCCGCGGAGATCCTAGAGGAGGGTGTCGAAACAATCGTTGACCCCGTCACCGATCCGCTCGGTCAATGTCCCAACGATCCGCTCATGGACTCGGGCATAATGGATTTGGCGAACGATTCAACGTGTAGCACGAGCACTACACTCAATAACTCCTCCCATTTCACAGAGGACGACATTTGCCTGACGTCTGATGAAAATTCGCGTGACTTTTCGGCTCTGCATCATGAAGAAATCGTACCTGAAAATTTGCATGCATTCGAGAGTGAACGTTTGCGAAAATACTTGCAAAATAAATACATTCAGAAGAGTAATTTTTTGAAGATATTCGTTATCGATAAGATTTGTAAAAAGTATCGAAAATTCATATTGAAACGTCGACGTCGTCGACGACGACTATCAAGACAACAATCGCAGCAGCGTCAACAACCCAAGCCGAAACCACCGGTGAAAACGATCGATCGGACAATGACGAAAAAGGTGTTTCTGGCACGGTTTCGAGAGAGTGAGGCCAAGTCGAAACAGAGACGAACTAGTAAGGAACGCTCGACACCATCGCCGCCGTTGTCGTCGCTGTCGAAGTCGTAGTCGTGCTTTAAGGAAATCACGAGCGTTTAAAACGTTTTAAAAATAATATTAAACAAAATTTAGTTATAATATTGTTGAATGAAGTGTGCTCTAGAGTTTGTGTAAGCACAAGAAAAACACACACATACATACACTCACGCGGTTCCTAATTTTGCGTTGATGACTGTCTATAGTAAATTAATTTCTTTGTTTGTTGCATTTGTTGATTTAGTGAAATGTTTATCCTTTCTCAGATTAGATTGTAAGGAAAAATATTTTTATGGCATTTATACAAGTGCCAGATTTCAAAGGAGCTTGATTTAGACATTGTACTTAACCGTAGAGAAAATTATGTTAGGGTTGTTGTGTTATGTTTTAAGCAAGTTATTATTATGTTTATATTGCACCAAATGTTTTTCCAATTTTATTATTCAAGTTCGAAAGTTTTATTGAGGGTAGCTTTATTATAGACAAATATATATTATAATAATGATTTTTCGAGTTCAGTCTGAACGTTAGATTGATGCAAGCGTGTAGGGAGCAATTTTAGGGCCAAGTTGATGTAGGACACCTTATAAGCACCGGGACGTGCGTTTGAAACTCACTGTAGACGAATGCAGTTTATGATGGTGTTCGCAAACAGGACTTACAAAACGAACAATGATACAATTTTGGTTATAAGAGACTGCAGATTGTCCTGTTCATCTGAGGACGTCAACAAAAAAAACTATTAAGAAATGAAAATTGGATGTCACTAACACATCTATGGTATAGGTCAGACTGTCCTCCAATAATTTATTAACACGTTCAAGGTGTATGAGTTTTATATAATTAACTTTCTAGTTCGCATCTATGAGTCACATGTGACTCATGAAAAAAGAAGAAAGGCAGGCAGTCTTGGTGGCAATGTCGACGAAAAAGGGTCACACCGTGAACAACTTACCAAGAGTCTACTCCACTTGTTCTACATGCAAAATCGTCCAATTTTATTTCAGTATAAGTACTTGTCCATATGGTGAACAGTAAAATACTCCGAAACTCAGAAAAGTGCTACTCTATTGAGCAGGAGCAGAAATGCTGTGTGCTTGATCTCGATCGTATAGCGTAGATCTGGGGAGCTAATTCGATACTGGCTAACCACGTTTAAAGCAGCTTGGATCACATTGGATTTGGGCAAGTTGCAGCAGTTTTTAAATTTCCTAGTGGGTACGGAGAGGCATTCAAACGGTTTTTTTTTTCATTGCACGAGGTTAGATTAGGTACAGGGGACGTCAGGGTTACTCCTAGCGTACTTAGAGCAGAATTGGTCTGTTGTGATGCCACCGAGATAATCGTGTTGCCGCCTAAGTTTAAAACCAGCTCGTCCTAACAATATATTTGTTAAGCAGTGTTGGGCTCAGATCCCGAAGATCACCTTAAAGGTACGTTTAACCTAAATTCGGAGTCGTCTAGCCCCGTTATGACCCCCAACGACACTACCAATATGTCTCCTGTACAGCGACCGTAGTATAGTGGAGCGGACAGTGGTTTATTTTGGCTAGATCATCTTCGTCGTGCCTTAGGTGTAGCCATAGGTCCTCTCCTGCGTCGGAGTCCGTTCTGAAGACGGAACTTAGATCTCCAGCCGCGATATCCCCGTCAGTCATCCTACATGGTTGCTTAACTTCGAGTATATCGGGAACCTGGATACAATTGGTGGAATGCTGCTGTCCGCTGCCTTCAGAAATAGGTGTTGGGCCCTGAAACGCCTCATTCAGTCTAGCGATTACTTTTGCTTTTAAACCAATTAAAATCCGTCGTAAAGGTTACTGAACTTGTGTCACTGTCGAGTCTATAAAACCGCTACAAGAAGAAGTCTATAAAACAATTTGACGGTCACTCCCTTCCGTTTAGGAAACGGTTCAATTTCTTCCATTCGGTTTACATTTAACCCCATTTTTAGAATGCTGAGTTCGACAGCCCTCCTTTGATTGCAATCAGGGCCTCAAATACACAGATTATGGTATGCAATTTGTCCGAAGCGTATGCCTTAAATTGGTTCGGGGAATCTGTAGGCGTATTGAAAATTGTTGCCCGTTGGTTATGCAGCAATTGCCAATCCGCTAGACGTATAATATTTAATCGCAACCCGGAATCAATTAACAAGGGTAATTCGCAGCCTCCGGTGCGACACATCATTGATCCATCGCTATCGTAACCGTTTAATCACTTTCAAACAATCATTTGTACCGTCCAAGTGGGAATGTTTATTTATCTGTTCTTCCACCCGGCACGCATCAAGAATTTCATCCAATGTGTATTCTTTCCCTAACAATTTCCGTTTCACGTCTCCCCCGGCCCAAGAATCCATAATTTTGTCCATTAGACAAATTTCTTCCACCTCTGGTGAAACGAACGCACATTTTGTCATTTTCTGCCGCAGGCGTAGTACATACAAACATGTCAAAACTCACCCTTCGATGGTGTGGCGCTGACTTACAATCTCTGACATTTGTCAGATTCTTATTTACTGGCTCTCTGCCTCTGACATTTGTTAAAAGTGAAACGATTGTCTGGAATCTGAATGTTCCATTTCGACTAATTTTTCAGAGTTTATTTCTTTAAATGATTCTATTTTCACCAGTACACTCTCTCCTTTTTCTTTTATCAAACAACAATCATTGGGACTGCAGTTACTGTAGAAGACTGCTTCCGTCTGATAATATCCGGAGTAAGTGTTTGCTTCGGGTGAGGAGTGAAGCAATTTAATTAATCTTGTGGGGTTTTTTTTTCTTTCGTCTATCATAAAATTATAGATTTCCATTGTTCTCTTGTATATTTGTTGGAGTATTTTTATTGTTTGCTTGCTTTTTCAAGAATTGCATGAAATTTTCAAAAAGATATGCCGAAAAGTTTTCAAATGGCCCAAACTGCTTCACACAATCTGATATATGTAAAATACTATGGACATTATATACGTTAAATTTTCTTTGCCATAAATCGAGCTAAAAGATTCCACAAAATACGACAATATGCCGTTTGCATTTTCCAAGTTATCTGCACACGAAGAGGGTCATGATAATAGTCTGTATGTGCAGAAGAATAATCGAAAATGATAAAAAATACCTTCTTCGGTTAAATCTTTTAAAACGATTAATCCTGTATATAAAGCGAATTGTCTCAATTCCGTTGACTTCCGCCTTTTTAGTTCAGTAAATCCACAGAATTGATTTGCAAACTCTCTAGGAATAAAACGACTCAAAGATGGTAATTTTTGTGTAGCGTTCTCTTTTTCTTGACTTCTGAGCTTTCGTCCAGATACCTTCGCATTAAAAATACAAGTGAGTATTTTTTGGTTACTCCTAAATAGAGCAAGTGCATTGGTTTAAGTGGAAATTGTGAAACTATTCCAACGTTTATATTTTCCAGGATATTTTCATGATTGATGTTGCTAGAAATGTGATGAGAAGTGTACATCCTATCTTTGTACATTTCATCTGTTAAATATTCCCCTCGATAAAGGATAAAAATTCACCACCCATTTCATTGACATTAGTTGAAGTCCTTGGTGTATTTAGCAAAGATTTTGTGTTTCGCTGTGGGATCGATGACTTCTCGATTTAATAGGCTATTGGAGACATTTCGATGGCAGTTATCGCTGTAGAGGACTTATCGATTCCGTTGGCTATCGGAGGCAATTGTCTAGCTGGGAAAATTTGATTCCCCATTGGTGTAGCCTTTTCGGCATATATTGCGTTAATTTCGAGAGCATTTTAGTCGCACACATTTGCTTATCGACACTTAGCCTCGGTTCCTTTGAAGTATTTAAGTGCTCAATTACTGATCGCTATTTGAATAAAGGATTGTATCCGACTGCACTCTTCTCCTTTAGAAAGGTCGGCGAAACATAAATATTTGCATACATAAAAAATCTCTTTCACGCCATTGTGAATGATACGGGAGGCAATGCTAGTTCGCCCTAATAATGTTGCACCATTGGATATCGATAGAGTGACAAATATACTAAAATTCCCACGAATTTCTTCAGTTCTCGATCCGTTACCATGAACTGATTGTTGATAGGTTCACGTTTTAAATTTAAATTAGTGTAGTCTACCAGCTGTTCGAAGAATTCATCTGTGAAAAAATAGTTGAAGGAAGCACTGATAGGGAGTTTGCAAGCAAAGTATGTATTCGGGAAGAGTCGAATTTCCAACGAAAAGGTACTTCATTCTCGTTACGTTGCAAGTTTTTCTTCGTCCACTTTATATTCGTAAATTCCCTTGACTTGGACTTATATCCATGATGAACCCAAAAAAACGCCAACGTTTGGTTGTAAATTTGGACCATTCAAATCAAACGTGCTCGCTTTTTTGGGCTTTAGCGCCAACTACCTAAGCGGTGATACTTTTGGCTGCTGCAGATCAAAAGCTATTTGCTGATGCAGATTTGAATCGGTTGATGTCGACTGCAATGGCGATGAGGAGAAGACGTCATAGTTGGTATCATGGTTTCTAGAGTGCTGATGTTAAGACTAATGCTAACGGCATTAGATAAGATGTTAGTCGATGAATCTCGATTTAACACGTTCACGGACAGTACTTTGGAAAGTTGAGCAAGTGTAATGACAGTTGCTATATTTCTGAAATTTAGATAGGTAATCCCACTTTTCTCTGACTAGTGGATGTAGTTTCTATTTTATTTGTGTTTTTTTTTGTCATTTTAGTTTAAAAAATGTATGATGTCAATGGACGTTGTGTCCCATCGGTATTTTAATATGCGATGTGACAGAACGACGTTGGACGTCTATGGAAGTCGTGTCAATCTGTAGAGCACTTTTATGATGTCATGTGACACAGCGTCTATTCTATAGACGTCACTTAAATGTTTACATAAATAAACCAAATGCTTCAAATAAAATAAAAGACAACAGATATATGTAAATTCAATTGTATTATGAATATTGTGAGATACAAAACTAAACATCAGTTCTTTCACGAGAAATTCAAGAAATTAATATTCACAAAAATTGTTGTAATAATTTATTTTTACTCGTCTCCTCTTTGCTCTTTGTACCATTCCTCAAAACAATCTGGGCATAATGGAGGTTCTTCTGGACAACCTTTGCATCTATAGCTGGTTTCCTTACGAATTTTATTTTTAGTGCACATTCTACATTTCAGAAAGAATGTCTTTCGAACACTATTGCTAGGTATGGGGTTCCTTTCCGGCCAATGACCGGACTTTGTGTAGGTTGCAATGACTGTGACCTATTAGTTTTCCGGTTGTCGTGGATATGTCTTGATGTTAGGAGGTCTTTGCCTTTCATTTCACCGTCTATTCCGATGAGCTTGTTTATAATTTCATTTCGGAAGTCTAGAAATGTGTAGCGCTTATTATTGTTTTTGACATATTTTCGGAATAGGAAGAAGCTATTCCATGTTATAATATCCAAAAAGTAAAAAAAAACCTTTTTGTACCAGCGAATAGTTTTCCGTGGTGTCGAATAATACGACGTCATTTGGTCAGCTCTAGCAACGCCCGCCATGTTTTCATTATATAGGGCGACCTCTTTTGGTTTTGTTATGGTTTGTCCAAAACGATTACTGACAGCATCCGCATGAGGTTAGGGTCAGGTTTCAAAATTCGTCGAACACTCGAAACACTAGCAGAGGAACCACGTTGGGCCCTAATGTGGGATGCTGTTAAGGTAGAATTCGATGCAATCCTATAAATCCAACGTCTCTAGTGAAGTGCGTCCCTTCTGGTTTTACCCTTAATAAATTATAAAAAAACGAAATAACGTTGTTAACAACGTGATGACTTCCACCAATTATTCCGGCTATGCTGCGATTCGAGTAGCCTTCTTCCTTCAAAATTTTTATTTGTGCTACCTCCTCACCTGAAAGGCACTTTCCTCTGCTCATGATTCTTCAAGAAACGTAATTCAAATTAAAAGCAACTCTAAAACATTTAAAATTCGAAAATTATTACCTATTATTTTTCAAACTTTCTTTGACTTCGCTCACGACGCCGTAATTGCAAGTGGAACTATCATATTGACTGACTTACTCACACTGATTTTACGAATAATGATAAAATCCGCAGGCGGACATCTCCCGTAGCCGGACAATTTTTTTAGTCCCAACTTTTTCCTTCATATTTTAGAACAAAATCCATTCCACTAGCCGGACGCTCTGCTGGCCGGACACGGACACTATTCCTACATACATTTCTCATAAAGCATCTCCCGGACACAAATTTAATTTTTAAACGACTTGCTGAAATTAATGAAAACTGGATACGACCACAAAAATGCATTTATGCGCAACAGGTTTTGTTTTTGAAGATTTTCAACTCCACGGATATCATGAATTTGTGTATTGAGATGGGGATATAGGAACAGCGAACAGGACGATTAGACCCAAAACCCATACTTCCATAACGGACGACCGAGGTATGGCTTTTTTGTCCACCGGTTTTTTAATCCGGTCGACTGTTCAACTTTTCGGTTAACCGGAATTTGAATTTCCTTTCATATTTGTGGACAAAGTGTCAACTGTTCTGTCTACTAGAAAAAAAATCTTTGTGTGTAAAAACATACAAATGGGCCTTTTGGAATCGGCAAATCATTTATTGTTATGTGTGTTATAATCTGTTCATCATAAAATAGTTTATTGGCAAAAAAAAAATTCCTTAATAAAGGACTTATCACCGTCACCGGAGATTACACAAATATAATTGGAATCCTTTATTGTCGGTTCCTTGTTGATAGTATAGACCCATCAGGAATTCCACGTTAATTTCGATGCCGAAACTGGGAGGGTAGTTTTGCCTATACGAGAAGAAACGCTTCTGGAGCTGAGCATGTACTGCACGGGATTCTATTGTGCGAGTCATTTCGATAGATTAAAGCGCCAAGGTCTGCAACTCACGCTCTACTCCAAATTAAATTTTATTATAAGTTTAGGAAAAACTAAATTCCGTACTGAAACTATTCGTGATTTTCCTTTAGATTGAGTTTTCGCCCTCCTGTAGTTCTTAAAGAACTCACGCGTTGATATAGACTTACTTAGTCCAGGTTGTCTACACCAGGTGACACTGTCAATTTGAAGAAGCTTAACTTATCGCTCTGAAGTCATTACGAATGCTTCGGTGTCTTACAACTTCCAAGTAACAATGCCAGACTGGGTCAAGTGGTTACGCTGGGTAAGACACAACTTTGGAAGGAGCATCTCAATGTGGTCTCAGAGGCATGGACATTCAAGCCTTAAGAAATAAATTAATCATATCCTCCACATAATTCTAATTTGATCGAACTGATCTGTTTGTGTTTTGGCAAAATAATGAAATCTATGATATGGGTAAAATTTGCTAACTATAAGTAGTGTTGCCGATCAGTAAGCAAACAAGACATATTTACCGTAATTTCACAATTTTTAATGAGCATGAACGAATAATTAAACAAAATTACTCAGTTAACCGGAAATCTGGAACTCTCTGTTCGGTTTTAACCAGACCAATTAACCGCTATCAAATATAACTGAAAAAAACTAGAACTATACCGTTGGGCGGTTTTTGACATTCCTAATTAAAGCTAATATTTTTCTACTTGTTTTCCCTATGAAAGCTTCGAACAATTTATTGGTAAAAGTGCATTTGCGCATTGTACATTGTGGAGGTTAAATAAAATAACAGGCGCGACAATCCAGCATTGGACTAAGGCCGCAGGATGTGTTAGTGACATCCTATTTCCAAGATCTTATCTGCTTTTTGTTGAGGTAATGAGATCAGCATCACGCTCAGCAGTGTTATTTATCCCCATAAATGGGTACTCGTTTAATATCTGAGTGAGATCATAGTCCGTCACAAGCTCGTGAGTTCGAAAAACACCATGGAACACGGTGAGATTCGAACTCATGAGCCTGTGCACCGAAGGTGCGCGCACTAACCGCTAGACCAGCCAGACTACACATTGTGGAGGTTAATGCACACATAAAAGCAATATTTTTTACCTTCTCCCGTAAGCGGACATCTCTCGTGGCCGGAGAAAAATGCTGGAACCGTCAGTGTCCGTCCACGGGAGCTTTCACTGTATACGACTAGCTAAAATATCATAGAGTTTCGAAATTGTTCCCGTTAGTCTGTTTCAGCAATTTTTCAAGTGGAACTATCCTATTGATTGGGAGTGTATACCAATAAATAATTTTTCGCACCTCGAAAACTGTTTTAAAAAGATTTTACTTTAACACTAAAAAATGCGATGTTACTAAAATAATTAATATCCACGGAAACTAGCGACTTCTGACCTTCAACTATGTACGTATAAAATTTACTCCCACGCAGAATGCTTTAAAAATTGCACTATTGCAGGTGATATTACACCACAGGTTGCATTGTCTACGAACAAAAATAAATCATCCCATTAGCGGTTTTAGAGCTTTCAAGTAAAACCCGCCTTGAGACGGTCTTGCCTACTCGAGTTTACAATGATGTTCTCATTATACGAGGGGTGCCTTCTATATTTCGGGATTAGAGAATCATCGAAAATTGCTTCATTGTTTTTCAAAATATTCCCAGATCTGCTACACTAGTTGTCCCATCCCGTAATATAAAAGGCACCCTATGTATTGGCACCTCGATTTGCTTGGTTTGCTGACGGGGCACAACGTGACCGACAAGCAAGTTGCCGTCTGGGTGTCAGGTGGATGGCATCAGCGCGTGTAAAGAACTTAGGTGTGTTAACTGATACCATAGATTCCATCACCATAGTTCAGTCATATTAGCATTTCAAATAGAAAAAAATAGAGTAAGGCTAATTTTTGTTGTTTTTGAATCAGTGGGCTCCCAGGAATCTACAACTGATTTTGCTAAAAAAAAAATTAATCGGAAAGGTCCCAAAAAGGAAAAAAAGTATACTCTTTAATCCTTGACCGGAGGTCGGCATGCGGGGTATCATATCAAAGGGGACGTCGAGTACATTACATTACGGTGTTTGTTTCCTGTTTCAAAGACACTCAACGGAATAAATCGAGCTTAAATGGAAAATTTTCGCGTTTCCCGTGTATCTTTCCAAAGCCATAACTACGAGAATAATTCAAGTTGTCACTACTTTTATCACTTTCCAGAATTTATAATACCTGAAGTTTCTACCATTAAATTTGGTAAGAAAAAAGTTGATCGGAAAGGTCTGAAAAAAGGACATAAAAGGACACTAACTGCACACCTTAGTCGAACGTGGGCATGTGGGGTGTCATATCAAAGAGGATGTCAAGTACATTCCATATCTGGCATTTGTTACTTGTTCCAAGGCTCAACTTAAAAATTTTTGTGTTTCCCGTATCTGTATCTTTCTAAAGCCGTAATTTTCCATTTAAGCCCGACTTATTCCATTAAGTGTCCTTAAGACAGGAAACAAGCACCAAATTTGCAATGCACTCGACGTCCTCTTTGATATGACACCCCACATGCCCACGTTCGATCAAGGTGTGAAATTAGTGTCCTTTTATGTCCTTTTTCAGAGCTTTCCGATTAACTTTTTTCTTACCAAATTTAATGGTAGAATCTCCAGCTATTATAGATTCTGAAAAGTGATAAAAGTAGTGACAACTTGAATTATTCTCGTAGTTATGGCTTTGGAAAGATACACGGGAAACTTGAAAATTTTCCATTTAAGCTCGATTTAATCCTTTGAGGGTCCTTGAAACATGAAAAAAACACCGGATATGTAATGCACTCGACGTTCCCTTTGATATGATACCCCGCATGCCGACCTCCGGTCAAGGATTAAAGAGTATCCTTTTTTGTCCTTTTTGGGACCTTTCCGATCAACATTTTTTAAAGCAAAATCAGTTGTAGATTCCTTGGAGCCCACTGATTCAAAAACAACAAAAGTTAGCCTTACTCTATTTTTTCTATTTGGAGGCCTGAATTGGGATATTTTGAATGCACTAATAGCACAAGAATCAAGCGTTGTTCTGTCCAAAGGAGGACCCTTACATTTTTCCCTATCACTACTTGCATCAGTCTAATATAATTTAAAAATTTTCAAAATATGTTTGTGTTCTATTAAAATATTTCCAAATTTTTAAATAAACCAATAAAACATGTACCAATAGAAACGAAATAAAAACAATAGCAAATAACCAAAAATGAATAGAAAAATTCTAAATAGTTTCACAATATTGATGTAAAAATTCACGTTCATTTAAAATAGAAAAAAGCTTTATGTCTATCTAGTATTACATATATAAAGATCTTTCAGATCGTCTAAAACCGAAGATTACCTGATTTGAATCTCGTAAAACCAAAATAGAAAATTTAAAATCAAGTCAAGGATATAAAAAAAAATCATTAAAATATTTTTAAACTACCAAAGACATACCAAAGTGTACCAAAATTTGAAATATCAAAAAGTTTCAAACCTATACATATACTTACGTGTAAAAAGAAAAACAGACGAAAAAGAAAAATGATATTTAGATAAAACTATTTCACATTCCTGTGGTTTTAAAAGACATTTTATATTAAATAAACAAAAAGAAAAGAAACTATATTTATGCTAGAAGAGTGTTTTTGCCAAGTTTTACATATTGGGTCTACTACACGGTGAGAAAAAAACGGGAAATCACTTTTAGTCAAGTTTCTAAGATATATATTCAAAAAAAAAAAAGAAAGAAAACAAAAAACCGAGCTATGCATAAAAATAATAATGAAATAATATTATAACTGTTATACACGTTATACATGCGTCACGTATTGATATATACTACTATGTATTTATAAATATATTTTTTAAGAATCTGTGTGTGTGTGTGAAGGATGAAAAACTAAACTTTTGCAATGCAAAATAAAAAAAAATATAGAAGAAAGTAAACTAAATCACGATTTAAGAAGACCAAAATATTGAATATTAAATACTATCATCAGTATATAAAAAAAGGAGAAAAAAGAAACAAAAATTGATAAAATCTTTATTAATATTTTGAATTAGATTTATGTATTTTCTATTTATACACACAAATGCAAAGATGTTTATATTTGTTCAACTGTTGTAATTTTTTCTCCCAAATATTAAGTGCATTTTTTACCATCCCGTGTAGTTGTGAATATTGAAACTTCATTTTACAGTTACCCAGCTGTCATTTTTGTTGTATAAAGTTTCGTTACCCAAAGCTACTTGGGATTATAGAATAACGCTCTTATTATTGTATTGATTGTTTTTATTGTTCCCACTGTTTTAATTTCGTTGAATTAGTATAATTAACTATTTACAAGAAAGGGGTTTTTCGATTGATTTATTATCATCAAATGAAAATATCGTCTGTTTTAATACTAACTAGCAACCAGGTTTATTCGATTGATCTATTTATTTAGTGTACTATTAGATTACTGACCAGGGTACATTTATTTTGAATATACGCCTTATTCACATATTTATAGTAGGTACATAATATTATGTCAAATGCAATTTCCACTATTATTACAATTTTTAACTATTACCTATAAGTAGAAAAATATTCCATTTATTGTAATACGGTTTCTGTTTGTTTTTGTTTAGTTAAAGATTTATCGGATTTGTTACATTACATGTATGTATGTTTAGAGGTGGTATTTTCGTTGAAAGTATTTTTTTTTTTAATTTAAAGAATTATACAAGTTATACATTTATTTACTGTATGCATAATGTTTTTATTTGTTTCCTTTTGGATTTGTCACTATGTCAAATTGAAACGTATGTGCGTGTAAGAAAAGAAAAAGAAGTCTGTACACATAAAATTTATGAAAATGGTTTTCTGTGAGAAAAAAATGTTCATTAAATTAATATATTGATTTAAATTTATTGTTTTGTGTTTTATTTTTGTTGTTATTGTGGAGTTGATTTATTGTATTTGCTTCTTCTTTTTATTGTTGCTTTACGACTAAGAGACATTCCGTGAATGTTTGCAAGTTGAGAATTTGATTGGAGTAGGTGAAGTTTGCCCTGAATTCATTTCAGAATCATCACGCTAATTCAGACAACAAAATGTTTCCACTAAGTATACAGGGAAACTGCCGCATAAACGCATCGGATTGTAATTCCTCATACGATTTCCAGCAAAAAGGTTGTACCGAACATACCCCCTTAGTTTAACCCTTTAGCTGCCACAGGCATTTGAAGATTTTGAAAAAAAATAATTTTCTTGCACGACTTAAAGCTCAATATCTCTAAAGCTAGACCAGCTAAAATAGTGCAACAAAATTATTATTACAGCCAACAAATTTACCTATAAAATAAAACTAACCACACTAAAATCCGATAAGAGGTTTGGTTTTTACAGAGCTTAAAAGTCAAATTAGTGTGATTTGACCCAAAACAATGTATTTTTTCATCTCAATTTTCTTCAACTTCTGTCAAGGAGAGGTGCACGATTCTTTTAGAAATGGGCACATAGTCTTACAATCATATCGTTCTTACATCATTTTATTCTAGCTCCATTATTTGTAACAGTTTTTATACGTTAAGTGTAGAAAACTAGCGTCAACTTTAGCTCGAATTTAATTCACACTGCTTCTAAAGATCTGCATTTGGTAAAATCTATTCAAAGTATGTATGTCGAAATCGAGCCAAAATTAACCCTAGTTTTTTGCACTTAAGGCATTAAAACTGTTAGAAATAACGAAGCTAGAATAAAATGATGTAAGAAAGAAATTATCATTAGAGTATGCGCCAATTTTTAAAAATATCGTACGAACACCTCAACTTTGCAGAAGTTGGAGAAAATTGAGATGGGAAAACATATTGTATTTAGGTCAAATCACAAAAATTTTACTTTGAAGTTATGTAAAAACCAAACCTCCTATCCGATTTTAGTGCCGTTAGTTTTATTTTTTAGGTATATTTGTTGACTGTAATAATCATCTTATTTTGCTATTATAGCTTAAGCTGACCAGGCGTACAGTATTTTGGCCTGTCGTACAGCATTGGCAAATGTACAGCATTCTCCATGTCACACAATGAAACCTAATTCACTATACAGGGTGTCCCGCAACTGGTTAGCCATAGACCAATGGAATGTTTTAGGAAAAATGTCGCCAAAATTATTTCTCTAGCTTTTACCGTTAAGGAGTAATTGCCTTTTTTGTGATTCTTGTCAAAAAACCCGACTTCTTTCGAAAAACTCATATTTTCTAGCTTATACTTTAGCCAAATCAATGTTTTTCATATTCTTCTGAAAGTACACAAAATTTCCAATAAAAGGACATATCGAACGTTTCGAACGGTTTCGTATCTTCCGAGATACGACGTTTTGAATTTTGCAGAAATGTCTATTTCAACTTTTAATGTCAAAATTAAACCCGAATTTCGTAACGATACATTGAAGTGCCAAATCTGCAAAGTTCACAAAAGTTGGCCCAATTCTTAAGCTTTTGAACGGCATATAAGAATAAAGCACAGAATCATCCAGTTTGTGAATAATATGTGTAAAAGGGAAAAAAACATAGTCCGTAAGTGGAAGAAATCTTGCTTTTACGTGGAAATAGTTCAGTCATATAAGCATTTCCAATAGAAAAAAATACAGTAAGGCTATTTTTTTTCTTGGTCTTGATTCAGTGGGGTCCCAGGAGTCTAAGACTCGTTTTGCTAAAATAAATTTGATCGGAAAGTTCCCAAAAAAGGACACTATTTAATCCTTGACTGGAGGTCGGCATGCGGGGTATCATATCAAAGGGGACGTCGAAGACATTACAAATCCGGTGTTTGATTCCTATTTCAAGGACCCTCAACGGAATAAATCGCGTTTGAATGGAAAATTTTCGTGTTTCTCGTAACTTATCATCTGTATCTTTCCAAAGCCATAACTACGCGAATAATTCAAGTTGCCACTTCCTTTTTCACTTTTTAGAATCTAAGATTCTATCATTAAATTTGCTAAGGAAAAATTGGATCGGAAAACACTGAAAAAGGACATAAAAGGACACTAATTAATACCTGCATATTAAAATGTTTATCCTTTAGACGATGAAAATGAAAAATACTCTCACAATATTAATGGGTACACAGCGAACCTTCGTACAAATAATTCAACACATAAAACAAATTTGTTTATACTTACCGTTATAATTAGTAAAGTAGCATCTACAACAGTAGCGAAAAGTATTTTTCCATAATGCATACCAACCAAGTCTTTGCTTGATGTATAAATTTTACTTCCTTTTCAAGATTGAAGTCGGTTTGGTACATTTGCAGGCTATAGTTTTTTTTTAAATTTATACGTATTATTCAGAAACTTGATGGCTCTGTGCCTTATTCTTATATGCCGTTCGAAAGCTAAGATACTACGCCAACTTTTGTCAACTTTGCAGATTTGCCACTAGAATATACCGTTACGAAATTCAGGTTTAATTTTTACATTAAAAATTGAAATTGACATTTCTTCAAAATTCAAAACGTCGTATCTCGGAAGATACGAAACCGTTCAAAACGTTCGATATGTCCTTTTATTGGAAATTTTTTGTACTTTCAGAAGAATATGAAAAACATTAATTTGGCTAAAGTGGAAGCTAGAAAATAGGAGGTTTTCAAGGAAAGTCGTGTTTTTTGACAATAATCACAAAAAAGGCAATTACCCCTTAACGGTAAAAGCTAGAGAAATAATTTTGGCGACATTTTTCCTAAAACATCCTGTAGAGTCTACCATTGGTCTATGGCAGTGGTTCCCAATCTTTTTCAGCTCGTGCCCCTCTTGCGAGATCTGCTGATCCTGGTGCCCCCCCCCCCGAGAAAATTTCGGCCAAAAACCGAAAGTAGATGCAAAAATTGCCATGGGCAAGGAATTCTTTTAATTAAACTTGATGTGTTGTGTTGCCTCCTTTTTTGATCCACGAAAAAATAATTAAAGTCAATGTTTTACATAAAATGGCCAATATATTTCGGGCGGCTGCCCATCATCAGGGTCTTAATATCTATGGAAAACATGACTATTAAAAAACATATTTAAATGAATATAAGGATAAGTTTGTACCTAATTCAATTCCGATCCCGGCAACACAAAAAACGTTTGGATAATTGGTTGATTCACTTCAATTATTCAACATCAATTCTTTTAATTTTCGCCATAAAGGTATATACTGAGTTCACCGAGCGAAAAACGTACATATATGTCTCCCGTGAAAACGGTGCCGTGGAGACTTGCTTATTATTCACTCAATGTAAGATAAATGTTCACTCGCGTTCTGATTGATTGTCGATGACATCTTTTCATTGTCAAATAAAGTGCAACTGCATTATTTTCGCTGGCGAAATGTCAAAAACCGGTGTGGAGACTTTCATGTGAAGTGAGTACCGCCAAGCGAATTCGATTTCACGATCATCAAAATTTTGACAGTATTTGCATGGCTTTCACGTGAACTGACGATGTTAGTACCTACTTTAAGGTCGGAATCCATTGTCGCAATTTAAATTGTTTGAACATTTGTTTGTTAGTGCAGCCCAACTACTGGAACTACAGGAATTTTTAGGACGTGTTATTTAAATTTCATGATTTCCGTAATTTTTGGTTTTCAAAAACCATTCAAGGATTATAGCTGGATTTTTTTTTTCTCGACCTAAAATATTCTCACCGGTGTTCATCTAATGGATTTAGTAGCAGCGAATTAATCGACGAAAATGCAATTTCTGCCATTTTGCAACGCCTTGCAACAACCGATTACCCCTGATGTATTTCGAAAGATGTTCGCAAGAAAACCATAATTCATTAATGGCAAGCAAGTCATAATTTATTAATGGCATCAATATTAGATTTGTGCTCGCGCCCCCCTTCCCTGATCGTCACGCCTCCCTAGTTTGGGAATCACTGTTCTATGGCTAACCAGTTGCGGGACACCCTGTATAACCTCTTCGATGAGGCCTGTGAACAGTCATGTCTGCTTTTAATATCTAAAGTATCCTGTGGGATCTATACTTAGCGAGATAATCGCACTTTTATGTTTGCCAATCTTTCATAGTGCAGTCATATTATCATTTCAAATTGAAAAAATAGAGTAAGGCTAATTCTTGTGGTTTTTGAATCAGTGGGCTCCCAGGAATCTAAAACTCATTTTGCTAAAAAAAATTTTGATCGGAAAGGTCCCAAAAAGGACAAAAAAGGATACTCTTTAATCCTTGACCGGAGGTCGGCATGTGGGCATATCAAATCAAAGGGGACGTCAAGTACATTACATATCCCGTGTTTGTTCCATGTTTCAAGGACCCTCAACGGAATAGATCGAGATTAAATGGAGAATTATTGTGTTTCTCGTGTATCTTTCCAAAGCCATAATTACGATAGTAATTCAAATTGTCACTACGTTTCTCACTTTTCCGAATCTGCTTAAAAAACCACAAAAAATAGCCTTACTCTATTTTTTTCTATTTGGAGGCCTGAAATGGGATATTTTGACTGCACTATCATTTTCGACAAACTTCCCGATCTCTCTGAAAAATTTGCAATTGTAAAGCTACTTGGCGCTCATATTTCCTCCAAATTTTACGGTCCTAAATTGCACTTCTGTGTTTCCTAATCGAAAATTGTTTATAACTTGGAATTTTTCTAGCGGAATTTGGCAAACATATTTGGTGAACATTTCAAGGCTGTAGCTGCCAAGGTTCATGCTTGAAATAGATTACGTGCATCAGCAGCATTATCGGCAGAATTTCATAGCTGACAAATATGCTGAATGCCAAGTCTTCTGCTCAAAGTTTTTGTCAGCAATGTAAAATGCATTGCGCTTGATGTTTGGCGATGCCGATGCTGCTGCTGATGCGCGTAATCTAAATATTTCAAGCATTAGAAGTTACAACCGTCACATAATGAGATTTTAATTTTTTTCCCTATAACAAAACGATTGATAAATCAGCCACTTTACTCTATCCGATTCCTTTATCACCTTCTATAGGAAAATGTATACTAAAGAAAGGACTCGGCATGGGTGTTAGATCAAGTTTTTTCTCACATTTCCTTAGAGTCAATTCAAAACGGCGTTAAGAGCCCAGGGAACCGGCATGGCATCAACCCTGAAGAAATGCATACTCTGCTCCAGAAGTATTGCAACCAGGTTTAGATCAGATTTATACCTCTGGCTCGTCGACCTCGCACTTTCTGTCGCGTATTAGAGAATTCGCCAACATTTTTGCGACGCAGTGCCGGGATGTTACCCGCGATCGTTTTTTTTTCGAGTCAGATTTAACCGCGATACGAAAAAACGTCGGTAATATTCGTCAATCAGCGACAGGTAAAAAGATGGAGTACATCACAGCGAAATGCTGTACGCCTGGTCACCTAACTTACGTATACACGGGCACATACACACATGCATTATGTACATATTTGTTTCTTCTTCCTTGCCTCGTTATTTATGCCGCAGCTTCAAGGCATCGCGTGTCGCTCGACCTGCGTAGTAGGCACATCACCTCTTCTGGCGGTAATGTCTCAGTCTGTCGTTATGTAATATTTTTTTTAATTAAGGAAAATAAACTACAATAGACTCGCATAAACGTGAACTGCGCCAAACATGAACACCCGCTTAGGTGAACAATTTTATGTTAACCCATACTACTCTGAAACGTGAACAAGTCTTGAAAGCCCTAAAACATGAACACTTAAATGTCTGGCAAAATAACTTATTTATTAGCTATTTAATTTAAATTGCAATGTAAAGTGCGAAAAAATGTTTAATTTCTACTGTGGGGTGCTTTATCCCCTTGTGGAAAATAGCGTGTTTTCGGCCTGTTTGCGTCGCCAACAGCAACGTAATGTATGACCAATCCACTGTCACTTTCGCTTGTGATTTAATTCGCTAATTGGCATTTTGATATCTAAGGTTTCGACGAAGACATAGAAATTGACGGTTGCTGCTTTTCGGTAACTGTAGTGGCAGCTTTCCGAATACTGCTCCCATGCAACAGCAGGGAGAAATAGGGAGCGGAATAAGCCAGGTTTGGTTTTTACAGTATTGTTTGCCAAATTTTGGACAACCCACCGAAAGCACTTGGCTTGTTTGATGCAACGTGAAATACTCCTGATACCGCTATCAACGGCGACAATGCTGTATAAATAGAGAAATTAACCTTCCGGCGGGCGCAATACTAATCCTAACACAATCGGGCGCAATGCATCTGACAGATTTAGTGCAGAAAAACGGATGAAACTAAGTTCATGTATATTTTAGACTCTTATTTATTGTTGCATTGTCTTTTTGAAACAGTTCTACGAAATTTTAGAAACAAAAACTGGTTCACAAAGTCTGATTCCCTTCACATTTTCAATTTTCTAAAAATATTCCGCTTTCAATAGGTTCAATATTTAAAAAACCTCCAACAACTCGCCCGCCTTAAAAATGTGAGCTTATTTTACTAAAAACACACTATTGAACGATTTGGTGAGCCTGAAAGTCAATACAGTGTTATTACGCAATGTGAAGAGTATAAGAATTGGAAATTTCCATAGAAAAGGAGAAAATAACACAATCGGGCGCAATACATCTGACAGATTATTTCATCCCCTCCCGCCCCTCAGACAAATGGTAGGGTAGGGCGGGGCTAGTTGAGCATAGGGGCAAGTTGGGCAATCGAAATATCTCCGAAACTATTCATCGCACGCAAAATCATCATATAGCGGAAATAACGAGTCGCGGGAGTAGAACCTATCGCACAAACGTCAGTAGCGACTTGTCGATAAACTGAAGTACACGCGCGCATTGTTTATTTTGTGACCAAAAAGTGAAATAATCGTAAACCTCAATATTTCGTCTGTAATAGTCAAATATTATCCTTCTTTAATCAGATAAGTGTTAAAAGTTCATAAATTTATTGTACTTTTGATATGTATATAGTTTCTGGGTATAATACTAACCGTTTTTTTATAACCTCAATTTTGTTTCAAAATTTCGGGTTGGGGTTAGTTGAGCTATAGTTGCTCAACTAACGCCAACCCTACATTTTAACCCCAACCCTAAATTTTGAAACAAAATCGATTTAGGAGGTGTTCACACTTACGGCCAGATTACGTAATCTGTGCAAATTACTTCATTTGAGCTGTCAAATTCAATATATTTTTAAATTCACCTCACCTCAGATTACGTAATGTGGTCAGATTAAGTACAAGTGTGAAAACCTCCTTAAGTTTTGTTGTTTTGTCATTTAAAGTCTATAAATAAAAAGTTGATTATGAAACGGAAAATTTATTTCATGCCTAGTTAACATTTAACACATGGTTCGGCTAAACTTTCTATGTGCTCAATTTGCCCCATACCCTAGCTCAACTTACCCCACCTATGGGGTAGGTTGAGCATACTTGACTTTCTTCATTTAAACAGATACAGCTCCATAATTTGACTTTTTAGAAATAATTTTGTGGGGCACATTTGCAAAGGGATATACTACCAATCTATCAGTATGCATAAGAAGCCATTAAGACATACCGTTGAGGAGCTATAAACGCTCAAGTGAAAAATTGCTCAACTAGCCCCGCCCTACTATAGAAACTGAAAACTCCTTTGGGTAGTTGATCGATAAAGATTAAGCTACTGTGAGTTGCAGATTTCTCCCTTTTCATATCGCTGATTGGCGCAACAAAAACTGGACACTTAATCTGTCAGATGCATTGCGCCCGCCCGAAGGTTAATATTTATGGGTGGAGTTTCCAGTCAGACTAAGCACTTTGGTCTTAATTCATTTTATCTTTAGCTCGACTGCATTTGACTCCTTCTCGAGATCCAGTACCTACTTAAATGTCGAAACTTAATCATAAGAATTCCACGGGGTCGCGCGGATAAAATCGAATCATCAAAGAAAACTAGGATCGAACACAGGATGCAATCCTGCCTAAATTGGTTCTGAACTTTACTGTCGGATTTTCCTCCAATTCTCGAAAGCAACTGGTTAGCTGGGAATCATGATGTCATTGTTGAAGCTTGGAGGAGCAGCTGAGCTGAGAACAGGAGCAGCTAAAGACCTTGGACTCCCAGTTGAATGAAGAGGCGCAGCTGAAGAGCTTGGACTCCTATTTGAATGAGGAACAGGAGCTTAAGAGTTTTGACTTCTATTATAATTAAGAGGAGCAGCTAAAGAGCATTTACTCATAAATAAATCGCCTCTAAATATCTCCAGCCAACAGTCCCTTTATTAGTGTTATAATGTTTCCGGTAGGTGAGAGCGGAAATTTGGTGTATCTTTTATGTATTGCATACGACATTACAATCTCCCGACACTATGGAGTATGTTGGTACTGACGTAAGTTACATTAATAATAGGGGCACCTTTATTGCGCAAATCCGCCCTCAATCTTGGTTCACATTGTCGAAAACCTTCTTGAAATCAAACTTCTTTGTCCAACGCTCTTTCTATGACTGATGATGTAAGATCTGAGGCTTTTTGGCGACAGGAGATGCGATACTGTAGAACCAAGCAGAACCAGAACTTACAGCCGAAATTGCATCAATCTTCGCAGACTTTAATTTGGGGAATCGCTGATAGACGTGTATTAGACAGCTGTATATGAGAAAAGTTTTCCGCATGCCGACTGTCATACACAACACAATGCCTCAACTGGTTTTTGCCTTTTGTAAGTAGCGTTCAATCACTATCTTTCACTTCGTGTTAATAGGAGCTATTACCAAATTTACATTCCTTGATGGTGCTGTACGAGAAACACTGAAATTGGGCTGCATTATGGAACGAGGTATCCGTTAGGCACAAATCTCCTGAGTTAGTTTGCGAAGTTGTATTGCTGTAACTGCACTGCTTTGCCCCTTGCGTTTTTTTTAGTGAAACAACTTTTCCCAGTTCGAGGTGTCAATTTCCGAGAGAATCGTGCGTCTGTGGAATTTGGTTTTTCTGCTAGGCGAGCGTGGAAGCTTTTGAAAGTAATGCTTAAGAGTGGCTATGACTCCGTTCAGGACGCCCCTTAATTTTAAGAAGTGACTTTCTCCATAAAATCAATTTTATCGTTCATAGAGAGCGTATCTGAACCATTGATGATCTATTCTGGAATATTTTGGAGCTCATAGGATGTTATCTCAAGATTGTGTGAAGTGTGAGCTGCAGACATATTTTTAACTTCCAAATAAACTCAAAGAAGATATTGTTCAATAGGTAATCGTGGTGCTGTAAATATGAAACAAACATTGCATATACGTTGCGATGCGCTAACAGTAACACAACTTGCATATTAGCTCAGGAGATGTTTCTTCAACAGATATCTTGTCGAACAATGTCCCTATCCACCGCAGCCAATTCCTATTGCTACTCGTATAAGGCGTTTAAATCATCATTTCATTCAGCTTCCTCCAACTTCTCAAGCTTTCATACAATATTGGAACTCAAAGTTGTGACAATTGTCATCTAGGAACAAAGCCTGATTAACTTTTATCTGTTTCCTCTCTACAATCCGCTGCCATTTTTGGTCCGACATCTAGGAATCTGGCTAAGATGCCTTGGCGCGTTCTAAATATGTATTTTGAAACGTGTAAAAACATAAAAAAAGAATGTTTATGGACAACTGCATAACATGAACCCTCGTTAAGGTGAACAGTCGCGGTTTTAATTAGTTCACGTTATCGCGAGTCTACTGTATTCCTAAGTACTATTTTAAAAGAGCTGAATAATGGACCAATAAAAAATATAAAATGAAAACAAAAAAAAATCAAAAATTTAAATTCAAGGAATTTAGTGTATAACCTATAGTTTGGTATTGTAAAAAAAATTTATACATATTGTATCTTGGTATCATTTATGAAATTATATCAAAATATTTACGACTGTTTGACTATTGTATTTTTTATAAGTGCGCGCAATTGTCATTATATGTACGTGTGCTAAAAAATGTCTAAAATTTTAATATAAAATAAAAACAAATAAAAAATATTTTTTGCTTCTAAAAGATAAAAAAAAACAAGTGTCGCCATGTGCATTGTGTATATACGTAGCCTTATCATGTTTAGAAATAAGATGTATAAATTCTATGCTCAAATGCATTTGTTATCTGCTTTTTTGAACAGAATACATAAAATAAAAACGAGTACCAAGTTATGTAATAATAATAATCATAATGTGTGCATAAATATGTCTCGAAGTTTGGTGATTTCATTATAACAATAGTTCTACATAGTCCAATTTTCGATCACAACAATACACATATTTCCCTGTTTTTTTTTCTAAACCGAGTTTAACATTCTTATAATAGCACAAGTAAGTGTATGTTTTTTTGTTCATCTAGGCGTTAACGTGGCATAACAACATCGAATACAAAATTAAATTCAACTACTGGATTAACACTGTCATCATCATCAGACCAAATGAATCGAGATTACTTATTCTATTTTAATAGAAATATGATTGTGTAGTTGAGGTCTAATTATAAAAAATAAATCATTTCTATCCTTACTAGCGAAAACATACGAGTAAATCGTATATATTGTTAATATATGCGAACTTTACTCTAGGAACTTTTAATAGTACCTATACAAACATTTTGTTTTTTTTTTATCGAATTATTATTATCGAAAACCACCTACAATTCACTGTGAAGAGTTCAAATCAAGCAAAACAAATAAAAAAAAATTATTGTATGACGTAAATAAATCAAACAAAATGAGCATAAAATTAAACTAAATCAGTACCATTACAGGCAAATAAATGAATTGATTCTATATACCTACTGTTACACATAATAGTATACTTATACACAATATTTATAACTTAGAAGATTTAGCAAATTTAACAATATTCAATGAGACTTATTTTTAGCGTCTATATAGTGCTAGTAAATTAGAAAAAAGAAAAGACAAAAATCATTAGAGCATATACTTATACATAAGTACATTAGTTGATAAATGTGTTTTTAGAAGTTGTTCTTATAATATCCTTTTCTAATCGTGTATTTTACGATGATTATTATAGTGTGAAAAATAAGAGTAGTAAACAAGTGTTTTTGTTGTGTTTTGTATATTTAAATAGAGTCGCAAACATAATAAATAATTATTATTATTGTAATCTCGACAAAACAAAAAAACTTGCCGAAAATATCTAGCAAAATGTGTTGTTTGAAATGATGATATCTGATAATATGTTTAAAAATATATATATTTTAAGAGAATAAATAAGATATTGATATTTCGCAAAAAAGGACGAACTGTGTTTTTATTTCAGTCATTCATTTTGTATTGGTTGCTTTATCAAACATATAAAAAAATTATTCTTTTTACACATTTTTTCAGTAATTGAATAGAATTAAAATCAAAAGAATTCTTAACCCATTCCCCGCCAATACATTTTTTTCGAATTTCATCCTGAGAATTGGTATTTAGGGTAAGGAAGCCACCCTGAATCCAAAACCGTTTACCATTTTTTCCTACGTGCCTCCGTTCTCCCGCAAAGGCCCGATGCCATATGGCATCATTGGCGGGAACCCATCACTAAGTTTTTTTTTCAATTAAGATAAAAACGTTGAAATTTTTGTGGAAAAACACTTTTTATTTTCTTTAACTATAATTCCGAGCATGTGTGAAATTTTAAGAAATATTTGATGCATTTAGTCCGAGTTTCGCTTTTGCAGGGCGGATATGCACATCTTCTTCTATTGCATTCCGCAACATAATGGCCAATTCCATCATACATGCAACATTCGGAAGACTGTGGCGTTTTTGGATATGTGCTACCCGAATCTGATGTGCCATAGTCGTACAATAGTAGGTTGCAATCAGGTATTTGAAGCGGAGCGACCTTAAATTTCGGAGCGAAAGAGCGGAGCGTGGAGCGGTTTTCGGCAGACTGGAGCGGAGCGATTTTTGCTTTCAAAGTCGCTCCACTCCGAAGTAAAAAATCAAGAAAATTCCGGGATAAAAAATTTTTTCGACGAAAATTTTCATTTTATGGCACTATTTGATGATTTTGGACGATTTAAAGGCGAAGAATTCGTTGAGAGACTTGCAAAATTTCGGATTATTGTTAAATTTATTGTGATAAAAGAGGTTTTGCGTTTAGTCATCATAATCATCACTCCTCATTATTACAAAATTCAAGATCATCCATGACAGAAAAGTCCTGTCCTGTACTCGCTGAATGAAACGCCCGTTTTAATTTAAATTAGTTATTTGGTGCATTTTATTGAATGGAGTACAGGACAGCTTCCATAACTATTTTACAGATCTCGTTCTACGGGATGTCTGAAAACTGTTGCATAAAGGCACCCAAATATGATTCCTGGTGATATTTCCAGCAAAAAGGAGTATAAAAAAGCCCGAATTATTAGTTCTTCAGCTACCACAGATATTTAAAGATTTTTCAAAAATTTAATACTCATATTACCTACATATTTTCTTTCGGGCGTGGCCAACAATTTTTCCTAAGAATAAACCCAATAAAAATCGGATAAGCAGTTGAGGCTGTGTAAAGCTTCAAAAACAAAATTTTGTGATCTTACTTCATATAAATTTTTTTTTCCGACGGAGGTCTTAGCGGTAGCATTTTTGTAAAATCTTTAAATGCTTTTGGTAGCTAAGGAGTTAAGAATTCGGAATATTCCCGGTATACTTATTTTGCTACATACATTAATAATCATATTTCGGTGCGCTTATGCGATAGTTTAGTTTCCGGACACCCTATCTAGAACAACTCAATTTTATGTTCAAACAGCATTGTAACAAATTAGCTTCCACCAAACCAGCGCGGGTGCGTTACGCGGTACACACAAAACAGACTCCACACGAATTGGCAAATTCAGCGTAGTCTATCGCGGCGGAAATTATTTCACAAATTCTGACGCATACCGCACCACGCTGTTTTATTGGAAACTATTAACTAATTCAATTACTTTTGAATGCATATCCTTGCGAGCATTTTGGCGGGATTGTATTATATCAATCCTTTTTGCGGCTGACAACTTTTTCTTTGGCGGAAACTTTTTACAACAGAGTTGTTTTTGTGAGATCATATTTTTTTGCAGTTTTCAATTGACAAAATCAACTTAACATAACAAGAAATGAATGCGTTTATTTTCTTGAAAAGAAGACGATATGCACTGCCCTATTATCACGACCATGTTTGAGAACATAATAACAATAATAACCCTCTTGGTAGCCTTTGTGCTCTTTGATAACCTTAGCGTCCTTCGTAACCTGAGGTGTGTGTGTTTTGCGAACCTCTTCCGTTTGCTGGAAGCTTTAGGATCATCGGGATGTTATTTGTTCATCCAATATTATACACTGAGAAAAAAAATCCCATTAAACCAATAGGAATTAGCCATTTTATCCCATTGGATTTAGTCAATGGGAAAATCCCATTATTGGGTTAATAGGATACCATTAATTCAATGGGATGGAACATCATTAAAATAATTAGATCGAACTATTAATATTATACTATTAATGTTAAACGATATCCTATTAATGCAATCATGTTATCCTATTGCCTCAATAAAAGGACATCCCATTAAATTAATATGATTTTCCCATTGAAATTATAGTTTATCCTATAATATGAATAATGGGGCACCCTATTAAAACAATATTTTTTTCTTATTAGGACAATAGTTATTTCATATAAATTTTATAGGATGTCCCTTTGAAAATACCGTTACCTCAATAACACGACAGAAGAGATGTTGATTATTCATTTCAGTGAAGAAATGGGTTTAAAAAGGAAAAGGTTGAACGTTAGTAAAAACAAGTTGGAATCCAGTGTTCAAAAATGGACCATTATTAAATAAATAAAATAAAAAAAATCACTACATGTGTGAATTGAACTAATAAACCAGTTAAACAAAATCTTACGCCATTTTAAAATAGTATACGCGGTCTTTTGAAATAAAATTTAGGTGAACAATATTTTTTTCCATCACTGTACATATAAAATTGTATATAAATACACGGGAGTATGAAAATGATAATCATAATTAAGTCCCGAATTCGCATCTATTCAGCGAAAATTGCTGTTTTAAAAAATAAATGCGAAATCCACCCATTTGTACTTTTTCCACGAAAAAGTTGATTTTCTTTCAAAAAATCAGTTAAGAGAAAATATTTTTCCATCTCAGATTGATTTTTGCATTTGAATTGAATTTTTGCAAAATTTCCAATATTCAGAAATTTTTTATGCGAAATTTCATTTTTTTGCGAAATATCCGTACCTCTAATCCTAATACATAAGCATACGTTTTAAAATATTGTCAACTAACTATAAATCTGAATCAATCTTATTAGATAATCCCATTAGTCTAAAATGTACGTCCTAAAAGAAATTCAATGGTTGATAATCTCATTAAACTAATAGGATAAAACTATTAACTTGTTTAAAATAGCCGAGGCGAAAAGTTAATAGGAGTCCCATTAACAGGTTATGGGATGTTTTTCTCTGGGTGTAGTAATATGTACGTACTCGTATAAGAGACGAACCAAATCTGGAACTTTGAGCCCTTGCCGCCGCTCTTGCAGACGCTTTACAACTGAAAACTTTAGAGAACATATACAAGGGATTGTTCGAAACAGTCCTGCCAAATCACAAAACTATACGATTCTTTTCTAGACATTTTTCGGGCCTATCCCCGACTTTTGCAAAATGCTTCCCTTAAAACCTTAGAGAAAGCATGCGTTAGTCCAGAGTGGGCATCAGAAAATAAAAATGGCACCGTGCGTGAAAATATTATTCAAACGTCAATTTTTTGTTTACAATTGAGAATATAATATCCGCGTAATATTCATTACTCTCTTAAAATGCCGACGTGATATTTAACCCTTCTGTTGGCGTGTATATCCAGACAGACCATTGGTACTATATCTTGATGAAAAATATCGTTCAATAATATTTTCCACCCCTTTCCATATAAATTTCAAAGGAACCGACGGCCAAAAAAGCGATCAAACGTTCGGCGAAATGTAAACTATGTCTAAAGAATCGAAAAAAAACGGCGCATCATCGTAAGACACAGTATGTAAACTGTTTCTAGAACCAAAATTAGACCTCTTCAAAAAATAAGATTGCTTTCACAGAAGATTCAGCTACACCTTAGGCATAATAGCTCGTAGGCGGCGTCAGAAGGGTTAAGAAATGCATCGACAATATTTTGACATTTGCATTATTTCGTAGAGTGTAGTGTAATAAATTTGAGTCAAACACATATGGGTTGTGTGATCACATAGCCACTCTGGACTAACGCATGGCATGAGTTGCTATGTTTTCTCTAAGCTTAAAACATATAAAAAGATTTAAGCGAGAAACTCTATGTATTTTTTCTACTTCACGGATCGGAGCAAACGATAGCCTATGCACACCTTCACGACAGACTCTATCAATGGGAAAAGAGACCAATCCCGAGATGCCCTCTGCAAGGCTGTAGCCCTGTCAATGAACGACAAGAACAACAAGAACAACGAGAACAAGATTTTCGAAAAAATGCGATTTTCAAACTCTTATATCTCCAGTGTTTCATCGTATCTAGGCCTGTTCCAAAAACCGGGATCCCGGTACAAAACCGGTGTTCACTTGGTACCGGACCCGATATTCTAAAGTACCGATATCCCGGTTTTTTGGTACCGAGTTAAAAAAAACCGACCGACGAGTCGGTTTTTTGGTACCGAGTTAAAAAGAACGATTCATTTCAACCATGAGCCGGTTTTTTTTCAGGTTTTTTGGTACCGGTACTCAAAAAAACCGGCTTATGGTTAAAAAAACCGTCGGTACTGAAAAAAACCTGAGTCGGTTTTTAACCCGGTACTCAAAAAAAACCGGCTTATGGTTAGAAAAACCGTCGGTACTGAAAAAAAAACCTGAGTCAGGGAAACCGCTTGTGGTACCGGGTATTGAAAAAAACCGAAACCCGGTACTGAAATCTCGGTACCGAACAGGCCTAATCGTATCTTCTTGAAATTCTACACTTCGTAAGACGGCGCGAACGACAACCTTTACCGAATTTGAACACTCAGGACCAACCAGGATCCGAGCTACAGAGGTCCGAAAACCCGTACTTGTTCCGTCGTGTAAACATAGTCTTAGTCGCTTCTCACTTTTGATTTGTTCAAATTTCTTCGTTTTTCTTTGGCGGGCGGGACGCGGGAGCGTTAAATTGATGAATTCGCGGAAAATTATAAATATTTACTAAGAAGAATGAAGTTTTGTTGTATGTTTGTAATGGAGCGGAGCGGAGCGAAAACATTTTAGTCGGAGCGGAGCGCTGGAGCGGAGCGGTTTCAAATTGGTCGGAGCGGAGCGAAAAAAAGTGTCGCTCCAAATCCCTGGTTGCAATATCCCTACGGAACTGCAGTTGGGTTACATGAGGTAACCCCGACTTTCGTTGTAATATCCAAGCATTTTCATCATCCGACATGATAGATTCAAGATATTCAACCGCCTCATGTAATTTCATTCTGCATAAGAAATATGCATGAAAAAGAATGGATTGAAATTGATTTCTTTAAAAAAATAACGGATAAATGCTCATTTACTTTTACAATTTTTTTTTTGCTCTGTGCCGAGACAAGCCTTTCGAAGTATACTGATCAAAACTTTTGTGGGCAAATTTGTCCTACAAACTCCTTGAAATTCAAAAAAAATCAAGATGAATAATTATCACAGTTGATTCAGCGCTTGAAAATAATGTTGCCTATACGCAACTTTGAGCGCTTACAGGGTGTAGTGTGCATGCATATAGACCACCCAGAGTAAAGGATGATGCAATGCAAGTCCTGTCATAAATCTTCAAATTTAGGACAATGAAATAAAACAGGACACGCAACATAATCCTTTACCGAAGGTCAATAAATTATTGGAATGCACATATGCACACATCTCTTTTTCAACAAGGATAATTCCGAAAAAAATCCCATTTTTGAGACCAGATACGTCAAAGGAGTAATTTGACTCTTTGACGAGGTCTCGTACGTGTCTGAGTTTATTATTTCGTGCATCGTATGTTAGTCTCCTGGATGGAATACACGTGCGCTTTAGAAAACGATGCATTTGATTGTAAAAACGATCATCTGACTTGGATTCTAAATCCTCAGAAACGAATTTTCAGCAAAAAATTAATTTTCACAAAGTGAAAATTATTAAAAAGCAGTAAAACATATTGAAAAAATATAAAAAAAAATAAAATTAAAATGAAATTTTTTAATAGGTTTCCGCCAATGATGCCATATGGCATCACTAAAATGTATTAAGTGTTACTACCTATAAAACTACAGTTATGACAAATTTTTTTTGCTATTCTAATCTATGTTACTCTGGCTTTTGTTTAACACAATTTGTTCCGAGAAAATCAGGTCGCAAGTATATGATTTTTGAAAGTTTGTGGAGTCCCGCATTTTTTTAAAAAACTTTTCACGACACTTTTTGTTTCTGCACCCAATGGCACAAATCTAACTAAATACTAGCCAGGAACATTGGAATAGATAGAAGAAACATTACTTAGTGTAACGAAGAAAAAACCAATGTTTAGGATGTTACAGGGTGTCCGTGGCGTGCTCCCAAATATGAGGCTTTTACTGATGCCATATGGCATCATTGGCGGGGAATGGGTTCACATTTCTTGCTCCTATTTTGAGTCAAGTAAAACTTGTAGATTAAACATCAACTCTTCTTAGTAGCCAGAACTTTAGTAAAGAATCTGCAATGTGCATCTATAATAATATTTAAATCCCATAAAAGAAGAATCATAATTTATATTTATTTATATTTTCTCTTTAAAATTTAATACCATAACCTTTCAATTGCCGTATCTGCAAATATTGTTGGATTGGCGGACATAAGACAAGGCGGATCCTACGCATTCGTTAATAATCTATGCATAATAATTCGTGTCAAATTTAATATTCATATTAAGATGTTAATATAAATTAATAAAATGAATTGAATATTTATATTGTGTGTTTCGTGAATGATACGAAATTTCCTATATCTACTTAAATATCAGTAGGTATGTGCATATGTTATGTAGACGTTAGACGGCCTCTGCGTTGAGTGTTAATTCATCATTTATCAATAATAAAATAAAATTAGACAGAAGTATGTATTGTTGAAAGATGTCTGTGTTTTAAAAGCAAAATACACACGCGATATTGTTTCTCGATGAATGTGTTTTATATTTTATGATTGGCGAGCAGACTGTATGGTGCTTTACCTAATTCGATGACTGTATTTGTAGCCTTGTTTCCATACGATTATGCAAATATGTATTCAAAAATACGTACATTATTTGATAAATTTGAGTGACAAAAGTAGTTTGATTTGAAAACGATACTCAAATGTGTAAATGAGCCGATAAATGATATTACTGTACTGTTGCATTTTGCATATTAATGTGAGTGTTTTACTATTTATTTTATTATTATAATGCTGGAAACAAGCTTTATTAGCATCGTAAATTGAATTAAATTGATTAAGATGTACATTTTTACAATGCTTTCAAGATACTCTTAATATGCCTGAATGCATCTGAATGCTGCCTCTGAGATCTCCCAATATCGTTGAGTACTAAAGAGCCTGGTTTGGTTACTCATGATGGTAAAGCAATTGCCTTTCATTGACTAACTCATATTCTGCCAAATAAATTCACCAATTAGAATTTTTGCATTACTAAGAATCCGGACTGAAAAAAGTGGAATGGATTTTGTTGTCGCACCATTCACATTGCGATATACAAATATGGACACCGACAGTTGTCCGTTAGGCAACGAAATTGCTATAGGCTATCATAGGCTATGGATATATGGATGGATGGATATGGCGCTGAGATAGGTTGGGCTGGTTGCGCCCGATACTGCAGCCTGCTGGCTTATTGTATTTCCCATCTAAGCGAGAAAATTTCAGGTTATGAGCTCTGTCCTACGTAAGAGGCTTAGAAGAAAGTTAACCAGGTTTACTTTGGGTGTACTCATACTGGTGGTTTGAGCCCCAAAGAAGTTTTGTCTCCAGCTCATAAGAGCGGGACATTCGAAAATAACGTGCGAGGCTGATTCCTCATCTTCGTTACAGAGGCGGCATAGTGGGTCTTGTGTGTAGATCCCTATTGTATGCAGATGTTTCCGTAGGGTGCAATGACCGGTTATAAGGCCTGTCACTGCCCTGAGGTTCGTTTTACTAAGACTGAGGGCTTCGGTGCAGCAGGTATGCCAGTTAGATTCCAGCATGCGCTTGCTATGCCTGAGCCCTTCAGCGAGTCTCCATCGGTCTTGGAATTTATCCTCGGTCCATCGTCTGGCAACGGTTCTGGCAGTAGATTTACTGATCCCGATTGCAGGTTCAGGACCAGTTAAGGGTAGTTCGGAACCCTCTCTTGCAAGGGCATCCGCTTTCTCATTTCCTTCGATCCCCTTATGTCCTTTCACCCATTTCAGAGTTACTTTGTTTCGGATTGCTAGGTTTTTGAGATTTTGTTGGCATTCCCAAACCAATTTAGAGGTTGTTTTGGGATTTGCAATTGCTTTTATAGCAGCTTGACTGTCGGAGAGAATATATATGGTCTTATTGGTATGTATATCCCTTTCGAGTACTCTGCCCTGCTGCAAGGTTTATGGCTATAAGTTCTGCCTGGAAGACAGTTGTATATTGACCTAGGGGTTTGGAGATACTATAGTTGTTGGTTTTAGTATAGACTCCTGCCCCCGTTCCTTCGTCTGTCTTCGACCCATCAGTGTACCACACAATGTGATTTGATAGATGGTTGTCGTTCCATTTACTCCAGTCTTCCCTAACCGTTGAGGTTTGGACGTTGGAGTCGAAGGTGTACATGGCCGGGGTATAGTCGCTGCCCATATCTAGGATTGGGTTTGCAATGATTTCTGTGATCGTACAGTGTCCTACCCTTTGTGGTGTCCACATGTTCGATGATTGGAGTCTGTACGCTGCGAGTCTAGCCTCTTCTGTGATTTTGAGGTCCAGTGGTGGCAGGTCTAGTAGTTTCTCTAGAGTTAAAGTTGGTGCACTGCGCATGGCGCCGGTTATGCTTGCGCAGGCCAGTCTCTGTACTGATCCCATCTTCGCTGCTGCTGTTTTTTGCTTGATTTTAGTCCACCAGACTATGGAGCCATAGCCCATAGGTCAGACGGGGTTTGACCACAGCTTCGTATATCCAGTGTATCATTCGTGGTTTTAACCCCCACGTTTTTCCTATTGCTCTTTTAGTAGCATATAGGGTCTGTTTGCCTTTTGAAATTGTGTTTTGCAGCTGCTTGTTCCACGTGAGTTTGTTATCAAGGGTGACTCCCAGATATTTTACCTCCGTGGTAAACTGCAGTTGTTGGTTGAATAATGTTGGAGCGTTATTAATGTTGTTTTGGCGGGATTGACCGATAGGCCTGCCCTCCTACACCAATCCTCCACTTGGGTTAGAGCTTGTTGCATGAGTTCCGAAATAACTCCTGGATATTTTCCCCTTATAAGGATGCTGATGTCATCGGCATATCCTAGGGTATAGAAGCCAGTATTATTTAGCTGGACCAGTAAGCTGTCCACTACAAAGTTCCACAGGAGGGGTGAAAGTATACCCCCCTGTGGGCAACCTTTGAGGACAGCTGTATACATCGTTTCACCGAATAATTTTGCATGTACTTGTCGTCCTTGAAGCATTGATTTTATCCACCGACATAGGGTGTTTTGAACTCCATGACTCGAGGCGCCGTGTACAAGAGATTCAAAGGAAGTGTTGTCGAAGGCCCCCTCTATATCTAGGAAGGCCGCGAGCCCTATTTCCTTGATTTCTAATGTGGTCTCAATCTTCCCAACTAAATGGTGTAGTATTGATTCACATGATTTCCCTGTCTGATAAGCATGTTGGTTTGGGTGCAACGGGAAAAGCGACAGGTACCTTTCCCTGATATGTTTATCGACGAGCTTTTCCAATGACTTAAGTAGGAAGGAGGTTAGACTTATTGGTCTATACGATTTCGCTAGGGTTTGGTTACGCCCCGGCTTTGCCAGAAATGCTACGTTTACCTGCTTCCAAGTGATTGGGATGTATCCTAAGGCTATGCTGGCTCTGAATAGTCTTAGTAAAAGCGGAGCCAGGGTCGTAAAACCCTGCTGAAGCAGGGCTGGGTAGACACCGTCTGGTCCTGGTGATTTGTAGGGTTCGAAAGAGTGGATCGCCCATTCCACCCTATTATAAGTTACTATTTGGTTCGCAATCCGCCAGTCGTCTTTGTTAGCCCTGAGAAAAAGGGAGTTGTCATCCAACTGGTCTGTGCGCTCCGATGTTATCGTTGATCCAGGAAAGTGAGACCCTAGGAGGACTTCCAGGGTCTCCTTATCTGTTTTTGTTTGGTTTCCATCGGAGTTTTTAAGTGTTCCGATGGGGTTTGTTGGATCCTTGGCTAGAATCTTCTGGAGTCTCGCTCCTTCATGCAAGTTTTCTATTTCTTCGCAGAACTTCCTCCAGGATTCCCTCTTGGCTTTCCTAATTTCTTTGCTATACTGGGTTAGGGTGCAGCGGTATGTGTCCCAATCCCCAGTTCTTTTGGCTACGTTGAAAAGCTTGCGTATCTTCTTACGCAGAATGTTCAGGTTCGAGTTCCACCATTTGCATTTCGCATTGGTGTGTCGTCTCGTTAACCTGCAACTCTCTTCGAAGGAGGTTTTTATTACGGCTTGCAGTTGATCCGCTGCAGCCTCCACACAAAGTGTAGTTTTAATGTGTCTGGGAATTTCATTCAGATTGATGGTCAGGCACTCTCTGTAGATCTGTAGATTTCGATACAGTTCAGTTGGCTTATCAACTTTGTCGATTTCCATACTTATGTATCTGTGGTCCGATAGCGATGGTTCGGGTAAAACCCGCCAATGGCGGACGTTAGGGGATACGTTGAAGGTGGCTAAAGTAATGTCAATGACCTCTCTTCGACGTGTTGTTACAAAAGTGGGCTCAGTACCCTTATTTAGAATTTCAAGGTTTTCTTTGATTATGAAATCATAAAGATACTCACCTCTTTTGTTCGTATCGGAACTTCCCCACTCTGTGTGGTGAGCGTTTGCGTCCGCTCCGATGATGAGCTGCGGTGTATGTGTTCCGCTGCTAGTTAACAGTTCCTCCAGCTCTTGAGGTGGTGGAGGCGTCTGTGAATCGTATGGGAAGTATGCGGCAGCTAGGATGAGCTCCCGATTACTACTCCCATTTATCTTCACCGCTACTAGGTCCCTGGAAATGTGGTTGTATAGTGGCAGTATGTTAATGTTAGGCTTAGTATAGATGCAGGTCCTGGCGTTGCCAGAAGCTATATCGTATATTAACTTACCTCCGGTGGTTCCTAAGCCGGCTACTTTGCCCTTATACAGCCAAGGTTCTAGGATAAGGATTATATCCAGACCCTCGGCTGCGATGAGGCGGCTTAGTGCTGCGGTTGCAGCTTTATTGTGCTGAAGATTGATTTGGACCACCTTCAGCATCATGAGGCCGCTTGGATTTCGCCTTAAAGGTTATCTGGTTTAGGCCAAAGTAACCTGTGTGGTCTCTGGCCTCCAGCGCCTTCCGGCTAGTTTCGTCGCTCCAGGCGACCAGATTCAGTCCGGTTTTATCTTTCTTGGATGCGACGACATTCCATTCCTCGGTGAGCAGCCCCTGGTTTTGGGTCTTGAGGCGCGTCAGGATCTGCTTCGGATCCTCCGTACCAACTACGTCCGTATTCGGAATCCGAAACATTATTTTGCTGGTTTTGACCACTTCCCTCGCATCGCCCACGCGAAGGATTGCTCCCTCCCATGGGTTGATGAAAGGTATTGTGACCTTCAACCAGTGCTTGGCTTCCTGATTTGCGCAGGTTACATAAAGGACGCCCTTGTCCGGGTAGCTATTGGTGAAGAGTGGGGCTTTGGATGGCTCACACTTAAAGACCTCTGTCACGATAGCCCGCTGAATGTCCTTTGCCTGCTCACTGGTCAGTTTTTCAGCTGGGTAACTGTCCAGGACCACAGCCATTTTGAGGGAGCAGAGGGCTTCCTTAAAAGTACTCCCTGATGCTACTCCTGATGGTCCGGGTTTCGTCGATGGAGTTTCTCTGTTCCCGGTGTTCGGTCGTTTTCTCTCTGCTCCTTCTGCGGAACACTAGACTAGGCTAAAGTATAGTGCAATTAGGTCTAGACTCAAACATCGGAAAAAAAGAGACGATTTGGAATGCCAAAATGAGGAAAGCGGACCTTAAATTTTGGAGCGAAAGAGCGGAGCGATTTTTCCTTTGAAAATCGCTCTGCTCCAAAGTAAAAAATCAAAAAAATTCCGAGAAAACTTTTTTTACGATATTTTTCATTTTCTGGTACGATTTGATGATTCTGGATGATTTAAAGGCGAAGAATTCGTTGAGAGACTAGCAAAATTTCGGATTATTGTGAAATTCATTGGGATAAAAGTCGTTTAGTCATAATCATCACTCTTCATTATTAACAAATTCAAGATCATCCATGACAGAAAAGTCTTGTCCTGTACTCGATGAATGAAACGCCTTTTTTAATTTAAATTAGTTATTAGGTGCGTTTTATTGAATGGAGTATAGGACAGCGCAGCTTCCATATAACAATTTTTCACATCTCGTTCTATACGGGATCCGGAAACTATCGCATAAAGGTACCCAAATATAATTCCTCGTGATATTTCCAGCAAAAAATCAGATAAGCAATCTAAGCTGTGTAAAAAAGCTTCAAAGACAACTTTTTGTGATCTTACTTTTTATAATTTTTTTCCGACGGAGGTCTTAATCCCCCCATTTCAATTTGTCAAAATGGCATGTCCATAACTCCCAGCAAAATTGGAGCAGAGTGCTAAATTTCGGTTTGTTGCGATTGGAGTTGATAGTCACCCCACCCACCAAAAATCAGCTCATTTGGATAACAACTGAGGGTATCTCCCATACAAAGTGACCCATCAGCAGTTTGTTCTACGTACTATACTCATTTTATAATCTGTAGACAAAGTTGTCTTGGGTCACTAATAATTTGATGTAGTTTTTTCTTCCTCAGACCATTTTTATGTATCTCTTGCCGTTTTTGAAATAATCGCAAAAAAACGAAAAAATGCCCCTCTTTCACCCCTTTTTTTAAGGTTACGGACCACCAACCGGTAGGGACTTTTAATGCCATAATCTGGGAACCATCCCCAACCATAATCTAAAAGAAATTTCCGATGTAGGATTTTTACCGTTCGATGGCCATATTTTGGCCCAATTTTCTTAGACTAATATCTACATGCATTAGATTTGGTTTCTTGCAATCGCTATCAATTCTCTATTCTTTGAGTGGTTTAGAATGTAGATGATTAGATGGGAAATTTGTATTGATATCCGCATCATATCCGCATACAAAAATGCGGATGAGGATGTCAACATGAGGATGCGGATGCGGATGCGGATATCCGCAACATCCCTAGTCTTAATGCTATAGCATTTTTGTAAAATCTTTAAATGCTTTTGGTAGCTAAGGAGTTAAGAATTAGGGATATTCCCGGTACACCTATTTTCTAGAAATTATACATTAATAGTCATATTTTGAAGCGCTTATGCGATAGTTTAGTTTTCGGACACCCTAAAACTAGTTTGAATTGAATTAATTAAAATGTACTGTAATGAGTCTAGGCTATACGTCAACCCTTAGTTTACACTAGAGGGCGCCTATGTCACTAACAACGTTAACGTATTAGCTTATACAACAACCCAAATTGTATTCCCGAGCTTGGAAACAGATGGTGCTAGTATCACTAGAAAGACAATTTACTTGCCGTCTCTAGAAAGTGCATCACTGAAGTTTCCAGAACAGCGAAAATGGGTATACAAGGGCGTCGACTAGAGTCAGTCAGTCAGTCTAGTTTTAGCCGTGAATAATGTCGAGTCAATAATTAGTGAAGTAATTAGTAGAAATTGTAAACCGTGTATATCCGTGTAGTTGTAATAAATAGTGCTACAGTAAAGCGAGTGTTATTCATCATCGTGTACGCGAAAATCTATCGAACCCACTGGAACGAATTGAAGCGTGAGCTGGCGAAACGCAATTTGTCGACTTCGGGAAACAAAAGCGCATTGCTTGCTCGGCTGATGGACGCACTGAGGGTTGAAGGACAAGATCCCGACACGGTGGAATTTCGGGAAGAGCAAGTCCCTAGTGAGGCAAGTGCAGAAGAAGCCATAGACCCAATGATGCAGTTGCTGAGAGCTATGGCGGAGCAGCAGAACAAAATGGGGGCGGTCCAGGGTGTCCGGATCCCTCCCGAAATGTTTTGAATAGGCTTTGAAATTTCAGTGACGACATTTACACTGTAAAAAGTTACCATCGGGATTTTTTCCATGGAGATTACATGAAAATACAAGGTGACAAGAGCATAAGCATTAATGGGGTGACACAGTACTGTACAAACATAATCAGATGTGGCTGTGGCGCGGCTTTCAGCTCTAAGCCGGTTCCCTTCATTTCTCACGAATAAAAAACATTAAAATCAAATTTAACCGTTTCCTTAATATTTGCACTGGTATTCGACCTACGCCGAGGGTAGCTACATTATATATGAGAATACTTTATCATAGATTTTATGCCCTTTTCAATTAATGCCCGTTACTTGAAAACTAGTGATTCACTTTCGTTCGTTGGATATGTTCAATGAAAGATTCCATCAGTTGTGGTTTTTTTCAACAGAATCGCTAATCCGTGAACGCCTCAGAAAAAAAATCGATGGAGTGTGACAGCGGCATTCGGTAGCTCAAGAAGACACTCTTCCTGTAAATTGCCTGATCGTGAGTTCGAATCCCACTGTGACCATGGATGTTTGTGTTATCTTCACCAAAATGTTCCTATACACGGCAGCCGGTTCTTCGATGTAAATCGTCCCAGAGCTACCCGTTGTTATGTGGACAGGAGCTGTCAAAACAATTGAGGGTAATTTCCATAAAGTGCCTGCGTTGATGAAAAGGCAGCATCTCTCCTATGAAATTTTAGGATTTGTGTGAATTTTTTAATCAAATCGTCCGGTGCCTTTTTTCAATCGGGTACAGGACAGAAAAGCACATATTTCTTACAAATTTAACAGTTGTATTCTATATGCATAGAAAAACTTGTAACCAACTTCATATTCAAATTTGTATGTGAAGTTGTGCTGTTCTGTCGGCTACTCGATAGACGGAAAAAACTATTTTCGTGACTCAAAATTGTCACGAACGATGCGTTTTTAGAGTTTGAAATAAAAGAACCTTAATAATTTTTTGCAGTTTAGTATAGGTATGCGGTTTTTAAAGCGCCCTTTTTATTATTATTTTGCATAATGCTACCAAAGCAACGATTTGGGTGTCAGCATATTACGTCAGTGTAATTGTACCACCTGGAATGCATTATTATCCAATTTCGTAATGTTTCATAAAGTCTAAAAAATTTTAAATATTTTTTTCTGTTAAGAAATGAAGTGACGTTTCCAGTACCATCAGACAGTTATGTGATAATGCAATACTTTAGCCTCTAAAATCATACGAAAACTTTAATTAAAAAAATATATTTACCTGGTATTGAGCGTTGGACTCTTCCCGAAACCAAATCCTTGCTACGCCCCTGGTTGCTTCCATTCTATTTCCACTATAATAATTAAAAATTGGTGATTCAATTATCTTTTACATCACTTCCAAAATAAAAATAGAAAGGAATTCACTAAATATGCCCCATCTAATTACAAAAATCTTGTTCAGAACTGGTCGGTCACCAATCGATCGAACGACATTGACTTTCCGAATTTATCATAATTTTAATTAAAACATTTAAATTTTTCTGCCATGTTAATAATATGCGTACAAGCTCATGTCAATCATTAGCTTACAGCAAGCTTGTAACGGACGATTTATTGTTTTAGTTTGAGGGACATATTTGTCATTTATCTGGCTAATCTAATGTAAATCACGCAGATTTATGCCACCTTAACTATAAATCAATGAAATCGATGATCATGGTACTACTTCCTACAGTCCACTGATGATCAAATTAATATGCGTTTTGGTCAAGGCCATCTTCCATGGATGCGTACTTAATACCTTTGAATAAACATGCATACGCATTCATTCGCGCTTGTAATTAATTCTCAGCCCTGCGAACAAATTAGTCGAATCACTAAAAATTAATTCTTTTAAATTTTTCATTAATCGCCATTAATGACTCCACTACTTGCTGTTGCATCAATGAAACCATCACTCCCGGCGTTCAGAGATTTGAATAAATTTATAAGACAATTCAAAGATATGCGATGCCATATTATGCCCAATATCCATTATTATGAAATCTGCCTCAGTTCCAATCTTCATCAAGCCGGATGGATGGCCCAAGACAAAGGCAATGATCATAGTAACTTTATAGACTCGTTTTGTCACCTAAAAACTATAAAAGAGTCTGCCGTGATTTGGATCAAGTTTAGTTCGTGCCGCCCGCTCGCCATTCGGTCTTATCATACGGATATTACAATATGCGCAAGAAGTTGGTCGTGGAAATGCAATCGATTGCGTTTGTAAGTTTTTTTTTGTGTCATACATATTTCCGTTTGATTGTGAATTTTTGCAAAAATTAAAATTTAAAATTTGGAAATACCCACCATTTTTAAATATTTTTGCAGTTGATGTGCTTAATAGTTCCGGTACTGGCACTTTCGCTACTTCCGGACGATGAACATCCAAAGATTGTGAAACAAACGCTGGACATTCACCCGAATGGATACTACAAGCATGGATATGAATTGTCCACGGGGGCGTATGCTTCTGAAGAGGGTCAAGCTGGTGTTTCGGCTGAGGGTCAATTTGGATATTTTGCTCCTGATGGAACACCCTTTTACGTGAGCTATCGAGCCGATGAGAATGGATTTAGAGCCTTTGGAAATCATTTGCCGACACCACCACCGATTCCGGTAGCGATACAACGGGCGTTGGATTATATACGGATGCATGCACCGCCGCAGGAGCATCAGTATTAAAAGTGTGTTTTGTTATGTATCTAGTGATGTAATTGTGTTTGTTGAAGTTGTTCTTTATTATAGTATTATTAAATCAATATTGTTGATTTTTTATAGATAAATAAATAAGATAAAATAAGTGAGCGGTGTTCATTAAAAATACAAAAAAGTGTTCTTTGGTTGCTTAGAGTATGTGTAGGTAATTCATTTTATAGTGACTATGGTTAGTGTGTATTAAAAAA